>MPNV01003631.1:670439-817312 GCA_013376435.1 Cyclocybe cylindracea | reverse complement strand
GGAAGTGAGGGCCGCCATGAAGCGCAGTCCAGCCCATAAGTTAGCGGGCGCCCATACCCATCACCTTTCTTCGATGACCCGACATATCGCGCACGTCCTCCCCAATGTAGCGTAGAACTCGTCCATCTCCAGCGGCCCACCAAATATACAACAGGCACAGCCGGAGACAAGTCGACGCCGACTCACAAAAACACACCGAATACCGTCGAGGGAAGGGCACACACAGGAAGCCACACTAAGCATCACTTGGATCTTAAGAACGCAGGAACCCACATCTCCCCCAAGCTGGGTTTCGACTCACATCATGCGGACTCACGACCCAAAATCCCGTATTAGCGGTCGTTTTCGGCGTTTTCATCTTGATTGGCTGAGGGTGTGTGAAGGAGTCAGAGGAGGGTGCTTAGCAGTTCTCTCGTCGCCAGATAGACCACCGGCGATACGTACGTTGTTGCGGTGCCGCCTTCCGTGTATGTACGTCCTGGCTCCAGGTCCGCAGCGGGGCTGGTCTGACAGGAGGACCTCAGAGGGGCTCGCGCCCGTTGAAGATTGATGCTGGTGGAGGAAAAGAGGTTTAGCCTGAGTCACGGGGTATGCAGGCGGGGTTCCTGGGGCGATCGCGTGTGGCGTGGTCGAAGGTGATAAGGGCGGGGTTGGACGTCATTGATCACGTGTCGCTTCGAGACAGCGGAGAGAAGTTGCTGCGGGGAGCGGTTGCCCGGTGGGGTTTCAGAGGCGATGGGGATGATGATGGATGAAAGGAGACAAGGTGCAGGTTCAAGACCGTCTAGGTAGACGCCGATGTATATCGTAATCATCCCAGTGCATCAGTGAGGAGTCTGCTATCTTGTTGGGTGGGGTTATATTAGCGAACGCATACAGCGCTCCTCCGACAACAGCCCATCGAGGTAGGTAAACCTAAGATAGCCCTGCAGACGCTAGCATATGGATCAACCGGACACACGGGAATGGAGGATCAAGTTAGAGTTTAAGCTGAAAATGTTTGTGTATGTCCTGCCAGGTAAACGACATCTGGAGCAATTGAATTAAGTCGACGCGAGTATAGGCGCTCAGTGTTCTCAAATTGATAGCAATTCAAACGCTGACGAACAACGAATCCACGAGCGGAGTGACTCGGAATCAGAGAGTCCGTTTCCAGTACCGGCTTGCCAAAGCTGCGGCGCTCGATGATCTTCTGGCTTGAGACAGCCGTCCGTTCCCGGGAATCTAATTTCTCAGAGCGCTGTGACGCTCACTGACGCTGTGTCCGGCGCAATTGCAATCCCGGTTCAAGACGTCTCCGAGACCAGTATAAATACATATAGTTATTTGACTGGATTTACGTTGAATTACGGCCTGCGTAAATCGAGGGTCGCAGGCATCAGACTCCGGGGCGCCGAAGGTTACGCTTGGGGAAGGCGAAGAGGCATCACGGCGGTCAAATTGACCTGATCAATGGCCGGGCAGAGTTTTGGGGATGACTGGCGAGGGCATATGCAAATTGCATCTGCCTGCATTTTTTGACTGAGAAACGTAAGAAATGTGTCCTAAAAGATGGGTGAATAAATTGAGCCAGAACGTCATCGAGGAGATTCGTCTGTGCACGCTCGCGCCCGAAAATCTAGCTCGAAGCAAGGAAACGAGGGCGTATGGATGCCGCCCTCAATGTTGTAAGCAGCCGAAACAGTGGATCAAAAGGGTGCACGCCACCGACGGCTAAGCGCTGACTGCTGTCAGTTGTAAGCGTGCCACGTAAATTGAGCCGGTTCGCTGGTAAATCCTTGTAAATCCAGCGTAAATTGGCTGGCTTCACCCCGAAATCCTTCAAAATAAGTTCGTTATTGGACTTATCCACCGCAATGGGAGCACCTTATTTTGCCCAAGGACATGAATCCAGGGTGTTTGAGCACTCCTGGGTATTCCTGTCACTCTCAATATATCTAACATCCTTCATGCTAATAAATGCCTATATTACATATATCAAGGCCAGAAACCAGGCCCATCTGAGGGGAGGGGACGGCCCTGACGACGTGGGAGGAGTACGCGCGCTACGCCCGGCGCGCAACACGCGAGCGACGCGTGTCAGGTGAGGCCGGCGGAGCCGAAAAACGTGCCAAAACGAGGCATTGACCGATTGGAAGGCGCTGATCCGGGCTGATCCGCCGCCAAGCGAGCGCCGGAATCTGCACCCGCAGCGATCGGTAAATGTCGTCGGCATAAGTGCCACTATACAATTAACGCACTATATTGTGGTCGTGTTGACGGATGTTGACGAAGAAAGAAGGATTTATCCCTTGGTAAGCTCATATCACGTACGTATGCGTCTGCTTTCAAAATGGTCCGCTCACACCCGCAGAATCTTACTGAGTTTCTAACTTGAAAACACGGTCGAAAATAACGACGAGGAAGAATAAAGAAGAGTGATGTATCCTCGAGAGCTCCTGATCTCGGGATATGAAGGTGGTCGTTTTTTGACGAGTGTCCAACCTATTCTAGAGGCGAGTTTTCGGGAACACTCTCTCGGAGTGAGGAGTGCTAGTGATATTCAGTCCGTCTCCATCCTAGGTACAAACAGGGATCCCCACCTGTGAGGTCCAGAGACCTTGTATCTGGAATTATTTAATTCATCTGCATTTGTGCATTATTATTTTTTTGTGAAAAATGGCAGCTGATTTCGAGTAAGCGATCAGGATGACGTTCATCTCATGAGCGATGTCCTGCACAGGCCCTTGGCAATTCGTGATCCAAAATGGATCGTCGGTGTGGCGCACTTGGATGGTTGCCATTGCCGTCCCGAAATGATCCGGTTGGCTGTTGGCGTGTTCGATATCGACATGTGCCTTTCCGATACACCAGCGAGACTTACAAGAACATCGACTGATGAGTACGGACACACAATTTCAATACCTTGCGGTCGAAGCACTGCTTGGCCGTCGGACGGCCTGCATGCCAGCCAGAGACTTGTTAAACTTCACCAGCTCATGCACTCTTCATCTACGCTTCCCCCTCCCACCCAGCGTCTTCATCAACACGCACGAGCTCGCGCGTCGTCTCAACCATTACACGTTCGTGCGTTGGGGAAGCAAGACAACGAATGTGGAGGTGAAGTAGAGGGTGGGGGTGGGGCCGCCGATGCATTTGCAGAATGGCGCGCCTAGGAAGAAGAATCGGATGGAGGACAGAGAAGAACGGCAAATGGGAGGAAAGCCGTATGAGGGGATATGCACGAATTGGCCGAGGGCGTTCCTTTCGTGCCCACCGGGTTCAGATGCAGGTACGTCCGTTCGAAGAGCTTTCTTCTCGTTCCCGGGAACAAAAACGACAATTCAAACACATTCGATCTATTTCTCTCGCCCGCAGATACTCAGTACGGTCCTGCCGGAGGGAACATTCCGAAGTACAGGACTTATTGTCAATCTCCAGGTTTGGCACAAGCAACGACAACCAGCAGCTGCACAGCTGCGCTCGTGGAGTCAAAGCTGCCCCGTCGTAAGCGTCTCCTGCTCCTGTCTCCAACACAAAGGAATTTGCGCGAGGTGGCCAACAATGCCATCATTTTATGAGCGTGAGATGCGATCGCCGTGGCCCAGATTTGCTTCCGCCCCGTACGCCACAGGTCACTGACCTTCCAGAAAAGGCAGTTCAAAGCGCCGTCCCAGCATTTGTCGACGCAATTGTTGGCATTGGGTGCCACAGTCGAAAGTCAACAAAGGTTAAGGTATATAAACTGCTCGATGCGTCGCCTAGCCCCCATTGCCAACAATTCTGCATTACTCTCACACCTTCTCTTGAACATCAATGACGCAAGAAATCGTCTGCAACCACCTCACTGACCTTAGAGGCGCCCTCTACTTTCTTTCCGGCCCTCAATGCGCCTCTGCAACAGGCATCACACTTTCCAATCTCCACTGGGACATCCTCTCCCAAGGCGGGACCATGGCACGCATGCGTCCCGAGAAAACTCCTCGCCCGCGCCCGAGTGGTAGCAAGCACATCCATGCCATGATCGACCTCCACCACCTCACGTCTCTCTCACTCTCCGGCAACGATCCCTTCACCCTCCTTTCCTTCATCAACCCACCACCTTTCCTCGCCTCCTTGACAATCACCACTGTCGGGACGGAGCGCCGCTGGACAGACAACTACGCCATCCTCGCGGACTTCCTGATGAAATACGCCAGGCAGAGTGGGCCACCCAAATACAGCTACAAAGCGTACGCGAACCTCGTCTCCCTTCGCTTGTCCGATGACGCCTTCGAGGACTTCGCCAATGGCGTGGAGGTGTTCTGCACCGCGGGAGTGGCGAAGATCCAGCACGTCGAGCTTCGCTGCAACTACCCCCATACAATGCGGTCGGACGAGGAGTACGCGGCGAGGTTGTACAAAGATATGACGAAGAACAATGCACGCACGTACTCGAGGCTCGGAGATCAGTGGTGGGCCTTGTACCAGAATCACGCGTATGAGGAGGCGCAGGGGCGGGGAGGAAGGCTCGTGGCACTTCCTGGGCTACATTTTGGGTGGCATAAGAGATGGGACGAGGGGAGGAAGGAGTATGTGCCGGACAAGGCCTTCACTGATCGGTTCTTGAGGTTGGAGTGGAACAAGGGATGTGTGTATTCGTTGGTCACTCATATTCCTCGCCACTGGGAAGCGCTAGCTCCCCAAAATGCTAAGCCTGTAGTAAGGGACGTGTAAGCGTTTATGCTTGTAGACTTATTAACGTTTTCGAGTCGGAATTCTGGACTCGCTCAGCCGCTTTACTTAATATGTTTTATTATGCTACTCTTTATTGTATGTTCTATGGTATATGACATATTGTTTATACATTTGTATTATCTATATATTTTCGATGTTACTCGTACTCTATAGCCCAGAGGCGACGCGTATTGACGCGTGGACACCTATCCCAATGTGGCAACATACCACAAATGGGACCATACGCCAAGCCATCAATCCCGCCTTCCTCTTCCCCGCCATGTCCTTCCCGACGACCCCCGCCTGCACACACTCTCCCGCTCCGACAATACCGAAACTCGCCACATACGATGTATCACATATACCCATCCCTGCAATCCAATTCTGGACAAGACCGCCCGGGCATGACACAATTCCCTTTCACCTTTCACACCCCTTGGACGAATATGGTTAATGCGCGACATTGGCGTCGGGGGAGCGGGCTTTGACGACACTGTGCTAGACAAGGCCTTGTCGATCTCGCCGTTCGTGCTGGCCTGGCTTTATTCTTTTCCGTCATTGACGTGTCCTTTGTATTTTAGGTACTGGTTCACAAACCAGTATCGGACTATCATAGTATCCTCCAGATAGCGGCGCATCTATTCTAACAGGCGCGCAGCTGCTCGAATTGTCCTTCGACCAAATTCGAGAAGATAACTGAATCTACGCGTCTAAATTGTCGTGGAGGGCCACTGATCAGCGTACGCATGGCCACAGCTCGAGTGGCTCATACACGTTTACTTGCAGGCAACCACGATTTCGATATCGTAATCAGTTTTGTATCTGAGACTCGCCGAGACTATTCTCTCTATCCGATGTGCTTGCGCACAGCGCTCTTTGCTTCAAGTCATCTGGCCCATCGATACTGTCAAGGTCGAAATAAAGGCGTATCGTGGGCGCCGACATGTGAGTTCATTTTCAAAAGTTCTGGTAAGTTCTCTATGACTCCAATCTTTCTCAACCTCTTCTCAAAGCTGATTATCTGAGCAGGTGCCCGCGTCCCTGTGGGAGACACCGCAGGGTCTTGTTCTTCCCAAATAAGACCTCCGCTACGCGGAGATCAATCAGAACGATCCTCCTCGCCGAATGAGGCATGTGATGCGTGAAAGGGTTGGGGAAGCATTCGCCTCGAGGCTGCAACGAGGTGATATTAACGGGGGGTTAAACTCGAACGCTACATCTAAGGCAGGTGTCAGATTTTCCCAGTTATGTTCATAAACGGCCGGTATGCGAGGGAGGGAGAGCAGCGCAGACAATGCGATAGGCGCGTCTGTACCCTCCCCCGCGTCCACCTGAACACCCCAACTACACTCACAACACAACCACGCACTTATCCCTACCCAATATGCCTGTATTCCGTAACGTACGCCCCAGTCGCCAGTCCGGACGCCTTGGAAAGCAGGTCCCTGTGATGTATGACAGTAAGTAATTATTTATTTTTTATGGACCTGATTTTCACTCTCTGTGATCACCAGAGGATGGCTGGCCTATCACAGACGGCGTCGACATCACTTCAGAAATCACATCACCCTCGATCTCATCACATTCACCTTCACTCGAACCACATCGCGCCGTTGGCTCCGGTCATGCGCACCGCTATTCGCCGTATGCGCGGTCCGCGTCGCCTCTGGTCGGCCAGGAATACAGTCCACCTGCGTTTGCGCCTTCGGGTGCGCCTTTCTGCTCTGCACCACCTCGAGCCTCTCCTTTGCCAGCCCTCCCAGCCCGCAAGTCGACCCACACACGCAGGAAAGACCCTGCTCACATCCCGCGCCCGCGCAACGCCTTCATCTTCTTCCGATCTTGGTATATTACCGAAGGCGCGTCTGGCAATGAAGGTCAGCAGAACGAGCTCAGCAAGCATGCCGGCAAGGTCTGGAACCGCATGAGCGAGGAGGATAAGCGCCCGTTCGTTGAGCTCGCGGTGAGGGAGAAGAGGGAGCACACCGAGCGCTATCCTGACTACGTGTACGCGCCAGGAGGATGCAAGGGTTCCGCGAAGGCGAAGGCGAGAGCGGCAAATGCGAGGCGGGCTGCTGCCAGTGCCTCCAGGAGGAAGACAGCCGTCGCACCTCCGAAGACATGGGAGAAAGAGGACACGCCCGAGGAACAGACGCCCGAAGAAGGCTACGTACCCCTTCCTCGCTCGCCTCGCGTTCGACGCGCTGCCGCACAGCGCGCGGATCGCCGGATCGCTATTTCTCCTTCGCCATCGCCCGACAGGACACCCATGCCCAGCGTCGCGCTTACCCCGAAACAAGTGGTGAAGAGTGTATCTCCCCCTCCTGGTTCTCCAGAGCATGATGATTTCGTCCCAACGGACGAGATTCCCGTGCTTGTGCTCAACCCTCCTGAAGAGGGGGTCAAGGTTTACCGCCGAGAGGTATGTTTCTGTCGGTCTCTCAATTTCTTGCTTGGTAACTGACTCTCCATCTGTGCGTAGGTTCCCATTCAGTCTGCTGCAGAACCTAAATACGACGCGCAAGAACCCCAATTCGACATAACCATACGGCCCTTTCATTACGACTGTCCCGGCGTGCAGTTTGCTGGGTTCAAGCCGTACGCAAACCTGGAGAAATTGCATTCTTACCTTCCTACGATGACGTCCACAGCCTCCAGCCCCAGCTCCTCGTCGACTTCGGTGAACGGCGCACACCTTGCTTCACTCCCTACTCCGGTTGCCACAACCCCTCCCTCACTTGTCTCACCGGATTTGCGCTGCCCATCGCCGTTGCCTTCGCCTCTCTTCTTTTTGCGACCTCGATCGGCAACCGCGCAGGCCCAGCCGTCGATGACACAGCGGTCCTACGAACTCGCGAATGACCAGAACCAGGCCTCTGATTTTGGGGACGTGCAGATGGACTTTGAGTCGTCGTCTTCCGAGGGAGAGGAAGAATGGGCTTACTTGACGGATACACCGACCTGCACCCCACGTGCGTACACTGAGCCCACTGCGAGGGACATGTGGGAGGCTGAGCAGGCACAGCTGAGGGAAATGGAGGAAATGTATGTTGATTTCGATGCCGTGGCTGTGGTGACTTAGGCTCAAGTCTGGCTTAAGTCTTGGGCCCTTTGGATCAAGACTGATCTAAAAGGCTCGTGGTCCTTTCTTTCTCTCTCTGGTCCCTCATACTCTCTGGTCCCTCATACTCTCTCGTCTTTTCCACCTCCTACATCTCATCTCCATTGTTCATTTGTGCATACACACTGCCCCCTTTCTCGTAGCGACTTGGATGATAACGACTTGGATACACGAAGCAACTTATTCTATTCTTACAAACTATCTACTCATCCCTATTTATTTTCAACGCTGTACTTTTACAAACACCATGGAATCAACGGATTTACTCCCTCAATCTTGCCTCTGCTTCAAGGGGGAGAATTGGAGCCTAACCGCAGCTCAGGCCCTTCAAAAGTTTACTTACTATGTTTTTCAAACCCTCATCCGCAGCGAGTGTCCGCCAAGCGACGCCCTCGTAGCCTCTCTTCCTCGCGGTCTCTGAAGACCGGAAATACACTCATTGCATGGCATCGAAGCTGGGAATAGGCTGTTCATGGCCGAATATCTTGCGCTGTTACTGCGAGGGCTGCCAAGACCGTGTCCTATAAATGGAAATAAGCGCGGTTACTGTGCGGTCCGAGTCGTCATCATATCGGTACCCATCCTTCAGAGTCTCCGTCGTCGACGCTCTTGGGTATTCAGCTACCCCAGCACCCCAGAATAACTAGCGTTTGGCGCCAAGCAAGGACCCATCAAGGGCTCCCATCACTTGTCGGGTGTGGGGAAGAATTGCGGATTACGGCCAATCGCGCTGTGCATTGGCTGCGGCCAGGACATATACGATCCTGCTTCCTGCAGGTTCAGCCATACCTGCCACCCACTTGGCATTTCATTGCCTCGTTGGCTCTTATTTATCGAATTCAACCCTCCTCGTCCCTCGCGTAGGCAGCACGGACCGCGATACCCAGCCTCCTCGTGTTGGAAGTACAGCCTCTACCGAACTTAACCACCGCCATCTTTCAGGCGTCCTCGACTGACCACTCGACGTCTCTTTGTTTCTTACCATCATTGAGGACTCCGATATAAGTCCAACATCGACTCTCAGCTCGATGACCTCGCAGTTGTTCACACCAACCGAAGAAGAGCTCGAGTTAGCAGCCCACATTCTCGCTTCCAAAGGACTCGATGGCCCAGGCTCGCGTCCGGGCTCGAGTTCGGGAGATAGGGAGCCAGCAATCAAGGGGGAGCAGGCGCGCGACGTCTTCAACCGCAGCGGGCTGCCCTTCGTTGTCTTGCGGGACGTTTGGGCCATGGCGGACGAGAATGGCAGCGGGGATCTGGAGAAACGCGAGATAGCCATTGCACTGAGGCTGATTGGATGGGTGCAGGCGGGTGAGGCGCTGAGGAAGGAGCTGCTGGCCACAGGTACGTCATGGTTATTTTGAGATTTGTGGGTGGGCGCCTAGTGGTGGTATGGTCATAAGGCTGACTTCGTATGCGGTCTGGAATCGTAGCTGGCCCGCTGCCGACGCTCGATGGGATCACGAATGTACCTCAGCGCCCAAACATTCCCAGCGTGCCTCAAATTACACTATTTCCACCTGTGAACATGGACGATCTACGAGAGTACAAGAGGATGTTCGATCGTGCGGGTCCCGATAATGGGTTCTTGAAAGGTGCGAAGTTCTCTCATGGATTATATCCTACGACGCTAACATTAGCTTAGAGGAACGGCTTATGGAGACGTTCATGACGTCGAATCTCTCGTACGAAAACATCCGGAGGATCATGTATGTAACAAGTCCAACTGTTCGTATACGCCTCCTGATGGGTCTTCCTTGTCTTTAGACAGGTAATACACCAGAACCAATACGACGCCTTCGACTTTCGTGAGTTCGCTCTAGGAATGTACCTCGTCCAGGCTCTCCAGTCCTCTCTACTACACACCGTGCCGACTTCAATACCTCTAGAACTTTACGATCAATTTACCGAACCGCCGCCCCCAAAGCCAAAGCCAAAGCCTACCACTTTTCCACAACGATCGAGGTCCACATCATTGCAAATCCCCTCTTCACGATATGCTTCAACCTCACCATCATCTTCAGGTCAGAGCACGCCGTCTCCAAGGATCAACGGCCGAGACGAACCTTGGGGAGTTCCAACTGACGAACAACAAGATGCCGATCGACACTTCTACAAGCTAGATGAGGCGGGCCACGGTTTCTTGGAACGGGATATTTTCGAAGAGTTTGTGTCGGTTTATAAGGTGCCAGCAGCAGATTTAGAGCAAATACAGTGCGTCATCTGGGGTTTCGTATGCAGAGCATACATCTTACCGATGGTGTTCTACAGGAAGCTTGCAGATTTCAATAACGACGGCCGACTAACACGCGATGGATTTAACGTCGCAATGCACCTAATCAAGCGAAGGCTGGCGGGCGAAGAGGTCCCAGCTTCCCTTGCATCATCTCTGATACCACCTTCAATACGAAACCGATACCCTTCGTCACCAACCTCACCTCTCTCTCCCAAGATGTCGATAAAGAAGTCACCTCCTCCCGTACCACCTAAGAAACGCGATTCGATCTCCAAACGCCCTGACGGCTTTCAGCTACGCCCTCAAACTTCCTTGGCAACGATTCCATCGCTCTCTGGAGGCCCTTCGGCAAGATATTCTATCGCAATGTCCCCTCCTCCTCTATCGCCTCCGATACTGAGTCGAAGACCAACATCGGTATATAACCCTATGCCTGCATCTACATCTCCGCCGGCACCTCCATTTCCTATTCCCCAATTCGCTATGGCGCCGTACCCGCCACCACCCCCTACACGACCTCCGCCCCCGCCGCCTGAACCAGATGATCCATCACCTTTTGACGATCCTCTCCATCAATTCCCTATCCAAGAACAAACACCTCCTTTGTCAAGCGTCTCCCCTCCGACAGACCAGCTCCAGCAAGCAGCGCTAGAAGAGTTCAAAAAGGAAACGACCAGGCTTTCAGAACAAGTTGATACGCTAATGGCTCAACTAGTCGGCCAAAACAGGCTTAGAGATCTGAATGACACCCTGCGGGCGGAGAATGACCGTCTAAAGACGCAGGTCCGCGAGATGGAGAGGACGGTCTCGGAGGTGCTGTCTGCCAACGAGTTTGCTGGGACGCAGGAGCAAGAGCAGTACCTCCAGGAGATCACTCGTCTCTCGACGGAAGTCGCGAACAAGGAGACCCAATGCGAGAACGCCGAGCGGATGGTCGCCGTCCTAACTCAAGACGAGCGCGAGCTGCGCGATACTCTGCGAGAAGCCAACACAGCGACAGCGAAGGCCAAGGCGGAGGTGGAGGAACTGAAGGAGGCTTTCACGGCGCAGCAGAGCGAGATCAAGGACCTCAAGACGCGCCTCGCGGACATGGGCAAGGCGATGGCTGAGCCCGACACGGCGACGAACAACCGCGAACTCAGGGTGCTTTTCAGGGATGTCACGAGGGAGAACGAGAACCTGAAGAGCCAGGTGAGGGACATGCAGCGCTCGATGGAGCAGCTGCTCCTGACGAGCAAGCAGGGGGTGGTCGAGGAGATGGGAAGGGAGAACAGGAGGCTGAGGAGTCAGGTTCAGGAACTCGAGCTCGTCGTGACACAGCTCCACTCAACTTCGAGCTCGGGGTCGGGGCCGTCCAACGTGAACGGGGCGAACAGGGACAAGCGAAACAAGCTCAGCAAGAGCCCCGAGAGCTACGCACGGGAGAACGAACAGCTGAAAGGCCAGCTACGTGAGGGTCAACGTCAGTTCGCGGAGTTTCGCTCGACAAGCGAGACTAGGGCTGTCGAGATGCAGGAGAAGCTCGACGCTTTGACCGAAGAGAACGAGAGGTTGAAGGCGTCTGCTACGGCGTTGACGACGGCTGGAGGGAGGCAACAAACGCAGGAGGATCATAGCGTCCCTCCGCCAGCGTACGATGATACGTTTGTGATCCCGCCGGAGACACAGAGATAATATCTCGTGGGCTTAGGCACTCTTGGGATGGGCAGCCGATCTTGCTCCTCGCACTCTCTTGTTGCTTTGGCATCATAGCTAACTCGTTCAACGTCAACGATTGGCAGCTGTCGGTGACCCTCTTACATTTTTTCCATCTATTCCGCGTTTTGCGACATGTATTCCTTGTGCTGTCCCATTTCCTCTGCTTGTCATTCCTGCATTATCACAGTTATGTTGCATTATTTACCTCTCAAGGACCAAATTAACGTGTACTAGACGAATGGACGAGCAGGCTAGAAAGGTGCAGTGTATCCCAGGCGATCATACAAACGGCACATAGAGCAGAGATATCCCGGAACCTGGGCAAGAAGGGTATTTGCAATGTTTTCAGTATACTAGGACAAGCCTGCCTGGTCGATTGTCCAGGCAACGGTACTTCTGGAAAACGTTATGTGATTTCAGATAAACAATTCTAGTCCGCAATATGCCTCGATACTATCGCTTTTGAATAAGCGCCGGGTGCTACATTAGGCAATACACCAGATGGCCTCAGAATTGTCAATGAAGAAGGGAGATGGGTGAGTCTTTTGTACTATGGAGAAACCTGCAGCCTTAAACGTTTTGTGTATACGACGCACGGCGACGAAGGAATGTATTTGAACGATATCTGAAGCATGAATATACGAAACTTGACCCCACTCTAGATCTACCAGACTTTTACACACCCTTCGACAACTGAGAATTCCTCGTGTCTACTGGACCCCTTTCAATCAATACAATTGATTACGAGAGGGAGGCGAGGGTCGATGCTTTCAAAACCCGGGTGAGGAGTGGCTATAGTACCGGTCATTTGCCAGGCTATCTCCTTGTCAGCAGCGGATATTTCTAGCCGCTCCAACAAAAGTGGTAATGAGGCCTCTATAGAGGCATTAAGCCTGAGTGAAGCTATCTGAGTGAAAAGGAACTTACTCATTTCGAGTTCCGAAATTTGAAGCCGCTGATAGGAAAGGTGGTATAGTATGTCAGCGTTGTGAAAACCCCATACAAGTTGATCATCAACGCATCAAAAGCGAGATATTCCTCCGCAAAGAAACGTGAGCCTGTGTCCGTTCTCAATTAAATGTTTAGTCCCTACACAAGGACAGAAAGAAGACGTACAAATGCGAATAAATACCAGGAATATCAGCATTGACGACGGTATCGGGAAGCGGTTTCAGCCACCTTTCAGGCTTCCACTCATAGGAATCAGGTCCCCATGTGTTTGGGTCTCTGTTCGATGAGAGTGTAGAGATGAATACGGGAGTACCATTTGGAACTGGTATTTCGCTGATATCATCACCGTTGATGCCTGTGATTGTGATTGCGAGTGGGAGGTCATATCTGCGAGGGCGCTAAACAATTTTTTATTATTCGCAATACAACAAGTGCGGAAAAATACAAATGCTTACATGCGATTGAGGGTGTGAAGAGGTGGATTTTTTCTGACCAGAGCGATTTAAGCAGAGCACGTACAGACTGGTGCATAAGATTTTTTGGGTAAGACAGGACCCATCGCGTGAGACGAAACATTGCCTCGATCCTTTTGTCGCTTCGAAGGCTGTCTACGTGGAAGAAGAACTGAAGGCATTGACCACGACAGACACTATGAACCATCTTCTACTTCCAGTATATCGCATTTGGGCGCTTCTTGTGGGGCTCGTCAGTATGAGGCAACCTCCATCGCCTAGGTGGCGCACACGCACTATTGGTCCCGACGATATACCAAAAGAGGAAATATCCCACAACTTTGAAGCGCGAACCTGTCAAACACGATGTAGAGTCCTGCTAGGATAGCCAATGCCGGAGGCTAGTGAGAGAGTACCTGACAACGAATCCCATAAGTTGGGCACTAATAGGTCTCTATCTCCAGACACGAAGGATTTCCCTAATATGAGGGATACACATTCACAGGACCAGTCAACGTTGATCGGTAGCTGGATTCGTTGTATCAGCGACAATGACAAAAAAGAAGATAGGCAGACCTACAATGTTGGGAAAAGTAGCCTCTGCGGCCGCCCATGCTTATCGTTTCACTCATAAAGTCTTTGTTGGGCGGTATTCTCGAGCCAGTGTTAGCCACTGGTTGCAGGCGGCGCCCAGAAGTGTTTTCTGAGATACTTCAGCAGCAAGTTCGCCGCAAGTTCGCCGGTCGCAGAGCTGTTGGCACAATCCGATGATACTGGGACCGATGCTGTCAGCCTCTGGCTCGAAAAATCATTACATTGAAGAACTCGCCCTATACTTAGAGGTGGAACGTGCGTGTGAAGGGCGGCTCTCGAGAAAGTCAGTCTACTTACTGCAACTGTGGACGGGGCAACGACCGAGAACGACACCTTCTCAAAGTTGGGCAAGACCAAATGCCTGCGGGGATCATGATTCATAAGCTTGAGGATGAAAGGCGACGTCGAAAATATGGTTCTTGCCTTGATGTCTGGGGTCTAACCTTAAGACCCTTCGAAGGCCGCAGTTCAAAGTTTCTGTACTTTATGGACCATGTTTCGTCGACCCGAGCAATGATCTGAGGATACCGATTGGTGTTGGTCGCAATCCCTCCTACGTTGATTCTCGGGTCTGATTGGAAATCGATGCCCACATCCAACACCACGCCGCGAGGACCAATTGCTGGAAAGAGCCAAGCATCATGATGCAACTCAAATCGCTATTTCCACGAGCGTGACGCGGGCATGTTACTAGTACTATCCCCAGCAAACTTGAGGAGATTCCAGATGAGGATGTCCATGACTCCATTGGAGGAAACGTTCTTGCCCTTTAGTCTCAAATGTCAGATATCGGGGCTTCCGAATGTTTTCGCCACAAGATTACGGTAGGTGATCGTTCACGAAGTGCAGTTTGGGTTCGAGTGAAAGTCGCGGGGCTTGGCGGTACCGCGGTCCCGGGCGACTGGGCTCGTTCTCGCAATTGATGATCTGGGCCGATCCAGCGTATTCGTAAGTCAGAAGTCGTGCCATTTCACTACACTTACGACTTGACAACTGTTATTTGGGACATAAATAAATGAGTTGTATGGGTCGACATAAATGGTGGAAATGGTTCGATGTCAGGTTCGGTGAGGCTATAAACAGGCAACGGATCAACTCTATCTGACCTGAGCACAATGGCGGTGTCGTCTTCCTTCGTCTACAACACCTTCTCTAACTATGTCAACCATGTTCGAACACACATCGTCGAAAATCCACTTAGTTTCCTTTTCGTCGCTGCGACACCCTTGGTGGCTGTAGTTATCAACGCTCTTCAACAGTTGGTACGCCTGAAAGACTACCAAAATGATCATTTTCCAACGATTCTTTTTTGCCTTTAGTTAATTCCAAAGAGGCCCTCTGAGCCTCCTACCGTTTTTCACTGGTTGCCTTTCATCGGCTCCTCTCTTGCATATGGCAACGATCCATTGAATTTCTTGTTTGGGTGTCAGGAGAAGGTGTGTCTCCCCCTTTTCCTTCTCTACCACGATGCTCATATATTCCATTCAGTATGGAGACGTTTTCACCTTCATTCTGCTTGGACGCAGAGTAACAGTTGCTCTGGGACCGAGAGGAAACAATTTCATCCTGGGTGGCAAATCCACGGTCTTCAACGCCGAGGACGTATACTCTGTACATCAAACCTCGTATTTTCCTCATCAAGACGCTAACATCCCTCGCTTCTCAGAAACTGACTACCCCTGTCTTTGGGAAGGACGTAGTTTATGATGTGCCGAATGAGATCTTCATGGAGCAGAAGAAATTCATCAAAGCCGGTCTTTCGACTGACAACTTGCGCGCATATGTCGGCATGATAGAGGACGAGATTACGGAGTTCCTGAACCACGACAGCAACTTTACGACGTTTCAGCGGAACGATACCAAAGAGTGGGGCTCCTTCGACGTGACCAAGGTCTTGCAGGAGATCACTATCCTGACTGCGTCGCGAACGCTGCAAGGGAAGGAAGTCCGAGCCAGCCTCGACAAGACATTCGCAGAATATTACAACGACTTGGACGGCGGTTTCACTCCTATTCACCTTATGTTCCCGAATCTCCCGCTTCCGAGCTACTGGAAGCGCGATGCCGCACACAAGAAGATGAGCAAATTCTACGTCGACATCATCAAGAAACGCAGAGCTGGTAACTCCGACGTACGTTCTTGACTTTTCATCCATGGCAAATGTACTGAACATTATTAATCAAACAGCACGAGCAAGATATGATCGCAACTTTAATGGAGCAAAAATACCGCAATGGTAGCCCTCTCAGCGACAAAGAGATTGCGCACATCATGATCGCTGTCTTGATGGCTGGTCAACACACAAGTTCAGCGACGGGATCCTGGACTTTGCTCCATGTTGCGGCCAACCCAGAAATTGGGTAAACGCCTTTTCCCTTTCTGCGTGGCTTCCCTAGTCTAACTCCTCTTAAGCGAAGCGTTATACCGCGAGCAAGTCGAGCATTTCACGGGTTCCGATGGCAAGCTACGGCCCCTGACCTACGAAGAGCTCCGCAACCTGCCTCTCCTCGACTCTGTCATTCGCGAGACCCTACGCATGCACCCGCCCATCCACAGCGTCATGCGCTACGTCCGCGACGACGTCATCGTACCTGCTACCCTCTCCTCACCCTCGGAGGATGGCGTCTATGTTGTTCCTCGTGGCAACTACGTCCTCGCCTCCCCAGTCATCAGCCAGACCGATCCGGCGATATGGAAGAATGCGGACAGGTGGGACCCTTATCGGTGGAACGATACCAACGGCGTTGCGGCCCAGGCGTTCAAGATGTATACGGACGAGAATGGCGAGAAGATCGACTACGGTTTTGGAGCCGTTAGCAAAGGTACAGAGAGTCCGTATCAGCCGTTCGGCGCTGGCAAGCACCGATGCATCGGCGAACATGTACGTCCTTTTTCCTTATTGTTGCAATCTCTGACTGTCGCCCTGCTCCTAGTTTGCTTACCTGCAGCTTGGAGTTCTGATTTCTACGATTGTTCGCGCAATGGAACTACGCATCGACAGGGTTCCAGACCATAATTATCATGTATGTGGTGCCAATGCGTTATCAGAACATATCCTCATGCATAGCCCTGCAGACAATGATCGTTATGCCGAAGACACCTCGCCTCATCTCGTATCGTCGGAGAGCGGCCAACCAGAGTATAATCAGACACTAGATATTTGCCTGTTCAATTTTTGAATAGGGCTCGAGTTAATACTTAATTCATGTAATGCAATTTTCCCGGCTTTGCCCCGTAACCGTTTCAGAGTCTTTCTCCAAGACCAACTTTCGAGAGTGCTAAAAGAGGGGTGCAAGATATTCCGCTGCGCCAGTTCGCTAGCAGGATTTCGAAAGTGGCCAATATGCACACACCACCGAGCTCACCTCCCATAATTCCGGAACAATGAATTGAATCGCATACAGATCGGAGGCGAAAGGTCCAGGTTCCTGTTGACCTTATAATGTATCACTGAGAATGCTCGTTCATTCGCGAGCCTACATTACATAAGAAATCAGTCCATAGCTTGTATATTGAGTGTCAGTAAGGTCGTCTAGTCCGTAAGCCAGTCACTAATCATCAAGCTTCGTCAAGAAAGCTCCTCGTCGTCCTCGCTCGAACTCGTCTTCATCAGCGAAAATATAATTCAAGATCCCCGCCAGACGAATGCCACCTTGAGCAAGCAGCTTCTCGAGGATCATGCGCCTTGCGATGACACCCGAGTATTGTGGCGTATCGAGCTGGAGGAGGGGTAATTCGCCCAACATCGACTCCAGGTCTTCAAGGTCGTCATCGTGGCCGTGGGCAAGCTCCTCCTCCTCGCCACCCGAATCGAACCGCACATTGAAGGGCGGTTCCTCGAGTTCCTTTGGCCAGATGATCTCGCAGTTCAGCTGGTGGTTGGGCTGCGACCAGTGGTAGGGGCACAAGACGGGTCCGTCAGGGCTGATCTCTACCCCGTCCCGCAGGAAGGCCTGAACGAGCTTGGTTGTGGTGGAGTATGCCATATTCCACATGCCGAGAAGGCGGCCGGGAGAAGTGGGTACGTCGGGAACGGGGCAGCTGAGCCACTCCTGGAGGTCGTCGTCCCAGGAGTTAAGGATGCCCTCCCACATAATTCGCCGGACGTAGGAGTCGTAGATGGTGCCACGGAGGGCGGCTTCTATGCGGGGGTACGGGAGGGGTTGAGAGTAATTTCGAGGGACTGTGCGGACGGCCTTTGCAATTAAGAGGCTGTCCCAGAGCGAGTGGAGGTCTGGAATGCAGGTTTACGAGTTGAATGTCACGAACAGGTGCACGACTTACTGGTGTGCCGCCTGTCAAAGAGGACTTTGACTGAGTTTCCACCCCGGTCCCTTCCGGTCAAATGCAGTGGCTGGTGCATGTCACCCACAAAGTGGATGAGGAACTTCAAGGCTTCGGACGCGACATCATCGCTAGACTCATGATTCACCCAGTCCTGTAAGAGGGACGTAGTATTCTTAACTCCGTCAAGTACGTTAATGCCCCTGTTTCCAGCCCATCCTCGTGAACCAGGGAATGCACAGGTGTCGGACGGGTGGTCGTCCAGGGCCCCGACGTAGTGAAGAGGGCCAGACCAGCGCATGCGCATGCGCTGTTGGTCGGCCCAGGTAGCTACCCGGGCTAGATAGCAGTTGTTGGAAGGAAGGTCGAGGATATCGCACATCGTCTCAAGCGCGCGGGGATGAACGTACATCTGCGCTATTGTGGCGACAATTTCGTGGCCTGCACAGAGGTTATTCGCTCGTCTTATCGAAAGATACTGAGAACCCACCTGCCGCACCCCAGGCATAAGTACTTGGGACTAAATACGCCAGCGCCCCAAATGCGACGACAGGCGGAAAACGCATTGTTGAAGAGGATTTCGTCGCTTTGTGGTGGTTGGTGGTAGAAGAAGGCAACGAGGCGGCTCAGAGAACAAAGGGCTCGACGGCCCTGAAGGGGTAATGACGCGTGACAGGTAATTGTCGCGCCGGATCATGTGACTCATATTGCGGAACCTTTGCTTCGTGTTCACTGTTCGACGTTCACGCGTTGCAGCTCCACCATGAGCTTTACACTTACTTCAAGTCCTGGGCACTCAGCGACGAAGGCGGGGACGATCTACTTATCGCCTTCAAAACGAAGAAAGGTCTCACCCCCGCAAGAAGCGCCTCTAACTACTCATACACCACGAGAGATATATAACTGGCTTTTTACGGCCGATTCATTCGCCTCGTGTTCCATTCAAGATACCCTCACTATGAGGGAGAACGGACTGGAAAGTAAGTCTTTCCTCAACCCCGCTATCTTTTTCTGAGAATTGTCAAACAAACAGATTATGACTTCTACTGGCTGGGACGAAGACCATGCCGAACTGTGAAGGTACTGGGCATGATTGTGGGAATTCAGGTGTACGAGAAGAGAATTATTTACTCTAGTGTGTCCCTTTCTTCCGTTCCTGTGACCTTGCTCTGACTTTTGTTCCAACAGTTGACGATGGAACAAGTGTCATCGACTGCAATCACCTTCACGCTGCTCCCAAACAGTCTCCTCCGAGAGGAACAGCGTCATCCAGATACAAGATGCCCGTGAAGGTTGAACCACCTCCAACTCCGAAACCTATTGGCAGAATAGGCAAGTTTGTTAGGGTGGTGGGGAGAGTCCGTGGCCTCCATGATTCAAGGCAAATCATGGTCGATGACATTGGTACGTCCAACGGATGAGTGGCTCTATTGTATGTTTTAACTTCTTTTCATCTAGAATTATGCTCTCTGAACGACGAACTACTACACACAAGGCTTGTTCGACACCTCCACCGCACGTTGTACAATCAGGCAGAGCCTTTTGTTATCCCACCTCCACCCAAAACCCCTAATTTTTCGACTCCTGCGAAGAAAAAGCAGCCATCTACACCGCTTACTATGCAGTCAAGTCCACCATCCTCTGTCTCTTCTAGTCCTGTTAAACCTGAACCTGATGCTACCCACATCAATCCTACTGTGAGTCATACCCGATTTTGAAGTAGCACACAGCTGACTGGCCTTTATAGTCTCCTCCTAAATTCCGACACCCCTCTCGACTGCATACACACGATCTCACAGAAAACACGTTCCGCATTTATGTTAAACATTACATGGATTACGCGCCTCCGCCCCAGAACCATAATGATTCTGGATACGACTCCGATGATGGCATCGGAAGTTCAATAGCTCAAATCCCTTCAACACCGACTAAGCGTCCTCGAAGCTTCGAGTCGGAGGAAACGCCCCGGCAACCTACGTCTTGCGCTACCCTCGACACCACTCCCAAAGCTCGCATGGCCCCTCAGAGCTTCGGTTCGAGAATGTTACCTACCACCCAGAAGAAAGTCACTCGATTTGGTTTCTCGTTATCCTACCTCCGTCGCGTGCCCGAGCTCGCCCTGCTTGCATATCGCGTCGTCGAAGCAGTGAATCGAAGACGGCAGCGAGAAGAGCGTAGGAAACTCAAAGAAGCAGGAATCATCTCGCGGACATCGCGCACGGCGCAGAAGTCGAAATCCTCTTCGACGTCCTCATCAGTCGTGCCAATCCCGCGAGAGAAGCTTCCTGGAAAGATGAAACGCCTATTTCACTGGGCGATCATCAAGCTCCTTGAGGAAGGTTCCATAGTACTCTGGGACGGGCCGGTTCGGACTTCCCTCGCCTCCGCAAGCATTCTAAACGCAAGCCGTCTCTGGAAGAGCAGCAACACGTCAGACTTGACCCTCCTCGGTGACAGTACCCTCTTCAGCTCAAGCACCACCTTATCGCTTTTGGTCGACGACGAGGAAGACTCAGGGAACATCTCTGACCCTCCGCCAAATGAAGAGGCCTACGTCTCGCTGACCGGGGAATACCTCGCGGACTACGTCGAGGGTGCAATCAAGGTCCTCGTTAACCACTATGCAAAGCTCGGCAAGCCATATGCTGGCGCCACGAAGGAGGGTATTCTGAGTGTTTTGAGGAAGAAGGACGATCAGTGGCGGCATTTGGGTGAATGGACCGTGGAGGATGCTCTCGCTGTGTTGAGTAAGGAAGGGAGAGTGTGGGGTCTGGGGAATGGGAGGTGGGATTTGACGGACTAAAATCGGCCCGCTGGTGGGGTCCACCCTTTGCTTTATTTGCTTCTCGTAGAATGTGCAATACCATTACACCGCATATATGCTTCATCATGGACTTTTTATGACCTTAGAATCCTTGTAGTTGACTTCATGAACCGGGATACATGTAGCCCCATAATTTCTACAGCCAATATTGTGCTCTACTACAAGTTATGCAATAATGAATAGTTTCTACGATGCAAAAAGGTCCCAAGTCCCAAGAAAAATCTCCTGATGCAAACAGAGTACTATACAACGACTATGCTACAGAAAGCATGCAACGACTGCGAGAGAACAGCAGCAAAAAGACCAAGATATTTTATCCATCCGTCCCCAAGAAGCAATGTCAATGGCCCAAACCAAAAAGCAAATCAACAAAGAAGCAAACATCCAGAGGGCCGACACACAGCAGGGCTCCTCATCGATCATCTCCGAACGCGCTTAACGTCCCCGCCTTTGCCAATATCTAACGCCCCAAGAACCTGTCGGTGGCCCATCTGTGCCCCGCTTCCTTGCTCCTGACCCAAGCCTGAAACAGCTTGCTGTAGCCCCATGCCTGGTCGGCCGCCTCTGAACCTGAGAGAAGAGCAACAATCAATTTTAGTGACTCGGCCACGCGAGGAGAGGGGAGAGATGCTTACGACGTCGTTTCAGCAGGCCGTTTGATGCCAATAATGGAGGAAGGTGGGGCTAAGCTCGACAGTGGATTCTGGTGGAAAAAGTCGCGTTAGCCGCATGACCGAAACAGGAGTGGGGCAGGAGAAACATACAATCCCGGGAGGGAAGTGGAAGCCACCTATCGACGGCGTCGATGCCCGCTTGACCACGTTTCCGATGGCGCTGCTTGAGGACGAGGACGGGTTTGGATTGACGTTCTGATCGTGAGTATGCGCTGACGAATTGGCCTTCTGGGCGTTCTGCCTCTGGTTCATATACCGTTGATGCTGTTGTTGGGCGAAAGAGTTTGCTCTACTATTCTGAGGCGCGTTTTGTTGCGGAGGGATAGGAGGAGGACCCATAGAATTGGAGGATGAAGAAGAGGGGTTAGCCGTCGAGGTCGAGGTCGACATGACTGGCCGCGTTGAGGGACCTATGGTTGATGAGGAGGCTGGTGGGCCGGGTGCAGGTCTCGATGGTGCGTTAGTTCGTGTTTGACCCTCATTTCTCGGCCCAGCATCCTCAGAACTCGACCGAAGAGCAGCGGCGATAAGTTCCTGGCGCGATGTCGATGTGTTCGATGTGTTTGCGTCCGCTGTCGGCTGTGCTGGCCTAGTCATCATCAATTCTGCAGGGAGCATACTAGCACATTCATCGCGGTCATCTTCCCCTTCAGGAAGCTGTAGGAGGCCTTCTTCATGGTCGATTGGTCTGCCAGCGTCTAAGTCATCAGCACCGATAGGTGGCCCGAGGTCCGCGAGTGCGAGGAACTCGTCGTCGTCCATCCCGAAGCCGTCGTCAAAGTCTGGCTCGGGCTTCATGATCGAGGTTGGTACATCCTGCTGTTGTTGAGCTGCTGCTCCTCGAGAATCAGAGAACGAAACACGCCGCTCAGGCTGTGCCTGAGCTTGGGGTTGAGGAGCAGAAGCTTTTTGTGGATGGTGAGTTGTTGTGGTGCTAGCTGTGTTCGAGCCGCTTGGATGTGGCCGGGTGTTCATAACGGGCTGTCGTTGGTTATTAGTGTTGTGTGTGCTGGATGACGAGCCAGAGCCAGAAGCTATTGGTTGAGCATGCATTGGTAGAGATGTGCGCGGTTTGGGTTGTTGCGGCTGTTGGGCAGGTGGTCGACTTGAGTGTGACGATCGGGACGTGTTTTGGTTGGAGGATGTCGAGGAGTTTGAGGCCGAGGAGGAGAGAGAAGAAATGTCTGGTTTGATGTCATCGAATTCCGGCCGCCGATGGAGATCCTCCTTCTTCAACTTGGGCTAAGGCAGGTAATTTAGATGATGGAGCGTAGACGGATAGACAGTGCTCACAGGTTCGACCTTGATCTTCACAATCTCTGAAGCATATGTTTTATCGTATAGACAATTGCCGAGAACATTTCCAAAGTTTCGCAATGCACGTTTCAAGCCGTCTGTAACGGCCTCTTTCTTGCACTGAGGCTAGAATGAGCTATGACATTGGGGAAGAAGAATGCAGGACTCACCTTATCAAGAGCCATGCCTTTGCTCTTCGAGTTCTCCAGCATCCCATATCCAACATCCTCGTGGAACACCCCATCTCTCAATGTCACTCTCATGACGGCCGTAACTCCAACGCTGTATCTCCTCGTCTCCTCACTATAGTCGGCAAAGTCTGTCGTCAGGCTGACGATGTTCGAGCTCCATCCATTGAACCCGAAGACTTCGTTTGCTAGGTTGATAATCTTCCATCCCTCCACATAGGTCAACTTGGGGCCACCGCCAGGACCAGGCCGCTGAGAGATGTATTCTGGCCCAAGTTTCTGGTCGAGCTTCACTTGCAGTGAGGCGATCTTCTTTGCAGTCTCTTCCGATATCGAGTCGTTGGCGCTAACGGAAGACTGGGAGTTGAAGAGGGAGAACGACTGCTGGGCGTATGGTGTCCCATGCATCATGGGATTGAAGGAGATCGCTCCATGGGTAGCAATTGAAGAGTTGAATGGACTAGCGGGGTTGTGTGCGTCGATAAGGTGCCCACTGAAAGCATTGGCCATATAGTATATATCAAGAAAATGTCCGACCCCGCAAGAGCTTTATGTGGGATTAACTCGGTGGTCCAGTGGCAGGTGCAAAGAGGTAGTGTTGTGTGGCTTATAGCCAAGAAGGCGCAGACCCGGATAGCTCCGTCAAGGCAGAGTCAGACCGAGTCGAGCAGGGGAGGAAGACAAGAGGGCATTGGGTCCAACATTCCACTCCGGACGCGAGTGAGTCACATGACCGTGCCTCTTGCCGGGAAACCGGACCGGCAGAACCCCCCTGTTCCGAACCCATCGGAAACACATCAATTCGTTCTCCAGGTGTCTCTCCAACATAACAGGTTTGCTGAAGACCCGTTCACCACTGCTTATGTTCAATTAGAAGTTCCCCCAAATATCAAAATTTCCTGCATGTTGATATGTTTGCTTTCCCGAGCAGGTCTTTTGTCCCCACGTCGCAGGTATCATGAAGCCTTATAGATAATTCCAATCTTGCAACGCTAGACTCGCGAGGGTCTGAGCAGCCCTCCATCAAGCCAATCCAAGACTAATTATTCATTGACAAAACTGCGGGTGTTAGAACGAGCAAGTTCATAAAATTGTACAATATAGCATCCTCTTTCCGGACGCCACCCCACAGTACGAGAATCTCCAATAATTCTAATGTAATGAACCATTTCTTCACCTATCAAAATGTCTAAAAGAGTTGAAATATAAAATTGTTGGCAAGCCCTTGTGATGTACCATTTACTCTAGAGAAGGACTGATCAAGTGGCTTCCCATCCAATCTCGAATACGAAGCTGGAGTCCATCTTCTTGGGCCTTTTCCAAATGATGTTTGATACGTGTTGGAATCAGTTTCAAGTGAGAGAGTAGACAGAGATTGACATGCTTGAGGTGCTTTTGACACAGTTGAGCATAAGGGCCCATTTTTGTGCTGAAGGCTTCCATTTTTTTGTCAGGCGGGTTGAGCATATCTGCAAGTGCCGTCCATGAAAATCCTTGCGGACCCTTAAACTCCAGAACTTCGAGCTTTGACTTGATGCTGACCCGTCACTCTGCAGAAATGTCAAACATTGTATGAGAAAGCCAGCTGTCTGATAGCAGAGGTGCGTCTGGCCCACCTTTCAGATTAAGATGGGTCACATTTGGCGCGTCCTGCCATAGAGATCGTATGTCGAAATACTTTGAGTGGGTTTGCAGCTTGAGGTGCGTGATGAAGGTCCCGATGTGGAGGAGGACATTGGACACAACGGGCTCTTTGTTCAGCACAATGGGAAAGATGCAGGCAAAGTGCCTGAGGTTTGGGGCTTGCAGGCAGAAGAGAAGGGAGCGCATTGGTCCGATGCCAGCAACTTTTAGGTATTTCAAGGATGGAGCCGTCAACCAGGTGGTGTGGGCTGACAGGGCTGGAGTGTCAGAATGGCTTGGGAGGTATTGTAAGGTAAGGCGGGTCAGAGTTGGGACGAGGCAAAAAAGTGTCGAAAGCATTTTGTGCGAGACATTGATTCCTTTGAAATGCATCAAGTTGTTCAATGGAAAGGCAAACACGTAGAAATGGTCCCAGGATAGTTCGACTGTGCCGAGAAGAGGGGCATTGCATAGCATACATGTCCTGTCTAGATGGAATATATCTGGTGGTGACAGGAGGTCTGTCAGTGATTCCAACAGGGGAGTTTTCAAGACACCAGCCAACAAGTGCAGATGAAGATAAGAAGGAAGCTCAAGCGAGGAGCGTATGAGTTGATTATACAAAGTAGATCCACAATTTCGGTGTCATGCCAGGATACAAGGTGGCTAGAAGAGAAGATTCCAATTGATAGAGGGAGTCTACCAGAGCGACCCAGCCACTCATGTGCGAGCTCAAGCTGTATGGAGATGTCTTTGTCGCAAACAAAAATGTCAATCGAGGTCCAGAGTTGAGGAATCATCCAAGCGACGTGTCTCCATACCCTACAAACGTGTCCAAGATGTAGCAATAGTCCGCGATTATTTTTGTTTGAGGCCATGGGGGTGGGGTACGAGATTTCATCATAATAGTGATTGATACCGCAAAGAAATGGTCTAGTTCCATGCGCATATAAAATGAAAATGTGTGACAGAAGCTCGTAGGGTAGATGAACAGCCAGAGAGTGCTGTGCTTGATGTTGCCTTTCTGGATGGTCAAAGGGAGGTTTTAAATGCGACTTGATTTTAACGTCATCACTTCATTCCTCCCAAGCCCATTCTTCCAAGACGCAGTGAAGCGTGAAGCTTCTTACGATGACATTGGATGGCTCGCAAAGCTTATGTCATCAGCTCCCATGCACCGTTCTCAGCACGAGAGGATCGTTCCTTGTGCTCCGTCTAGACTTTGGTTCATGTTATTGTTAGTATTAGATTGTTTGGATGTACCTACAGTATATAAAGGCTCTCTATGTACTTGGGTAGTCAGTTTTCGCTTTTCCAATTGAGCATAGGTTGGCTAGTTCATTCTCCCGTCTGACGCTCCTGCGACGACTCCCCGTGTGAAGGACTCCGGTTCCCACATATTTTTGAACTCCTCTACTACTCTCTAACTTGACTTCACCCTCGAACTCATCGGTGACTCGTCAAGGCTTGATCACCCTTTGACCTTTGCCACTTCATTCACCCACAACACACTCACCACGACATGTCGACGACCACTGTGCATGGTACCAAGGCCCTGACTCCCCCTCGACTCAACCTTTTGGCGGTAGGAGGAAAAGGTGGATCAAAGAGCATGAAAGGCTCTACTGGAAATAGGGGTGCTGCTGTGATGCAGGCTCCCACATCTCAACCCAGGGTTGAAGAAGCGTCTCGGGTCCCCCAAGTTGGGAGTGCGGCCCGTTCGAGTACCTCCTGCCTGGTGGGCGGTGGAGGGAAAGAGAGCAATGATGAGGCTGTGAGCCCCTCTCATCACAGGAACTCGGTTCCAGATGCTGAGGGCTTTGTTCAGCCCCGGCACACAGCTAAAGCAGCTGATGTAACCACAGCATCCATAGACAGCGCATTTGCAGATGATAATAGATTTTCTTGGCTCCACGATGAGCACCCAGAATTTGAAAATGACTCTCAAAATGAATTAGCTGCTGATAAGCAGCAGCGAGATAACACTGCACCTGCTGGAGGTGCACAAGATAAGAGTCATAAGGCTTTGGCTAAGCAGTGGTCTGATTATGATGAGGATGAGGACATCGGTCCAGTGCCTGACTTCAGCACCATTCCCCCAGTGACCACTGGTACTGCGGTGGCCACCAGCAAGGACTTGCATGATAAGGTCATCATTCTTGAAGCCAAAAAAGCCTTCTTGATGGGTACACGCCAAGAGTCTGAAAGGATCAACCAAGAACTCAAGGCCGAGCTAGATGCCTTGAAGGCCCAGCAACGGTCGAGCTCCCTAGCTCCGAATCCTGGAGTTGGTGCTACCAATCCTTACTGGGCATCTTCTGTACTCCCTGCATCGAGCTCCATGCAGCGAGCAATCTCTGGGAGTCCAGCCCCAAGAGGAGGGCAGTTTGGTCATGGGATGTTGATGCCATTGCTGTCATTCTGATACCCTGTCCCATATCTTTCCACCCACCAAAGGAAATCTCATCCATTATTTTGCAGTCTCTTTGGAGTGTTAGCAGGCCCTCATATATGAAGTTTGGTAATTTTTGAGCAAGTCCGAGGTACTCATTTTTAATATTTTCGTGTTTTTCGCGCATTTTCCACTATTTCCCAAATACCATTCCCCCCAGGCATCTGGGTCTCATCCGTTCATTACTGAAATATGCTAACTGACATTCCCCCGACCCGAATATGCATTTGAATGGGTGCGATATGTGGATTTGGTCAGTATATAGGTAGATACTGATGTGGGGAACTACCTCCTCCTTCTCCTCTTCATAACTTTACACAGACTCATCCCCTTTCCCTCGCAAGTACCTCGATCTGTTCCTCTCTATTTATCGTCATTTATCATTATCCTACATGTGCCAATATCCCCCATCCTGGAGGTCAATAGAATATTCTATTCCCTGTAAATTCGGTCAATAACCCAACTTCAAGGCCAGATAAAATGATGATGAAATATGTTAAATTCATGAATAAACATGTAGTATTCACGTACCAACTTTCAGGCTGTCAGAGCTGCATTTAGTGGGGTATCTGCAGTGGGTCTCCTGGTGTACCTATACACCCCCTCATATCTACTACACCCAGACAGCTCCTGGCATCATCAATGGTGCTATTACTGTCAGACATGTATTTTATCATTTTTGGCCAATTAAAATGGCCCTAAACATGCCCAAGGATGCATGGGTGCACCATGCATTATAGTAGCCAAAATTGCTTTTGTCATATCTCAACGAGTTTCCAACCGTTCTACGTGATAATGGTGTCTAAAGGACGGTATCAATGTACCCGACATTTTGCTCAGCCAAAGCTAAGCGAAATAATGCGAGGGGAAGCCAGAATTCAGCCTGAATGTCCAACCATCAATGTGCTTACCTAATCTGAAATGTGCATCAAAACCGGCTGTGCCCGCTATTCCCTGCGGTGTGGCGCACCCCATAATTCATAATAAATGCTCAAAATATTTGTGAAGCATCCTCTACCATAGATACATATGTTCACAAAATTCTATGCCGAAATATTAAGTATTCGATTTGATATTGAATTGTTTTGTATTAAAATTGCAAAAGACTCTGGATTTTTCGAGTTTTTTGGCCCTGCTGCCCCATACTGCACCCCCCGGATGCCATGACAATTATTAGCATTCATATCCGGACCTGCCCAACCCATTTTTAGGCCCCCACAGCACCTGGAACGCATCCCACTGTCCCACCCCATTATAATAGCCCTTATCAAGCATGCCCCACAGCCCTCGGCTCTGTGGGGTGTGGCAAATGATTTGATAAATCACAAATAAATGTATTTATTTAATCTACATCCATTACCTAATTTTTGGAGCCATGGGAGAGCTGGAATTACCCAAAAACCTGCATCAAAACACCTTTTTAGGCTGTATTTGGTGGTGTTTACATTAGTAATCATCGGTGATGATGTGACCAGGTGCGCCATCAATCATATGATTTTTTGGCTATTTTTGCCGAATTTTCCCACACCCCGTTTCGAGGCTGCTCACTGTCTGAGACAGTGAGCTCAATCCCCGAGGTGCCCAGGGCACACCCTGCACACCCTGCACACTCAAAAATGTGTCTGACAGTCAGTTCACCAAACACTGCATTTACCATATGGTCAATTGACCAAAAGGTCACTTGACTGTCCTGATGCAGTTTTACCTATGGTCAGTTGACCAAAATGATGCATCAATCTGACACCCATGGCTGAATTGATGTGAATCCCTTCGTGCGACTCCCCTCCTTCCCCCACAACCGGTTGGCCTTTCAAGGCCACTTGCCTTCTCCTCCCTCCACCGTGCTGCAGATGCATCGACCAGCCTATGGCACAAGTACCCACAGTGGAAGCCTGTTGAACGTTCTAACATTCAGAGCTCATCTCTCCAAGTCTGGTCCCAGAACGTACTCAAAGATGAACCCTACCCTTTGCCTATAAGATCTGGGCTGGGCTATTTGTAGATCGCTTGCCCATCATCCGAAGGAGGGAAGGTCCAGACCCTTGCCATGGGATGCGCGGTTGTAAATGTGCAACAAGTGTCATCGCTTGGTGGCAAAGGGAAAGGCTAAGCTCTAGTCCATGTTTCTGGGCCTGAAGGAAGTGGAGACAAATCGAAGAAATTCACTTGTGATACTGAAATTGATGCGTCAGCTAACCGCCCAATGTTAACAGCCTGGCAGTCAAACAGCCCAGCACAGTGCATCCTTTGTGTGGCGTTCCAATCTCCCTAGAAATGGCTCCTTGAATTCAGACCAGCAGATTAGATCATTGACTTTTGCCTCACGTGCTTAGAGTCAGTAAGGGTGAGAAGGTATTCATCTTCAGGATTCGATAAGACTCCCGCCATGGGCCATTTCCAACACGCTGTAAGCAGCTCCACCCGACGTGTCGCTGAATGATAGGAAGACGGCCGTGTACGCCTTTCTTCAGGGAGTACACATGGAGGAGCTGGTGTTTGAGAGGGTGTTTGAGTTTCCAGGAAGGTAGATGGATGAGGTTGAGGTCAAGGTTGTGTGGAAGGGGATGGAAGCGCTCATGGACGGTGGGAGTATGAGGCCAAGATTGCAATTTACCAATCGAAGTACTGGGTTTACTGATCATTGTGCGAGGGCATTTGGGTATTGGAAAGTGCAGCAGTCAAGTGCGGCGATCAGTGCAGCAGGAATTGCTGAGGCTGGGAATAGGGGCAGCCAAGGGCACGCTCATGATTAGACTTTATTTCCCTCAGTTTCCCTCCTAGTACTCTCAAGTTTGTTTTCTTATTACTTATAAGTTTACATAGGGATAAGGCAACCATAGGGTAATCTAGCAAAATCTGCACCCTTAACCATGGCAATTCTGTATCTGCACCCAAGGTACGGCCTTTTCGCAGGTATTACAGGTCCAGGGCTGTTCACATAATCTGGTGAACACCTGTGAGGGTTTTTGGGGGGCGTTTGGGGCCAGCTGTGAACATCTGATGATGTAGCAGGGTTGGAGGGAGGGAGTGATGGAGTTCACAGTGAGCACAGTTTGTCTTTGTAGGTTGTACATAGTGTTGTTGGGCTCACAAAGTGAACTTGTTTTTTGCTTGGCGCATGACATGCTGGGCCATTTCAGCTTTACCAAGACCTACGAGAATATACGAGCTTCATTTTTCTGGCCAAGCATGTGAAGGGATCTGGAGAACACTTACATTCCATCATGTGCTGAGTTCCAATGCAATAAATCATCGAATCATAAACCATATGGACCCTTGCACCCATTGCCTGTACCTGATGACCGTTTCCACTCAATCGCCATGGACTTTATTGGCCCACTGCCATTGGATAATGGTAGCAACTGTATTCTGACGATCACAGATAGACTGGGTGTGGATGTACAAATTATACCAACATGGATGGATTTGAGCGCAAGTCAACTGGCCATCCTGTTCTTTGACAATTGGTACTGTGAAAATGGGCTACCGGATGACATCGTTTCAGACTGGGACAAACTTTTTGTTTCAAAGTTCTGGCGTGCATTAAGCAAACTAGTTGGTGTTAAACTTAAAATGTCGTTGGTGTACCACCCACAAATGGATGGCTCAAGTGAACGGACGAACAAGACTGTCAACCAATTGATCCATTTCCATGTGGAACGGAACCAGAAAGGCTGGGTTAGGGCATTGCCCTGAATACAGTTCAGCCTCATGAACACGGTCAACAAGTCAACAGGGTACTCGCCTTTCATGCTCAAAACAGGGCGATCGCCAAGGTGCATACCAGTTATTGTCAAAGAAGCAAACATGGCAGTGGAAGCTGTTGATGCACAGGCCATAATTGAGAAAATCAGTAATGATGTCCTAGATGCAAAAGACAATCTCTTACTGGCAAAGATAAATCAGGCTGCTTGGGTGAATGAAAATAAGAGGAGCTGAGAACCAGACATTTGCGTTGGTGACAAAGTCATGCTAAGCACAATGAACAGAAGGTGTGAATACAAATCGAAGGGGCATAAATGGGCAGCCAAGTTCATGCCAAGGTGGGACGGACCCTATAAAGTAATGCGAGCAGATAAGGAGACGTCGATGTACACACTGGATTTGCCCAACTCACCTCAAACATTCCCCACCTTCCATGTGTCCCAGTTAAAATTGTTTGTACCAAATGATGATGCAATGTTCCCAGAACGAAAGCTGTTGGATCCATAATTGATGGAACCTGAAGAATGCATAGTCGAGAAAATATTGGATGCAAAGAGGTGTGGCCGCGGATGGAAATACTACGTGAGATGGCAGGGGTGTGGAGCAGGCACAGATAGGTGGATGCCTGGGAGGTCCGTGGCTGACAGTGATGCAGTGGAACGTTATTGGAGTGAGAACAACGGTGGAATTCAACCTGCCAAGTTTGCCATGGCATGAGGTGGTGGTCTGGACTGTAAATGAAAGGGTACGACACAAAAGGTGGAAGAAATCAACTCCCTCCTCAACACCTGCAGGCGTTCAAGACATTCTCGTCCCTCAGGACATGGCTCATTTTTGTGGGAGGGGGAGGGTGTAAGGCTGGAGCCCTACACATGGCACATGGACTATTTGCTCCTATTTACTTACGACCTCACCAAACTGACTATATAAGGATAGAAGGGGGATTTGGGACGTGATTCTCTTCTTTACTTCTTTCCTGTATCTCTCTCTCTAGTTTATACACGCTTTGGGACCATTCTATCCGTGTGACATGAGTATTCTCTTGAGTATCTTTTCTCTCATCTCGACGTCACACGATTACATGGATTGAGTGGGGCAAGCTCACTCAGTGCTGGGAGATGCAGAGCCTAGTGAGGTGGTAGTGGCTGGTGGGGTTCACACTGCGCAGACATCACACAGGCCAGAGCTCTCATCGTTAGGCCCAACCAAACAGCACCCACGTGTGGTGATTCCAATTCCCAAACTTTCTGCATTGTGCTGGGTGTGTATCTGCCAATACCTGCCTGGGAAAGCTGACACACTAAGTCTTTTGCCAATTTTCATAAATTTCTGTTGTGTTCTTTGGGCTATAAACTCACAAGTAGACTATGAAAAATACATTCTTCCATATATCAATTTTTTTTGTGGCAGTGGCTGCATCAAGCACAACGGAATGTGGATAAAGGTAGGTAACGAGCCCCTAAGTCTATCTGCCACAGCACAGCCACAAGCATTTCATTTCGCACCACATAAAGTCGAGCAGGCTCTTGCAACCACCAGAGCAGCAGGATCCATCCATACTTGTCACCAGGCTATTTAGAATAACATTTTAACAAATTATGTGAAATAATTTGACTTTTTTTGGCCTCAAATGCGTGTCGGCAATGCTGTCAATACCTGTCTGGTACCTGTTAGGTGCAATGTGGCTGTTCAATTTGCCCATCTTGTAGCATGCAGGCACGCTCGAGAAAAATTTCCCATTTAGAGCATTGGGACAATGCTCTCGAGATTGTCTGCACAGCCGTGAGGTGTTTTAATGGGTACATTATACAATCTAAGATTGCAGGGGTATACATAGTTTACTCGGCCCGTGAGCCCCACACGTGTTGACACACATTATGTAAACATAGCTGGACTGAAGTTGGCGACTTTCTGCCCCATGCACGTGATGTGTCTGCATTATATAATCTGATGGAGGCTCAAGCCGAACTCAAGCTGTCCACGGCCAGTCAGCCACAACAGCATGTCAACTTGAAGAAAAAGTTCAAAGGCATTCAATTACAACAATAATAGTGTATTACAGACTCCATATTACACAACTGAAGTACCTGAACACCAATGCCCAGACAACTCTCGTAGTTGCACCTTAATGGCCCTGTTTGTTCTCCCTGCACTAAGATGATGCATTAGCAATCCCTGGGTGATGAAAGCAATCTAAGCAAAGCTAATTGAGTTCCAAGAATCAGTGTTTGGCCAACAAAGAGAATATCCCCCTGGTTTTGAGATCATTTTCAGATGAACCCTGTTGACACGCTAAATTTGGATCACGCTGGCTATAGCTTTGGGATGTGGGACTCGGAAGCCCTTCAGATCCGCGAGAACTGAGAAGCAGGGAGGGGTCTACATGTCTGAAATTGGGATTTGGGCCATTGGTCGCAGTGTCAGAGCCTGGTAGTTCATTTGAGGAGCTTTGTTCCTCCGTGGGTGAGTAACTGAGGAAGATAGGGTTGGTAGTGGGCTGGACATGAGCTTGGAGGTGATATTTCAGGGCTAGGGAGGGGGAGGAAATGGGGGACAGAGCGATGATGGAAGGAGGATTGAAGGAAGATGCGAGTGGCATATTTTCCACTATTCTACAAGGCCACAATCTACCAAGCGATGCAACTATGGGCGCCACTGGATGGGCCAGCCGAAAACATGCCGAGCGGAGTTGGGTGCTCGAGCGTTACATAAGATTTAATCGGTCACGTGTATGGGGCGGAAAGTCAAAACCTCTGGACCGATGCCTCCCCATCGCGCCGTCGTCGTGAACTCATCGCCATCCCCCTCGCCGGCAGCAACGATGGCCACAACGATGCCTACTATTTACCCTAGCCCAATGCCCTTCTTCCTGCCGACTTGCACCTTCAACAGCACTCGAGTTGCCCCCGCTTCCCTGTGCAGTGTGGCCGCCGTCGTTCGCGAACGGCGACCTTCACTTGTCCTCTTGCAAAGAACTGGTTCACATATTTGAGAATTTTATCTAGTGTCGGTCAAGAGGAGTGGGCCGGATAGGGGCACTATGGTCGTTGTTAGTGATGGAGTTACACTGAGAAGCAGGGCGGGCACACCTCAGGTGATGAGCCGCATTTCATAACATTAGATACTAAGTATCTGCCCTTTTGTATATTCCAATAGCAAGAAATTCTCATGCGCCTCGTCCTTCACCCACTGCTTCATCCCCTGGTCCCACCTGAGATGCCAGCCGATATGCAGGCCATCCACCCGTCTCCCCGCAGGGAAACCACCGTACCTGCCAATCCGGTAGTCATGGTTCTGGTACACCCCCCACATCGAGCTCATGAACGTCTCCCGGGTGGCGATAGGCTTGTGTGTCAGAACGTCTTGGAGCGCGCGCACGTAGTCTTCCTCGGGGTCAGTGGCACCGGCGCCTTTGCGTCGGGGCTGTGGCGTCGGGAGGGAGAAGTGCAGCTCGACGTGCGTGATGCACGAGATTCCATTAGCGCGGAAGAACGCACGGACGTTCGCCGGGTCCGCGAGGAGGACGTCGTACACGCGCAAGAGGACGAACGATTCGTGCGCCCTCGGCTGAGAGCTCATCCTAGGCGGTCGATCCTTGTTCATGCTGTACTTCACCATAAATTTCGCGAGAATGTCGTAGTCGTCAGTCCACCGCCTCTCCGGCTCCGGGTCCGTCCGCGTGATGTCAAGACTGACAAGCAAAGGCGGCTGCTGGATGAATGGGAGGAGCGTGAACGGGTCGTTGCCAACCAGGACGAGCCGCTGGAGTTTTTTGAGCTGCGTAAGACCGTTCTTCAGGATGTTCGCGACCTCCAGCGGGCGGGGGCACGGCCTCCAGTGCTCCGGGACTGGGGTCTGTGTGTCGCCGAGTGAGAGCACATCCCAGTGGAGGTTTGACAGGGTTATGCTGGTGGCGGAGGCGCAGTGAGGAGCCTGGAGGAGGGCGAGGGTGCCTTTCAGGTCCAGCCTCTTATCTATAACGATGTCTTGAGGGGTCGACATTGTTGGTTCGGAAGAAAGAGAGGGGGACCTTCTTAACTTTGGATTGGAGGGTGCGAGGTGCGATGGGGTAGAAAGCCACGTTTCGGGATGGAACTCCCTCATCAGCCTACGACTTTTCTACGCTCTTCCGCGAGGCTGAGAGGCTTTGACTGTGGCAGCTAAGCCACTGACGAATTTGTGGCCGTCGATCGCGCCGCTGCTGACTACCTTTTTGGGAACTACTGTACGGGTTGCGCAAACAAGCGCTCGCGCCAAATCCAGGCAACCGACAGAAGTGGCCCGGGGGAAGTGAGCTTGGCTTTGGCCCATTTCGGCTTTCAGAAAGTCACCGTCCCCATTGTTGTTGGCCCGCTTCATATTTTGCCGTTCAGGGCTTTCAGGGACTGCTTAGAAGCTACTATCGTGGCCCACTGCCAAGGTCACCAGTCCAGAGCTCCAAAATTTTTCGCTTTGTTCAACCCAAGTCAGGATAGCGCCAAGATGAATCATAAGCGCTTGCCCTTGAATGGAGAAGGGCCTTCATCCGAGGAAGGACAAGCACTTGTCGAAGGATACGTGCGCTATCATCTTGGAAGTGTTGAAGCGTGGCGACGAAAGGAACCCTACCACCGCACGTTGTAAAGCGAAAAACGGGCAGAAAAGAGTTGCTCGACCTCATCTCAAAGTCTCCTACAATAACATTGATGCGTCAGCTAAAGCTATCGCCCAGCTGACGTTCAACAGCTGTACCGACCTTGGTGGGAGTTCTTCTTCTGACCGACGAAGGAATGGAGTGCAGGGCTGCGTGCAGCTAGTGAGCAACAGATAGATCCATCTGAAGACTCGAAGTCCGGATGGTACTATAAGGATGATGATGAGTGTGGGGTCGGATCGTGTAGCCTCTCGGTAGGGACCTAAATGCTAAACAGCGTCGTTGCCTCTGTCGTCGTACAAGAGTGAGCTGGAGAACAAAGGACGGGTGGCTACGCGTAAGTACTGTGTCCTTATCTAATCTAATCGCAGAGCGGGACTGTAATCGCATCGCAGCCAACCTCTCTCTCCTACAGTACTCACTTCGTGGTCATTTGACGGTGACACAGCCAAAGAGTGAGACCCCTTCTACCGCACTATGCACCGGTCTCCCCAATACCGAAAAACATACTCGAATTCATGATTCCGCTGCGCAAGTTCGTGTGTGTCGATGAAGACGGGGGGAAGAAGGGCATCTTGACCCATAGGGAGTTTGGGTTTGGGTTCGTCGCTCAGGGTGAATGAGTGTACGCTAACGGGGATCGCATTTCGTATGTGAAATCGATCTGAACGAGGTGGTTACAGGCAGAACTCAACCGCGAAGTATAATACGCCCTTGGTCGTCCAATCCTTGGTCTGCCTGGCCGCGCTCATCCGACGAGAGATTCGTTCGAGAGACAAGAGAGAGGGGTCAGAAGCGGTGAATAAGGAACTTGCAGTCCTGAGTCTTCACCGTCAGGGGGAAAGAAACCTAGGCAGCCCGTGCCATCAGAAACTTAAGTCGACGATTCTTCCATGGTTCTTCCTACTCGTGACATCACGAAGGGGAAAAGATGATAGGGTACCAGAAGCGACGTGCACGTTGCAAAGGTGGAGAGGCATGGCGTGAGTTTCGCTCTGGACGAAGGTGAAGTCAGTGACTTTGGGGAACAGTGAGCATCGAAAGACTCGAAGTTCGAGCAAATCCACCTAGTCGTCGACCCTCAGCCGGTCAGTCGGTTTTCGCTTGCTGGAAAGCCACCATGCTGTCCAATCTTCCCGCAGTCCCCCGCCCTGCATGCGCAACCCACACAAAGCACGCCAACATCGTCAGGGTTGTCAGAATTTCGACGAGTGCAAGGTCGGACGCATCACCAACTGGTAGAACGAGGGCCGTACAGGTATGGTTGCGGTGGTTGAGGGAAACGTTAAAGTTGGGATGTGGGTGGATCGTGATGAGGGTGTAGGTCGATTGGTTGGTGAGAGAGGAGAGGACGTGTCAGGTAGAGTCATCGGTGAAGGAGGGGGTACCTGCGAGGATGGGGAGTCTGTGGGATGAGCGAGATGAACAAGGAGAAGAAAACTCACTTCGAACGGAATATCTCTTCATACGGCTGTCCTCCCCTTTCCTTTTCTTCTCTACCCTCCACCTGACCTTCCTTCCTTGGCCTACCATACCGCAGATGCATCGGGACCTCCACCTCACCCTCACCCTCACAAGTTCCACGCCTTCTGGCACCGGAACGCTGATCAAGACCTCCGACGCCTCCTCCACCGCACCAATCGGCTGCTCCAGATCCCTGCTTCCCCAATGTGCGCTACGTGTATTGGTGGTGAGGCCGCGCGAGATCGTACGTGTCGACGAAGATGCTGGATGGGAGGGTGTAGAGTAGATGAAGAGTGCATGAGCTGGTGAAATCGTATCCTGAGGCCGACGCTTGGAGAGGGAGGTGGATAGTGGAGGTGAAGGTTGGGTGGAAGCCTTGGGTGGGGAGGGCTTGTGAACTTAGATAATCCATGTTGAACAGGAGGTCGAAAGGAAGTCTGTTTGGGACGGATTACTCGGATTGTGGGTCTACATCTATCTGGACGATTTTAGCTAAAGAGGAACTTTTTGGCTGGGCCGCAGGCCGTCCGTCAGCCAAGCAGTGCTTCGACCAGAAAGTATTCCGCGGTTGGAACCCGTGCGTCCGTATACCAGTCGAGATTCTTGTAAATGGCGCAGAAGAAGGTGCTGGCGTAGAGTCGGAGAGGAAGCGAACAGTCAACCGGATCATTCCGGGACGGTGGGAAACCAAGTGCGCCACACCGACAATCCTAAAATCCATTTTGGATTACAAATTGCTTTGACGATTTCAGGGTCTATGGAGGACCTCGCTCAAGCATCATCCTGATCGAGCATGGGAAACTGGCTGTCATTTCCACGTAAAAATAACTCACAAATGCTAATAGATTTCAAGTTCCTACACACGCTTTGATCAAGATCTCTGGAAAGAGGTTAGATGCTCGTCGAGAGACGACCCACATCATATTCCGAAGTCAGGAGCTCTCAAGTAAACATATCAGAGCGCAAGCCTGTAATTAAGTACAGGGATTCGTACCTCTTTCGACTCCTCTAGTACCCTCGTTGTTAGTTTCGACTGTCTCTTTGAAGTTAGACAGTCAGTAAGATGCATGAGTCGAAGCAGAAGTCAGGAATATGGGGGAATCATATGAACTTACTGAGGAATATGTCTTCCTTCCATCGAGTCGAAGCCGTACAAACGACGCAAATCATCCTTCTAGTGTGTTCCATTTTTAGTGTAAATGACTTCTGCGTCCCGGAACGTGTTTATCATTTTCATTGCGTCAGTGCAGCGTCACAGTCCTACGCCCACAAACGATGAAGAACAACTTCAAGTTAGACCAGCATTGCTACATGTATAAAAGATCTCGCTACGATGTCAATAATTACTTTCTCAAACCTGCTAACACATCGATACAATGAAATTCCAACAATCTAGTATCCAGCGCCTCCTCATCCTCGCAGTTGCATCAACTGCTATCCTCGTTGTCGACGCGCTCCCGATCGACTCGACTATCGAGCAAAGGCAACTCCTCGGCCTACCAATTAACCTTCCACTCCCTGGCCTCCTCCCAGCACTTCCGGCACTTCCGGCACTTCCGGCACTCCCAGCACTCCCAGCACTTCCAGCACTTCCAGCGCTCCCCGCTCTCTCTGGCATGCTGCCACGCGATGACACTGCAGTTGCCGTCAAACAAAGGCAGCTCTAGATCCTCAAGTCAATCACCAGCGCCCCCCCCCCGGATCTCCTTTACCCCATTGGCGTTCTCAAGGAAGCCCCCAGCGCAGCTCTGCTGTCGCCGCCCCCGCCCATCTCTGTTTCAGTATGCCTCCGATTGTCGTCATCCTAGTCACGTAAACCCCCTTCCTGTCCTATCTTTTGTCTTATACATTCCCGGATATCGGATATCCCACCTTTATCAGCTTGACAGGCTTCCGAGAAAACCGAAAAACATACCAAATTTCTCTCATAAAATTCCATTACATAAATACCCACAGAGTTCCTTCTTCGTGTACATTACGAATACCTGGTAGCAGCTACGACAACTTTGTACTTTTACTATAAAGAGTGTTTTTACTCATATCACGCCACAAGAATTACCTGGAAATAGACATTCGGAATGGGATAGACCGTCTTGACTACGCAACTAAGCCTCGGAGATGATCACCAAGCGCTTCTGAAACCGTGACCGAGCCACTCGCCGACGTTCACGGAATACTCTTCTCATGGACCTGATCTTCGTCGGGACTCTATCACTCCTTGTTTCCGCATAAATATTCTGTCCTTATTCATGAGACCGATTCATCTTTCTGTACCTCGTCTGCTTCATAATATTATTGAGGCTTATGAATGGCAACATTAGAAGAGCTGCTCAATCTTCACGTTGGAACGCCATAGTCGCTGATGGAGAAAACATTCAATCGGATCAATCCATGACAGCAGGCAAGTGCGCCACACCGACAACCCGATAATCCATTGGAAGCGCTCGGGTTAGAACATACAGGGGCTCCCAAGAGAGGCCACTCAATATGAATGTAATCCTGACATTTTATCAGAAATCGACCAGAACGTCCTCAAGAAAGAAAAAAACTGCCAGTTTTTGACAGTAGGCTTCGACTAGTTCTCGATGCTCCAGCTACAGAGATTGCGAATCACCAGCACGGACCCATGCCTCACTCGGAGAGAGTGCTCCTGAAATACTCGACTCTGGTTAGATGCTCCCCCAGAGACGACCCACATCATATCCCGAACTCTTGGGGAAACAGATCAGAAAGCAATTGCTTCCTCTCCCTGCTTGTCTACTTCGACCGCATGTCCAAGCTCAGCCAGGAGGCCGTGGGCCGGCCACGGACCCATGCCTCACTCGGAGAGAGTGCTCCTGAAATACTCGACTCTGGTTAGACGCTCCCCCAGAGACGACCCACATCATATCCCGAACTCTTGGGGAAACAGATCAGAAAGTGCGCAAGCCGATGATTTGGTGGTGACTTGCGTCCGGGCTGACAGTCTGTGACAGCCAGAATGCTATGAAGACATAGATACGTAGTCTTTGTGATTTTCCACTAGTACCCTTCTCGACTATCTCTTTGAAGTTAGACACTCAGTGAGATACCTGAGCGGAATCAGAAGTCAGACGTGTGGGGGAGTCATATAAACTCACCGAGGGACCCGTCTTCCTTCCATCAGCCACTTTATACGAGCATCCGTACAAACGACGCAAATCATCCTTCTAGCGCGTTTCATTGACTTCCGTGTCTCAAAGCGTGTTTATTACTTTCATTGCGTCAGTGCAGCGTCACAGTCCTACGCTGCACGAATGGTGAGGAACAACTTCAAGTTAGACTAGCCCTGCTACAGATATAAAAGATTTCGTACGATGTCAATATGACTTTCTCAAGCCCGCTAACACATCGCCATAATGAAATTCCAACAATCTACCCAGCGCCTCCTCATCCTCGCAGTTGCATCGACTGCAGTCCTCGTTGCTGACGCGCTCCCGATCGAGTCGACTATCGAGGAGAGGCAAATCATCAGCCTACCGGAGTGGCCCGCCTGGCCCGCCTGGCCTGCGTGGCCTGCGTGGCCTGCATGGCCTGTGTGGCCTGCGTGGCCCGCGCTCCCGACGCTCCCTGCACTCCCTGCACTCCCTACTCCTGCCCCCATACTGCCACGCGACGGCACTGCAATCATCACCAAATAAAGGAAGCTCTATGTCCTCAAGTACATCCTCGGCGTCCTCAAGGCAGCCCCGACTGTTGTAGTACGCATTCGATCATCATCATCCTGGTCACGTCTGCTCCCTCCTTTTATGATATACGCTCCCGTACCACCCTTTATCAACTTGACAGGCTCTTACTCTATTTTACTTCCCTATTCCTGGAAACCCGCAAAACATAAGTATCAAATCTCTCTTGTAAAATGGCCGTTAAATACCTGCAGAACGTATTCTTCGTGTACATTACGACTACCCGGTAGTAGCTACGATTGCCCTGCACCTTTACTGTAAAGAGTATCTTTACTCGCACCAACACCGCACGAATTGCGACCCTATGTACAGCCGGCGGGAAGATAGACGTCTGTGATGGTGATGTGTTAAATAAGCGCCGGCCAAAACATCACGGGCCATGGCATCAGCGGGGCGCCGACGCCTAAAATCACACTTGAAGTACTTACTGTAGCACGAAAACACAACGATACGACTACGTGGAAATGTCCACAGACCGGTACCTTTGATACTTTAATCTAAATGCCCACCTCCGCCTCCACCGTCTCCACCCATCTACTCTCCCGCCCCGTCCCATATCTCTACTCCCGAACACCGCCCACCCTCGCCCGGAACATATCCTCGCGCAGCCGCCGACGTACAACGCTCGGTCGCGCTCCTCCTTCTCCCTTTGCTGGCCCTCTCTCCTTCGTCTTTCAGCTCTCATTCTTCTTGAGCACGGCGTGCAGCCTCCTCGTCATACTGTGCAGCTTTGGGTCCGAGGGCGGCGAGTTCTGCTGGGTGCAGGCCTACCACCTCTGTCTCCGAGACCTCCGAGTCGTTAACCTTGACCTTGGCTTCAGGAGCACCACCACCAGCGTGCGGTTCCGGATCGGGCAGTGGCTTGGTCTTATCCTCTCCGCTGGCGTTAGCTTTGACTTCGGCCTCCGACTCGGCAGTACCAGCCTCAGCTGAAGAGGATGGGGGTTTGTCGACAATGACGACGATCGTCCGCGTGTCGTCCCCTTCGTCTGCTTTCTCTCCTTGGGGCCCTTCGACTCCGCCTCGACTATTACATTATCCTCCTTGTTCTCCTCCTTCTCCTTCTCCTCGGCAGTGGGGGTGGTACTGCTGCTGCTGAAGCACCAGCTCCTGTACCTGGTGTGCCAGGACGCGACTCCGGCAGCGGCCGTGTAGCGGGTTCTGCCGCACCATCCACTTGTGGCTGCGGTGTAAGAGTCAGCCGACTACGTGGTGGTATAGGCGGTGGACTACCCGCCGCTGGGCCTCCCTGCGACGCGGTCCGGAGGTGGGCACCCCGGAGGGGCGAAAGGGGTGCAACTGCAGCCGTAACTGCAGGAGCAGTTGAAGTTGCAGTTGCAGTCGAAGGGCCAGTCGAAGGTGCAGGAAGAGGTGGTGGTGGTGGGGTTTTGGGCGGTGTGGTCGGCACTGCGCCCTCGGTCGGGAGGCGCACCATCTGCAGACGCAGGGACGGGATTAGATGCAGAGGCGGAAGGACTGGATGCAGAGGCAGAGGTTGAGGCGGAAGGCAGAGCGGGCATGGAGGAAGGGGAAGGATCAGATGCAGGAACAGGTGTAGGCACCGGGAGCGGCGGGGGGCTTCCCGCAGCAGCGACAGCGTTCGGGGGCCGCCGAGGCGAACGGTGTTATTGGATACGAGGGAGTGGGCGTCCAGGCCCGCCTCATCTGTGGCACCGTCTGAAAGATGCAGGCACGCAGCGAGCTGCTCAAGCTGCTGGATCGTCACAGAGCACTACTTGTAAACGGCGGACGGGTCGAGGCGGATTCGATGGGAGGAGGCAACGAGATGGCAGCTTTCCATGGACATTCTTCAAAGATACATGTACGCGTTTCTTCCTTTGCTAGCTAACAAGCAGTGATCAGAACTACAGTTCTCAGTTCAATAGCACAACGTACCATCCTCGAGCGTACGCCCATCCCGCTCTCCTTCCACGAACCACTCTTCATCGTATCTTCCTACTCTACGCAGGGAGGGGTAGGACGACAACGGTTACTCATATCGTGCTGGCGTGTCGCTGCCTCAGGTTCTGGTCGGGAGTCGAAATTCGCTGAATCAAAGACAAAGACATGCGGCGAGCTGTTCGTAGACAGGTCCCCGAGAGTTAGAAAAGGAGCACAGTACCGAGACATTCCACAGAACGAGCATGGTGGGCAAACGATTGTCTTCTCAAAAATTACATAAAACGAGAGGCTGGTCATCGAGACTACGGTGGGAAACACCAAGTCGGGCCGCCACCTTTTCGACTCCATCGCGTCATGGCCAGCCTCTCCGATGTAATCTCAGCAGAAGGGAAGAACGACAGTGAAAACCCCTTCAGAGCTGGGGAGGTGGATTTGTCAGCGGGCAAAAGTGTACGTATATTGACTACCGCTGCACCCGTGCCGCTAGCCCGCCTCTTGATCATGTCACGCGCAGGCAGGATGGTCCGTGCGCATTTTCTCCTCCTATATAAAGGAGCTCGGATCTTCTTAGCACCTCATACTTACCTTGATGGCATGGGCCCAGGCTCCTAAAACCAGCCGCTCGTATCGCTTCAGGCGGCTTTCTAGAGGGGGAGGATGGATAGAGGGAATTATCTTATCGGATCGACATCTTATCAAAATATAAATAATGGTAAACTCATCTAAGGGAAACCTGAAGCGATAGAGCGGCTGGCATATTGTAGAGTCGGTGATCTCGGCGATTGTTTGTCCCACGGCCAATCTTGACGGCTTCGACCATCCTTGAGCACTTTGGGGGCGCAACATCGCTGTATTAAATCACTATAAAATGTCAATAAATTTTTATTTGATCTATTGAATGCTCTCCAAGTTTTTTGGCGGAGCAGAGACCCCCCGTTTTCCCTCCACCTCGTATTATCACCCTCATATGATACCTCCACTACATGGCAATAGCATCCTCGATGACTGGGCCGTCGATCTCGTGTAATTTAAAATCCTGCTATTCAATAATTTGCATCATTAAATCATGAATATCAACGAGCACAATGGGCAGGCAGTCCGCAAGCCACGCACCACAAGATGTTCTGAACAGGGCAATAACAACCTTGAAGCTAAGCTGGCCCTGACATATTATGACTTGGCCCCGTTCGGCCCGGGTAGGACAGTTCCATGTTTAATTATTATTGAGGACCCTTTTCGCAGGCATGGCCTCACAAATTCACAATTTAAGGCTTCCAAATTCATTGAGGTACATAATCAGCTTAAAGCTTGAGCTACAATGCAAACGGAGGGTCGCTGCTCCGCCAAAAAACTTGGAGAGCATTCAATAGATCAAATAAAAATTTATTGACATTTTATAGTGATTTAATACAGCGATGTTGCGCCCCCAAAGTGCTCAAGGATGGTCGAAGCCGTCAAGATTGGCCGTGGGACAAACAATCGCCGAGATCACCGACTCTACAATATGCCAGCCGCTCTATCGCTTCAGGTTTCCCTTAGATGAGTTTACCATTATTTATATTTTGATAAGATGTCGATCCGATAAGATAATTCCCTCTATCCATCCTCCCCCTCTAGAAAGCCGCCTGAAGCGATACGAGCGGCTGGTTTTAGGAGCCTGGCATGGGCCCCTTCATGTACTGGGTTTATGGGCCATGGGAGCTCTTCATAGCACGGCGACCTTGTCCCCAGAGAGCTGTTGTGGCTTGTACGGGCTTCGGCTCGTGCACCGTCTCAATATTTTCCTGTCCCGCTTCGGCCACTCTGGCTGAGCGGGCTTCCTTTTTTGCTTCTCTGCCGCCCTAACCCTAACCCCAGTGTACCTCCATTACTTACATAAAGGACGAATAAATGGGCTTTGCGTGGGACACCTGCCGTTTGGCAGATCGAGACCCGAGCCACACCGTTCCTCTTTCCCTACCTTCATCTTGTTTTCTTCCCTCTTCACTGCCGCTCACCGTCTCCCTTGTATTCCCTCTCAATGTCTGCCTTCCGATCAAGAAAACCCTACGCTGTGAGCATGATGTGCCTGAAAGCCACAGGGATGTACTGACTCGCCGTCGGCGCAGCGCCCTGCCACAAGGGCTCTAGGTGCAGAAGGCCAGTGGCTCCACGACAAGGCCCCGACCGGTCCAGCAAAAGCTCGGATACCGAATCGTGTCCCAGTAGCTTCACCTCAACCAGCTGCTGTAGTCAACAACGCATTGCTCGTGTCGAATTTGCATTATGAAGTAACCCCAAAGGACCTCGTAGTGCGTCTTGACCTATATTGTCCTCGTCATTGCGACCTCTGACATTATCTCTTCATTTTAGGCAATTTTTGGGCAAATAGGCACACTCATTCGTGAGCCTCTACTCAGGGTACGACAAGCCACCCAGTTTCACCTGCTATGAGAGAATCAACGCCAACCTCGCAACTGCTCTACCCCCTTCACGCTGATACTCCCATTTTGGGCCTCAAAACTCCCGCTTGCGACCAAACACTTCGCCGCAACAGTACGACCGCAGCGGACGCTCTATTGGAGAGGCCGTCCTCTCTTTTGAAAGTGCCACGGAGGCTACACGGGCAAAGAAGCAATTCCAGGGAATTCTCGCCAAGGGTACCTACTCTTTCTCCCTTGTTGGACTCCGACATCGCTTTCATTATATGTCCCTCGAAGTACGATGGCTTACGACGTCGTTATTCCACCAGGTCAGCCGATGTCGATTTCTTACTACGCTGGGCCGCCACGGGCTCCCCGGAATCGAGCTGTCAGCGCTCCGGGACCGACAACCCAGTCACTTCTGAATAGGATCGAAAAGCCTCCGTTGGCCAACCGCATCAGTCAAGACGACGCAGCTGTAAAGACTCCTTCTGGCCCGTAAGTTTAGTTTAAACTCCGAGAGGCATGCAACTAAACTGTTCTTTTTTCTGCGTCCTAGACGTGCTCTCACAGGCCCTGTACGCAACAAGCCGAGTCGAGGTGCGAAACGCACCCCTCGCGCCGCCAAGGCTCCAAAGAAGCCTAAAACAGCAGACGAGCTCGACCAAGAGCTGGATGCTTTCATGGGTGATGCAGACGACACCACCGCTGTTCCAGAGGCTACTACCGAAATTCCAACCGACGTAGATATGCTCTAAAACATCTCTTTGCACTTCACGACCTCTCATAATATTTCGCGGTCCGTGCTTGAACGTCGAATCCCCCCTCTTGTATTCTGTCAATAATTCTGCCTCAAACGTAGAGGTTAGCCATCGAACTCTCCTCGTCGTTACAAGTTACCTGTTTCTGTACTGCACACTTTTTTGGTATACATGTTGTAGTGCGTCAAATAATTTATCTTGTCCATCCTCCTTCGTCTATTTTCAGACAGTCGGGTGTGACACGTCCGCGAAGGCAAGCTTTTTTCCTCCTATTTCTTTACTATACGCATATCACCATGGGGCAAATCAGCAACTTTCGTTATCGCAGTTTTCCTAGTCTTGATCTCTTCCACCGCCCGTTCTCCAAACGCGAAGATATCCCGCTCAACTTCCCCTCCGACCTGAACGTCCGGAATGGTGGCGAACTCTCCATCAAGGCCTCCAGCAGAACGCAATGCAGCAAGAGCCTGCTCTACCCAGACGCGGCACGTCCACTTGTCGTCGTTCTGCATTAACGGAACAGTCTCGACGATGTCGCGAACGCGGTTTGCTTGGGAGCTCAACAGTCCCGAGCAATCGCCGTAGCGCCTTTCCCTCTCTCTCTCTCCACTTCCACTCGAAGAAGACAACTTGGCCACCAGGACCCTCCCTATCAAGTTTCCCGTGGACAAGCTATTGAAGGCCTGATGTTCGAACCGCCATTCGTACTGCCCGTTGGCGCCGATGACAGCCCCTTCCTGGGCCGTGTTGAGGGCATGGAAGCGGTACCCGTCGGTTGTGCTGATGTTGGCACTTTCGGTTTTGGGAGCGAGGAGGAGGGCCCAGTGGAAGCCTGGCTTGCTGCCGCGGTGTTGGAGGGTGATGTATAGGCGCGTCTTGTTTCTTTCTTGCATTTTAGGGCACGTAACGTATTGGCTAATGGATGAAGTCTTCAGATATCCAGAGAGTCAGATAACTCCGCATACATAGACCAAGTTGAAAATGCCGCGAACGTGATGTCCTCTGAAAACGACGATTGCTTTGCCTCCTTTCAATCCTCTAAAATCTCTGCCTCTGGGACGAATACCCATGACCAATATGCTCAACAATGCAAGGGACGTGGACGTCAGTAACACAACGTTCAATATAAACACTGTCGACCACCATAGCTCAAACAATCCTGGTGCGTAGTGGGGTCCTATGCTATATGAGCCTTTGTCTGACTGAGGACGTGCGCCTTGACAGAATTCAACCTCCTCTTACGCGATTGCACACTAGCCGCACTCGCTGACGCCGAAGAGAGCTCCAATGCCCCAAAATGTGACCCAGACACCCGCCGCAGAGTCATGGCTGAGATCACGAATTGGATCATGGATGATAAAGCGACCGAGATACTGTGGCTGCATGGGTTGGCTGGCGCAGGGAAGACAGCGTTGGGGCAGACGCTCGCCGATCTGTGCAGGGACACAGGACGTTGACTGGCTGCGTTCTTATTTTCGCGCACCGGCGTTGGGCAAGGCGATGGATCGACACTGATTCCGATGTTGGCGTACCAGCTCACACTGGCCTACCCTGGAGCAACAAGGACATCGTCAAGCGGATAAAAGAGGTCCCTGGTATTTTTCACAAGAATATGAAAACTCAGATGAACCAGCTGGTTTTGACACCTCTCTACCGCGTGCAGTCCAGTGCACCGTATCGTTTCAAGCGATTCCTGGGTCGGGTCCAACCAAGGGTCATTGTCGTCGATGGATTGGATGAATGTTCGGAACTCCCAATGCGAGCTTCTTGAGGTTTTCGCTAACGCTGCACAGGACTTCCGCCTTCCTCTTCGAATTCTCATCGCCAGTCGCCCAGACATCAACAGCATGATAACGTATGTCGGAAGAGTACCCATCAAGCAAATTGGCCTTTTGGTTGACCCTAACGCAAATCACGACATTCGGACCTTTCTCGAACAGCAATTTCGAGAAATTCGGCGCATACATTCCAGACGCAGTTGCTGATTCCTAGCCTATGCAGACCGATGTCGAGCAGCTCGTCAAGAAAGCCTCGGGCCAGTTCGCCTACACAGCTACCTTTGTTGACTACATCAAGTCTGATCGACGCGTCTACAAATCGTCCTCGGTTCATCACTTCGCCCGGCCAATGAACCCCGTTCTCGCAATTGGATCGCCTCTACCGTCATATACTGTCTTGCATTCTGAGGCACATGGTTCCAACAGTTCTGCATGAATCTCTTCCTGATTTCTTCTTCGATCTGACTCGATCTGTGGTATTTTTCGTCGATATAAACCAAGCAAATCGGGAGCTTTCAGAACGACGCATAGATGCTAAATACCGGTGGTAAATACCACGTCCTCTTCGTCAGTCATCTGTTTCTCATCAGTTTATAGCGACTGTTGGCCAGTCTTCACTAGTAATTCCGCGGCAGGATCTAGTCATTCCTGCGGTCCAATACCTGCAGAAGGCTGGGTTGTTAAACGAACTTTTCTACGTTTGTTTTTGTCTCGAGACGGCCTTTAAGGCACTTCTCTCTTTCTCTTCCCACCTGGACGCAAGCCATCTCTGATACTCTCGAGTTCCTGCAACGATCGGTGCGTCTCTTTTCCTGTTGACTTTGGTTCTCTCCCATCTGAAGCTCGCCTGAAGGATCGCCATCAATAGCAGCTGGATGCCCTTTATTATGATTATCACTCGAGGATTGCCAAGCCGCGAGATATATCGCCCACCTCCTCGCTCTCGTCGGAAGATTACCCTTCCTTCCTCCCGGTTGGATGCTTCACGCAACCCCAAACGCATTCCAGCACATTCTTCCAACCCACCCAGGCAATTTTGAATTGTTGTTCGCGAGAAATCCCTCTTTTCTTCGTTGACAGGCATGGATGAAGGCTCCTTAGTCCTATTCGGCGTTCCTCTACAATCCTATACGATGCAAAGAATTCTCCGTCAATACAAGCGAGGCACGTCTGGAGATCGTTGAGTTTTTGCTGACTCCTGCGTTCAAGACACGCACGTTGCTTTGCCTTCCATTTTTCCGTTGCTTATTCCAGACTTAGGTGGCCTTTAGAGCGGCTGCTTGATCTTGATTTAGTCACAGATGTACTCGCCCTTTGCCGAGAAAACGAGCTCTTAGACGAGTTTCTAATGATCGTTTTCGGAACAAATGATTATCTTTTCAAGAAGACTGCCCTTCATTCTGTCCAATGTCCGATCTATCGTCATGACCATCACCGGGCACTTCTTGAACAATAAGAAAGTCTGCACTTTACGGTACGCCTCGGATTTTTAATGCATACCTTACGCCACTTACTAATAATTAATTAAGTATATAGATGATCACTTATACCGGTTCTACTTCCAGTTATTGGCATCTCATTCTGACCATAATGCCACCATGAGGATTGTCAGCGTTCTCGCTGTGGCGGTAGAATTGCCCGAACCTTGAAAACATGAACAGGTTGGCGGTTGAACTGAATGTTATTATGGTGGCAGTCGTTGGTTTCGAAATTGGGGAAATGAGGTGCTGCCTTCGTGGATTGCTTCTGGTTACCTCGAGCAAGCTGATCCAGATGCCTCGTTCATTCCTCTCTTCCGTCGATGAAGATCTTGGCAGAAGATATATCACGAAAATTGGAAACATTTTAGGTACGATTCCTTTCTTCAGCATCGAAAGCCCTCCTGATCATCTCATAAAATCAAGAGCTAGAGTCTACCATACAAAAATAGAAACAGCCTTTCTTGGAAAGCTCTTCGAGGAGGCACGTATGGCCTCAGTTGTAATGAGTAGTACCGCAACGCACTCGTGCGCACAATGTCCTAAGCAAGTAAGAAGCTCCAGCTTGTAAATACGACGTTTGCCAATACCGCACAGAATGGGCGCATCACGACCACAATACAACGGTCTCAGGGCGGTTGACGCTTCATGCGCCGCCTCCCTTGACTGAGATATTCCTCTTCTTAAAGCCATATGCCAAGCCATTGTTTTGTTGTTCGCCGTCAACAAAAACAGTTTGCCACTAGACTACAGTGTCCAAGACTCGTCTGTATCTGCTTCCTTCTCTCCTCCTATTCCGGCTGGTCCTTTTCAGGGAAGTTACCAGGTTGTTTCTACAATCCACTCCAAATTAATCGATGATGTTCTTCAGAGTCGTAGGGACAAATCTTTCAACGTTAATGTAGGTATGTATTTGATAAAAGGCAATGTCCGTCGCTCAACACGACGTGAATTATATGAAGCAAACGAGTGAGGGTATTTATAAAGGTGAGTGAGACTAGAATTTGAAACCACCAGCTAGACCCATCACATTGAGAGGATCGACCCTGCGCTTCAATGCACGAAGAGTGGGAAGGTTGTCTCCATAGATCCTCTCCAACGGTGTCCCAAACATCGCGTTGTTCGGGTACACTGCCGCGTTGGGAGAGATAGACTGGCCCTCCGCGATAGCCGCGTTCGTGATTGTCTGTGCACTCGCGCGAGCGGTGTCGTAAAAGTCGTTGTCGTATGTGGCGTTAAGCCAAGAATAGTACATGTTGAACGGGATGTACGGGGTGACGCGGTCTGGTGGGAAGGCAGTGGTCTGCGTGTTGTGCGAGTAGATGGAGGAGTGGAAGGGAGTGACTGCGTAGGCTGCGACAATGCCACTCTTGGCTGCGAGTTCCTTGCCACGAACCTATGCAAGGAGACGTGTTGGCATTAGCCCATGGATGAGGAGCGCTGTACGCACCTCGGCCTCCTTGATGATGAAATTGAGCAAGCTCACCGTACTATCGAGCACGTTGAAGCCGCTGAAGATCCCTCTACAAAGACATGAGGAGGAAGTCGGGTCGGACGCATTGCTTAGACTCACCGGAAGCCATACGAAGGTCCTGTAGGCGTAGCCCCGATGAGATCTAAGAACGAGCGAGTCTTGACATTGCTTTGAATACTGGGGATGGCTAGGAAGGCATCGAACATGCCGGTAGGTGCGGTGGGCCCGTCGTAGAAGAGGACCAGAGCACACGCGACCTTAAAATAATTGGGATAAGCGTACAACTCTCGCCTGGAAGCTGCATACTTTACTGACTCGTCCTTGGCTGTAGGAGTAGGTTGTCATCATCTGGGCCTTGGGGTCATTCACATTATCGGTGAACTCCACTGTGGCTGCGATGAGCGCGTCGAAATGTTCTCCGGCGATTTGCATAGGTCCTCCCTGACGTAAGATTGGCATATGGTACAAACGAATAGGCGAAAAAACTCACCCAGACTTCGGTTTGTTCGTGGGTCTTCAAGGTGAACTTAGTGACGATGCCCTGTCGACGAACGCCGGGCTCGACTATAAATCGTCAGAGGGAGTAGAAAGAGCACGAACGAAATTGTTGAATCCTCCCTAGAGAAAAGCATCTAGTCAGAAGTCTCGTCATTGTTATTTCAGAAAACATACCTTAAGACCCATGAAAAGCTTGGGATCCGCCTCGTGTGTCACCTTAACGACTTGCCCATTAGGCTTGACGAGTTCGAATGCAACGACGGTGTCGACCGTCCAACCAAATCGGTTCGTCTTCCAGGAAAGACCTTCAAACACATCAACTACTATGTGGAAGTTCTTCTAGCGGAAGGACTTACCACCGCCTAGGGTAAGACCGGCCACACCGACGTCAGGGACGCGAGCGCCGACGACGTTCACCCCGTGCGGTTCCAACGCCCTGTAGACATCATCCCACACCAGCCCAGCGCCAACTTCGACCGTCTGCGCTGCGGCGTTGTAGTTGACACTGTTAAAGCGATACATGGAGATGTGCACGCCAGTGGTCGATGCGAACTTGGGATTGGGCGAGTGACCTGATCCTTTCACCTGCGGTAAACGAGTTTAGACAGACAGAAAAAAAGAGGTAATGAACTGCGACATACAGCGAAAGGCGAGCGTGTGACTCCAACGATGCGCAGCTGGTATAGCCTGTGAGCAAAACTTGCAAGGTCCATAAAAGCGCAACTTACGATGGCGCCAATGTCGGCCGGAGTTCCTGGTTCAACGACACACTTCGAGACCTCGGAGGCAGAGGTGGCCCAGTGCCGGACGCCCTTGTCGTAGAGCTCCTCTCCTGGGTGAAAATAAGTAAAATGTACCCATGACAAAAAAAAAGTATGGTACCCGGATAATAAACATTACTGGCAGACGAAATCGAGTGTGAAATCCAGAGGCAAATGGGGTCTCGAGTTGCCGGTGCAAAGCTTTTTGACAGCGTTGCTTGGACGGTTTGTGGAAGGGCCACGAGCGCCAGAGCGCCGGTGACGAGAGATGGAAGGATCATTACGACTGCAATTCAAGACCGACGGTGGGTTAACCACAAAAGGAATGTAAGATAGAGGGTAAGTCGACCGGGTGATACATGCAGACCTTTTTATACCCTGTCGAACATTCAGGTCACTTGCATTTGTCTATGTGGCCCGTTTGCGCCAAGGGACGAGAGCTGAACGGTGGACGTCGATCGATAAACAACATCCGTATCATGGCGTTTTGCTGCAGAAGCGAGAACTTGGTGCCGACCTCCGAAAAATCAAGAGGAATAAAATGGCTGTTGACACCGTTCTTGGGTTAGTCGCACGTAAAACGGCTGAGCCTGGAGTCGCTACCTGCCGCCGGAGGTGCCACGTGCGATAATTGCCACCTGGAACTTGAAGTACAACGTCCGGACTCCGTAGCAAGGCTTAGGTAGCCCATAGAAAAGTGGAGCATTTTGAGACTCGTACGACTTCGGCGTTAGGTAAATGCGGATCGCGTGGCGTGGCAGTGCGAATCCAGTGCGCCAGTGCTATTACTATTGGTTGGTTGGTTGATAATAACACAAGGACACGGGAAGATAGTAAGACAAGGAGACAACGAAGAGACGAGATTCAGTACTCATGTCAGACTTTAAGTATAAGGGACTTACATCCTTCGCTTGTTGATCACAGCACCTAATGGTAAGCTCCCAAAAGGATCGGCAACCGCGGTTTACTCAGTGATCAAATCTGTCTGGACGGCCGCCATCGGATCGTATTGCATTACGCCTTGTGAATAACTAATGTCTAGGTTACACTCAAAATCTTGACCACAATACAGCTACCTTTCCTCTCGAAACGAATTCGCCACGTATGCCTGCCAATCGTCTGGCCTATAACGGAGCATCCAAAATCAGAATTACCAACGAAAGTGATAATGGGCTAGAACAGGAACTCACCCAAACCCAGGGTTTATGGTTGTGTTGGACGACGCGTCTATCGTCTTTCCGCTACTCATAAACAAGTCGGTGCCTTCTTGGTGCTGCGTACCAACTTCAGAGGGGCTATAATGCTCTCGATTTCTGGCATTTATCTTCGCGGGGGAAACAGCGATGCTGGAAAAATGTCCTGCATTCAGCTCGGGAGGTATGTTGAAAAAGGACGACAGATCAAGTGATAGCTGCTCGGGAACTGAAAAATCCAAAAGGTACTCTGGTGGCGAGGCGACATTAGGGATGGGTTCCCTGCGTCGCAGCGTGGCAAGGATGTTGCGCACGAGAGACAGATGTGCGTTGCCGTCAAGCCACACGGCGGGCGCAGTTGGTTCCGTGATGACACTCCCTCCAAACAGCTTGTCCTCAGAGTTATCAGAAGTGTGTCTGCGATCAGAATGCCCCCTCATAGACAAAAGTACGGAAAGGAGGTCCCTAAAGATAGCAACAAGTCGACTAGGTTGAAAAATGTCGCTAGAACTTTGGCACACAAACTCACCTGAACTTCCCCGCTTGCGGCCAAGTGTCTTCGGCTGATTCAAGAATCTGCAGGCTTTTGCGTACGAATTCCATGTCGGGATGTGGCTCTACTGATAATGAGCCTGGGCCGGATGTCTTCTCTCTATCCCATATGCCGATGAGGAGCATGATAGCGGAGGTAAAGACTGTGAACTACATTTAAAGGTTAAAGTTGTTACATAACTGCTCAGACAACGGCACCAACCTGCATGGGGGATCGTGGTGGAACGCCGTGATCAAGTTGCACCTCCGCAATGCGGATGCTGGCACGCGCAGCTGTGTTGCATATCGCAAGTGATGGACTTGACGATGTCGTAGGTTGCACAGATGATCGGACGAAAGGGCGATGGATGAAGATCTGGGTATGATAATACATGACATAAATGCTCGCCGACTGAAGGATGAACTTCTTATTTGAGTTTTCTGGGTCCCAGCGTACTACCAGGATGAATGAAACGGTGCTGAAAAGGTGCAAATCACGCAAAAGAGACAGGCACGCACGATGTTCGGGCAACGCCCGCAGCCATTCGTTCAAGCTCGAGTCTAGTTCGGCCACGATGTTGGATTTCGACTCCTCGCCATCTAGCCCAAGGTGAGTCCTGAGCTTGTCGAGTGGATACTGCAGCATCTACCTCATCAGTGAAAGAAGCTTAACACCCAAGGGGGACTCGTACAATTAATCGATTACAGGTTGACAATATCTTCATCAATTTCAGCTGCTGGAGAAAGGCGGTCACCAAGGAGGGCTTGTTCGGCGGCTGCTTGAATCGTTTCCGTGGATCTGGGTGCTCCCAATATTCGTCATCGCACTCGATGGGCAAGTCTGCGTCGAAGCTAGAAGAAAGTTATGGTGTGGATTAACAACACTAGAGACGAGGAGTAAGGATGCGTACTCCTCATCCAAAATAGTCAACGGGCGACCGAAGCCAATCGATACAATTCTATCCATATAGACAAGGACCCTTTATCACATAGTAAGTGCGAGTTTTGGGGCCGATCAAGGTAAGCGACAGCGGACCAGAAAGCTCGCTTCCAAAGTTCATCTTGCATGGAAGGTATCGTCGATTTATGTCGATGGGTGCCGACGTCCTGAATCAAGCGAATGGCAACTCCGATGAGGAGCCAAACGCACTGAGGCGCTGTCGAGAATTGAATAAAAAGAATGCTCAGCTAAAGGCCGAGAAACGGATCAGCGTTCCAAAAGTAACAATAGGAACAACAGAGACAACGTACGCAATAAGACTGAATGCCATATAGAGAAGGCATTGAAGCATACGACTCCTTCCACGAGTCTAGTTGATTAAACCATCTCCACCCTGCCGAATGATGCGAAACTACGTCGTCGAGGCGCACCCTCGGGTCTGACGAAAACCGAGCACCAAGGGCGCAAACAAGGAGGTAAATGTCCGCGAAGCCCTCATCGGTGTAATAGAGCCCATCGCGCGCCGACCTCTCGAACGACGGCCGGTGGAGTAATGGAATGTCTACATTAACGTGCTTGAAGTAAAGGCTGATAAGTTCTTTTGCGAGATCGGGATCTGGGAAGACGTAACGATACAGGGAGGGCATCACAACCTTCCTCTCCCACTAATCAAAGGCATGAGGCAGGCAGAGAATGAAGACAGGGGCCATACCGTCCGAAACGACCAAAACTCTTCACGCCGATGGGAGAATATTGGCTGTTCTGTATCGCTTTCTGATCCATTGGCTTCATACGATTTCTTCATCGCAAGGGCTTCACGGACGAGCATCTCTCCACTGGATTTGCCGAAGAACCGCTTTGTGTCGAGGCCGGCGGCAATGATGTCTGTTGGTTCTTCGTCGTCGGAGTGAGGGGTGTTGGCGGGAGAGTAACGAAGAGAGGCGCGGATAGAGCGGGCTATGCCCTCCGATGGCGTAGATCGGAATAGGCTCAGAGGTGGGAATTGCATAGCGGGAGGCGGAGGGGGATCGGGCTCTTCACTCAATACGTTGACCCACGTATCGTAGAAACTCTCATCTGGGCACAACTACAAATTGCCATAAACATTTTGAAACGCTCATGAATGAAGACACACCTGTCGCAGAGCCCTATTCAATTCCTCCAGTCGATTCTCAAGACTGGCGATATACCTTGCATTCAATATTAGCATCAAAAACATCATGTACAAGAGCGCCATACTTCTTCGAAGGAACGCGTCTCTGTAAGCCAGTGAGCTAACAGACAGGAAAGTCAAGGACAAAGCTTACCGTGGACGGCTCAACATACGTGCAATCTAAACCTTGCGAAGTACAAGTCGAGCATTGCAAAGAAGACTGGTGAGGGCCATCGCCTGTAACTGTCCTAAGCGAAACACGAGTAATAGACACATAAAGCCAACCTACAACGAGCTACCTAAAAGTCAGGGAGGATCGTGGACAAGCGAGCCTGGAACACACCTCGTTTCTTTCGACAGTTATCACACGCTCTTGGACGTTTTGACGTTTTGACCGAGCTCTGCTGGCTACTCTCGTCTTCACTGCTTGAGGACATTGGTCAGGGGTGGTTGATAGATACAGGCTGACGAAACTTAGTGGACCTTCCAACTTATTTATTTGAATTTGCTTTCTTCCTTCCCGAAATCTGACTGGACCTGGCGACGAATCGTACGACCAAGTACGACTACCAAATCGACCAGCTGCAGGCTGCGAAGTCAACTTTCATATATATACATTGTCTGGATGACACAGGAACTTACCTTGGAGATTTGCCGACCGTCGGTCTTCCCAGCCGAAGGATGTGCTCACTTCATCTCCCAACTCACGCAGCGAAAGAATTATGAACAGATACAACATCGGATGAGTGTATATCGCGTTCGCGGGGTGTACCATCATGGCCGCCGGTGGAAGAGTGATGAGTGCATCGGCTTACGTGAGAATTGCTTTGTCAAAAGGGTCTCCGCCAGCCGGGTTGACAGGTCATCCAAGTTATCAGGAAGCCTTCTTCGAGTAGAACACCAGAACATAGAAACGCTAGAGAGCTATTGGCATGACTTCATCGCAAACCGACTGGACAAGTCATTTGCATGCCACTGCCGCTATTCAGTGTACACCCAATCTGCCCAACTCACGGCTGGCCACCGGAGGGCATGAGGGTATAAATTGCACGGGAATGGCCGAAAGCTCAACACAGTTCCGCCCAAGACTTACAAACCTCTTGCAAGAAAAAATAAATGGCAATCCCCACGCGCAAGATCGGAAACGACGTAGTCCCTACCATCGGCCTTGGGCACATGGGCGTCTCTATTCACTACGGCGCGATCGAAAGCGACGAGGATCGATTCAAGGCAAGCATACTACTCTCGAACTTTTTCACTTAGACTAACTCCCGATCATCTCCAAAAGGTCCTTGATGCTGCATTGGAAGAGGGTTGCACCTTCTGGGACACTGCCGACGTTTATGGAGACAGCGAGGGATTAATTGGAAATTGGTGTGTGCCCCATGGTGCAAGAACGCCATCTTATCCAAGGGCTGATTATTCGTAGGTCCAAACGTACTGGAAAGCGGGACAAGATTTTCCTCGCGACCAAGTTCGGAAACACCCCGACCAGTGTTCCAAATGGTAAACCCGAGTACGTGAGATCTGCTTGCGAGCTTTCCCTCAAGAGACTCGGAGTTGATACAATAGGCCTGTATTATATCCATGTAAGGTTTTCTCTCAGGAATGCCGCAAGTCATCCTGACACTTCAAATAGCGAATCGACCAGACAGTTCCAATCGAGGCTGGTTTGTCTCTCCTTTCTTGAACGCCGCTTCACTCATTTCAGATGTAGCTCACGATGCAGGCGTTGGTCGAGCTTAAAAAGTAGGTTTCATAATAAAATTGTGTCAGTACCTTTACTGATCTGACTTCCTGTTGCTATGTACGAACGTCCACTATAAATAATAATGGAACGGCGAGGGGTCGGAGGCTTGCTCTGCGTTCTCTAAAGGCCGAATTTCCAGTAAGGCTTATGGATGAATACCCATTGAATTTGGGGATATATATGGATCAGGGTGCTTGTCGTTGAGGACTACAATCTCTCGGGCGTGGGCTGGGCAGCGGCGCTTTTGCCTAAAATAGAAGACGCTTAACGGTGGCGATTGGCGCCGTAGACCGGCGAGAGTGATCTAACTTGGATCTAACCGAGTTTGCTACCGTATGAGCCTAGCGGAGGTCTTGCGCCCGAACTTCTGGCATCTACCGGCGCACCGAATGGCGCTTGCTTTCCACCATGCTCGACAAGAATACTCGGAAGACACTGCATAGCAAGATACCTTATTTAAAGATAAGGCTCCGATCCTACATAACTCGGGGTCGACCAGCCTTAGGCATCATGGATGTATTCATCGCCATCACTTCCGAGGATCTTTGATTCGTTGCTTTCACTTCAGTGATGAGAGCCAGACAAATTGGATCCAATTACATGATACTTCCAAGGCTCAAAGATGGTAATCTCGCCTTGTTTCAGCTCTCTTGCAAAGGACCCCTAATTTCGATTCCGAATAGTCAATAGTGAACAGATGACTCACAGTGCTTCAAGTATACTCAGAGTCCTTGTTCTGACTCATGACCATAATAAGTGCACTTTGAACTCTTTTTTCATTGGAAACACCAACTCCAATTTCGTGGTCGGGCTGAGCATCGTTAAGCGCCGACGTAGACGCTGGCCTGTACACAAACGATGCCGGGTGTAAATAATCCGATTTCGTACGTTTCATGGAGACTCGCGTCTTAAGAATACCCACAATACTGTCTGTGGATAAGAGAAAACGTCAACCTCAAGGCTTCAGCGTAATCCTCGGGGCTGGAACAAGCAGCTTACCGAAACGACTCTAGCTTGTAACCCTGTCTCCCGAGGTGCTTCTGAGGGAATGTTCACAGTGACCGTCAGTCCCCGCGCTAATCAAAGATAATCTTCGGCTTCTCTGTCAAAAATTCCTGGGACTCCAAGAGATAGCTCAGTACGCACCAATGGTTTCTGAATTAGAATTGGGCATGATGCTATAGGCGTCCAGAAGCTGAGCAAGCACTGCACGGGCGTTCGGAGACACCCAGCCGCCCAGATGCCGCTTGATCGGCTCGATAGCGATAAGTGTGGACAAAACCCAGAAAATAATTCAAAAATTAAATCAAAAAAGAAGAGGAGAAAGGGGGAGAAAGAGAGAGGTTTCCAAACCCTTCTCCCCTTTGTTTTGAGGCCTGAAATCACCTGTGCCACGTGCGAAAATCATTTTTTCGTCCCTGCGGGGCCGCTCCGCCTCTTCGTCGCAGTGGCTGCGACCGGACCGCACCAGGACCGCTGGATACTCGCTTACGGGCTATTTTCGTTATTTATTCTGCGAATTTGATGGTCCATCAGCAGGATACTCGCTTAGATGAGCTGTGTGAATGCCTTACGTGCCTTCATCAAGGCTCTGATAAGATCGTGAGGCCCGTTGCGATTCAACGAGGCGCGTTCAAACAGGCGCTCGGCATTTTCCGGCACAGCGGAAAGGACTGTCCATTGGTTGCGTCCGCGACCACCCGTCGCCCTGAAATTAAATTGGACTGCTCGTTTGGGTATCTTCGTGTGCTTTACATTGCTCTAGAGACCTGAAATTCATTCTGCGAACAATGACAAATTTGATTGTAAAAGCAACAATTTTGTCATTTTTTCGCTCATGGAAATGCTAATTGTCCAATTTTTTTGCACTCAAATTTTTGAATAATCTCCCTCAATTTATCTGAGAAAGCGCTCACTGGCCATATCTCTGTGAAGGCTGCTAGAAGGCTCTCAAGCACGGAATTAGGCAGCACGTGTAATATTACATAATACCCGGTATCCGGTATCAGTATCCTCCACACATATAGACAGCGAGCCGCTTGATCTATGTGTTATCTGCTTACGCCGAGCGATGACGTTGCCTTCCGAATCCAGACATATATTTCCCAATCAACTCGCTTAGTCAAGCATCCAACTCCCAATGCTGACCATCCTTCGCTCCTTGTCCGCGCGTCGATTACTCGTGGCAGACACAGTCCTACCTGGCCGCTGTCAGAAAATTTGGTATAAAGGCGGTCGGTATCTGGCGCAAGATGGCAGCATTACAACCATACCTTTCCACTTCAAAGCCTTCTCAACCTCCGCAGACAATTCTACCGCTAGAATGGCCCCTAACGCCCTCCTCACACCCGTTCAAGTCGGCTCTATCGAGCTCAAGAATCGCGTTGGCATGTCCGCTTTGACGCGCAACCGTGCTCCGGAGACATACCCCACCGATTTGATCAAGGAATACTACGTTCAACGCGCCAGTGCAGGACTCATCGTCTCTGAAGGTATCTTGATAACGCATCAAGGGTAGGTTATCAATGATTAACTCTTCGCCCAAAATTACTTACACGTACGGCGTCTAGGACTGAATGGCCTCACGCCCCCGGCATCTGGGATGACAAGCACGTCGCTGGATGGAAGAATATTACCGACGCTGTTCATGCAGCAGGCGGCAGGATGTACGCGCAACTCTGGCATGGTAGGTCTGAACCCACTGCCTTACAAAGTCATGTTCTGAATCACCGCACAAGTTGGTCGCGTCGCCCACCCAGATGCCCCCGAGCAAAAACTCGCCGGGACTCCCGTCTACGCACCTTCAGCGATTTCCGCTCGCGGAGGCAAGTTTCGCCACATCCCGGGAACTCCAGGATACGTTACGGTGCGTTTATCTGCAACACACCCCAAGATTTATTTTGCTAATTTAAAGATGTACCGTCTATTCCAGCCCACTGCCATCGATGACCCCTGGAAAATCATCGCCCAATTCAAGCACGCCGCTATAAACGCGAAGAAGGCCGGGTTCGACGGTGTCGAACGTAAGCTTTCCAATCGTCCACCAGTCTTCTCAGAAAGCTCATTTATCCCTTCGATAGTCCATGGTGCTAACGGATACCTGATCGCTCAATTCCTCGACAGCACCGCAAACAAGCGCACCGACGAATGGGGTGGCAGTATCGAGAATCGTTCTCGCTTTGGTCTCGAGGTTCTCAAGGTTCTCAAGGAGGTCTTCGGTCCCGACGTCGCCGTGAAGCTCAGCCCCGCTGGAGGGTACAACGACGTTGGGTAAGTAGCTTTCCTTCAAATTGTCTTTATGCTGCTTTCTCATTAGCATCTTTTCATGCAGCATGCCCCTTCAAGAGACCCTCGACACCTTCTCCTACTTTATAACCGAGGCGGACAAGTTGAACCTTTCCTACATCGTCCTCGTCCGCTATACCACCGGATTTGACATCGAGGTCGACGGTATGTATCTCCATACTTTTCTCCTTGTCTTGGCACTTAATGATTAATTCTACCGCCAGGCGTCCATCGTTCGACGAAGCACGACGTCCTCGAGTCCTACAGGCGCTTAATCAAGAACAGCAAAGTATTTGTCAACGCGGAAGTTACTCCCGAGTTGGGGGAGAAACTCGTCTCTGAGGGCAAGGTCGACGGTATCTTCATCGGCTTCAACTACATCACCCACCCCGACCTTGTCGAACGCATCACCCACGGAAAGCCTCTCGATAATATTCCCGATATCAAGCACTTGCAAACCAACAAGGACTCAGGCGACTGGGCTACCGGTTTCACTGACTACCCCAGAGCTGTCTACTAGTGCATCTTTGCTTACTTTTTCTGTTGTCGTTGACATCAACGCTTTACAATTTCGACTTCCTTCTGATACCACAATTATTGAATCTTTATCTGCTCAATTATATCGTGCGATCCAAGTTATTCAATTTTCCTATTCGTTCATCATGTAGAACGTGAAATAAATGCAGTGCTGATGAACAAATATGACAGATGTGAAGATGGTGAAAGTAGCAGAGAAACTTCCAGTACTAAACAATACGGATAGAAGACAGAACGATGCTGGCAGAGTGACTAAGGGGGGTGTTGGTCATTAAAGTCGTAAAAGCGGAACGGGCAGTAACTGGTTTCAATGAGAAAGCTAGGGGATGTTGGTAAGGGTAGGAAATGTGGGTGGTACGAATGTAGCAGAAGGCACTGAGAACACGGCGAGTAGGCAAATCATGTTTTAAAGGAGGGGAGTAGCATATGCCGTGTGCAGAGGAGGGAGAAGAGAACGGGCGAAGAGGTAACAAGAGGAGAACCAAACTGGACAGGGTTATGAGAGATGAGAGACAAGTTCAGTCTCAAAACGGTAATTGTATGAGAACGGCGCAATTCTAAACGTTCCGAATCTACTTGGGGGCAACAGCCATAAGAGCCTTTTCCTTGAGGACGGAGGGGTAGCTGTTCATGAGATGTGCCAGGGCACGCAGATCCTCCTGATCCAAGAGGGCAATGGTGACCTTGGGCTGCAGAAAAAATCAGTACAACAGGTGCTACATCGAGGACCTAAGGTGCTCACAGCTCCTTTGACACCCAAAGATTTGACAACTTTGAACCTAATGAAGTGAAAAAGGCGAATACAGTTGATCAAAAGCCACCTGAAGTAAAGGAGAACAAGTACGTACAATTTCTCTCCAAGAGCCTGCTTCTGTTGCTGGATCGGCTTGTCAAGAATACCATCGATGAAGGAATCAGTAGCTTGCACGATAAGAGGGTCAGCCTTGGGCAAGGGCAGGCCAGTCGCGCTTGCCGAGGCGGAATTTGCGAGTCTGATGATCTCAGCAGCCGGCAACCTCGAAAGGGAGGCAATTGTATGCGTGCTGGAACTGCTGCCTGAAGGTGTCGCTGGTGTAGGCGACGCAGCTGCCGATGGCCCACGAGACGATAGGTCCGGAGTCGACGGCGACGCCTCCATCTTCGCTGTCTTCTTTGCCTGAGGGGTAACCGGCACTGGAGCCGGGGCCGACTTGGTTGACTGTGTGTCCGCCTTGCCGTCGTCCTGAGCGTCGTCGCTGTCGAGCACCATCTTCGCATCGACGAGCTTTGCACGGAGGATTTCCGTGTTGAAGAGGCACATCGCCCGCTCCCTCTTTGGGAGGGACATGATGAGATCTGTCAAGTCGCTCTGGCGAGTTGACTCAAGCTTCGCAATAGCGGCGAAAATCCTATCGCGCTCCGACATCGGTGGTACCGAGCCAGCGGGGGAGGAAGTTCGGGGAGGCGTCATCAAGGACTGGTCTACAGAGACGGGTGTTGACGGGTGTTCAGGAGCACTTGCCGTAGCCGGGTTATTTTCGATTGACCTTGAATCCTGAGACGCAGGCTCAGAAGCAGGCCTTGAGGGCGACTCCTCGGGAGTCTCGACTTTGGGAAATTTGGCTGCCTGCGACTCAACCTGATCTTTGAGCTTCGCCGGATCGTCAAGATACTGAAGGACGTTGCTGAGTGAAAGCGAGACCAGTGATTCCACCAAAGTATCCACTTCTTTATCGCCGAGCACATTCATGGACTTAACACGGCGGCCGAGCTCGCCAGTCAGCACCTCCTTGCGGACTACAGGCGAAAGCGTCGCAAGACTGTTGTAATTTAACGGAACGTTAAGTGTTCCGTTCATGGCAGCCTATGCATGCTATCAGCCAGGGTTGCCTGCAGGAAAGATGCAAAATGAACGAACAGTGTAATAGCTTCCAGAACCTCTCCTGCCTCTGTCAGGTCGGTCTAGATGGGGCGGTTTGGGAGATAAGGCAGGAGAACCAAGACTTTGAGAGTAAATGCGAGGGCTATTCCAGGCACTATAATCTCCAGCTTCACTGGCGGTTGGACTGGTAGCGCCGCTGGAGCTTCTCCTGGGGTGCCCATTATGGCCAAACCGATGTGCCAGCTTCTCCTGCCTCAACTGTTTGGGTTCGTGAAGACGGACAACGATCTGTTTACTGCCCAAAATAGCTCCGTTCATGACACGCATAGCCTCCGCAGCTTTTCATAAACATCCTTTCAGCAATATGCACCATTGGAAGATGTAGAAACACTCACCATGGTCAGGTTGGTGATACGAGACGAAACCAAATCCACGGCTTTCTCCACTCTCATTACGCATGACACGGGCACTGAGGTTCTAGTCAGAAAACCGACAACTAGAACATCGAAAAAAGTATATTTACCTAACAATCTGACCGAACTATTCCAAAAGCTGATGTTATCGCTCATCTGCTTGACGATATGGCAATACTCACTCTGCAGAAGTGTTGGAAGAGGCTATTTGAATCGATTTCAGGGCTCAGGTTCTAGGCGACATCCTTTAGTCGACGTAGAACCAAGAAACAGGAAGAGAAGCCTTACTTTACAGAACAGATTGCAGGGATCGATCAGACCGCTGTGGCTTGCCCCTTGAGGAGCGAGTTGCACTTGTTGTCCGGGCCCATGGATGAAGGGAGGTGGGGTTTGAACAGGAGAACGTAGTGGGGAGTACGGGCTTCCACGGGGTGGAGAATACTGGAAAGATCACGAAGATTATGACCTTGTCAAGAAGAGCCTGAGTGCAGACAGACGAACCTGGGTCGGGAAAGGCGGGTAGGTCAGACCAGACGGCACAAATGATGGCGCAGCAGGATTGAATTCGGGGATGGTCGTCGCGCGCCTTGGCTGATACACCTGCACAGCAATGTTTTGACCCTCTACTTCAGCACAGTGCATTGCTTCTTCGGCCTGAATCGCGTCATCTTCATTCCAGAACTCTACCATTCCAACGTCGGGGCCCAGATGTGTTTGAGTGCGGGCTGAGGCCAGGGCTCCAAAAGGGCGGAAGAGGTCATAGAGCTGACCGTCCGTGAAATCTAAAGGAAGTTGCTTTACGAGGCGTGGAAGCGCTGACGGGGGAGGCAACGGCGTTGGTGGGTTCGTCGGTGGGTACGGTGAAAGCACGAGAGGTACTGGTGGGTGAAGATCTGGGATAGGACACGATTGGAGAATCGCCAAAGCCTTCTCCGCTGGTGAACGAGGCATATCATTAGTAATTTGAGCAGTACGACGCGCGAATAATAGGAGATTGCACAAACGACCATTTACCTTTGTCCAGAAACTTGAATTCAATGGTACCCGAGAGGAAGTTAGGAGAGCCGTCACGCTGTATCTTTGGCCTGAAGGGGCCGCAAGTTGCGAAGGCCATTGCAATATTCTCGTCGGTGACATAAGGTGGAAGGTTAGTGATGTATAAGAGAGGTTCATGAAGGTAGGGATGTGGTCGAGGACCGCTTGCATCCTGGAACTGATTGTAGCTGGGATCCATCTTGATTACTGAAATTTCGGAGCCCTGTATTATGAAGAGAAGAAAGAAAAGAGGAGTTTCGCCTGTGCACGAGGCTTGGCAGAGCAGAAGAGACCTGGCGAACAGGGACCTCGATAATGCCAGGGAGCAACTCAAAAAGTTCCCTCAGGCTGCAATTATGGCTTATGTAAGCGCCCTTGATGAGGCCACGCGAGAGGCGTGCCACTGACACTCCAAATTTGACGAAAGCCCCTGTGTTATTCTAGTCCTCATTCATCTGCGCATTCTACAAGTACAAGTAATCTTCATATTTCCTCCAACCCATAGACCCAGTTTCCCGAAAATAAGGATATTCTCTCCACCAGGGATCGTCTTTGCTCTCACCCGCTTTCAAGGCTGCTCGGAAGACTTGACAAGGGAGGAGGGGTATCATTCATGGCGTATCGTGAGGGTATATGATGCCCTGTTGGCATCGTCTATGTCGGCGTATAATTTTCGTTCGTTTTACGTTGGAATGCAATTTACTAAAATTCGAAGTCAGGGCTAGGAGGCAGAACAAGGGACGCAAGAGAACATACCGGATGACGCCTGCGCGCAATCCTTCGTCGTGAATGCGTTGACGATTGAATCGTCAGAGATGATGCGTATTGATGAAGCACATCCAAGATCTCTTTCGATCTAGACCTGCAACGATAAGGCATGAGACGCAGTCGTTTTAAAATCAAGAAATAGGACATACATTGCGCTTGTGAAAAGAGAAGATCCTTCGAACAACTCCACATGAATGACTTCATGAGTTTGTATAGGCACTGGAGCCTCGACGACAGACTGTGTTTCTTGGCTGACGATAGGGGCCGCTGCAGCGAGGCAGAAAAAGATGGCGAGGAGGACGAGCAGGCACCGGTGGAACATCGCAGAGGTAGTTTTCCTTGAACTGAGTGACTTGGGAATGTTCAGTGAGGGGCGACGAATGATGTCCTTCTCCTGCCCCTCGGGCGTATATATACCAAAATCCACAAGAACGCCAGCGCCGGAAAGCAGCCCAGAACCCGCGCGGCAACTCAGAGTCAAAGGTCAACTCATTAACCGCGGGCTTCCAAAATGGCCACTCGTCGCTTCTTTTCCGAAGGGGCGTTCGATGATGAATGGGTAATATTAATGCTATTTGTCAACTAGTCCTGCTTAGGCGGAGGAGTTGTCAATAATGAAAGGTGTTATTGATGATTAGATCAAAGAGCTGGCGTACGAGGTGTACGCACGCATAGTCCGCGGTGCAGAAGGTCGTCTGGGTGTTCCTGATAGAACTGGATGGGCACTCCTCAGGTGACTCCTTGGTCGAAGTCCGGAGGTGTATTACTCTCCAAGGACATCAGGAATCGCCAGGTGGCGGCATCTCCTGGACCGGTTTGCTCTTGAGGTCTTGGAACGACGAACGAAAATAATATCTGTCAAGTGGCTCTGCGTATCCATTCAGTGTCGGCGCCACACAAAGCTATCTGACGCTGACGAACCGCAGCCACCACCAGCCTATCGCTGCCACCTTACCAAATATTAGGCTAATGGAGACGTGTCTATAGTGGTGAGTCTCGATGAGGTCGGCTTGCCGAGAAGGCATACTGCATTTCCAGATTAGTTGAAGGCACTCGGAAAGTAGTCGTAGAAAACCACACCGGAGGACCTTGCGACGGCTGGTTACCGGGAATTCTATGCACGAAACGCCCTGGAAGAAAGAGGACCGGAGTGCCTTGCCCCTTGACTAGCAAGGAAAACGGTTTCCTTCGTTCTAGCACCTGCAAAAGGCCGGAATCAGCTGAGATAAGCACCCAGTAGCCTGCCAGCTTCCAGTGCCTTCCATTACGTCGAGAAAGGAAGGAGGGCTTCCTCCTGGTAGCACACCACAAACCCCCTTACTCACGCTCGGGAATGCACCAATGAGTGGAGTTAGATCAGCCAAGGCGGAAAGCCCTCAAGTCTGGGTATTGCACAATATATCACATTCAATAAGCTCTTCTGTATCCAATCTACACAGACAGATCAAAGGGTATCAGCACGAATATACACCAATAAGCATAGGAAGGATACATCTAACGGGGCTGGCCTCGCTCTAACGGTGCTCACACGACTGCACATGGACACAGGGCCGCATGCTAGTGAAGCAGCCTGCATGACTTCAAGCGCCTGGCCCAGGCATCAGTCTCCTTGGTCCGTGAATCCGAGGCTCTCCTGCGGGTAGTTCTTCAGGGGGTCCTTGCGCAGCGCTTCCGCCTCCGTAGTGGGTTCAGTGGCCCTCTTGTCTGCCTTCTTGATCTTCATGATAGAATCGGCGATAGGCACGACGGCCGCAGGAGACGACACCGCGGACTGGAGAATAGATAAAAGCAAGTTAATACCAGTCAGATAAAGGAAAGTGGAGAAAGATAAGAAGAGCATCGGTCAGCTCCATAGGACGCCAATCATGAAAACCAAAATGTATCCACTCACCTCGTCTCGGAATGGAGTGAACTTGGATGTGGCTGTCTCCATCTCTTGCGCCGCGGATTCAGGTGCTGACGACGGCTCTTCCGGACCGTCGACGAAAGGCACAAAGGCCGTCGCAGCAGTCTTCGCAGCAGTCCTTTCCTTTGCCTTCTTCGGAGCAGGCGGGGGCGGCATATCTTCTGGCGCCGGGTCTCTGAAAACTGCAATCTTCGACCCTGAACCTGGGCCAGACGCCGACGCAGCGGCAGCAGCCATTCTCTTTGTCTTCCCCGCCTGCTTCAACGTCGTCCCAACGAGCTTCTTCACCTCCGGCACGTTCTCCTTAATCCTTGTCTTCCGTGTGCCTAGGTCGTTCCACTCTCCGGTGCCTTCTTCTGCGGCGTGTGACCCTGCCCCAGTGGGGTCAACGAATATCTGGATCCGGCTATTCGATTGTACTGGGGGAATTGGAATGCTGGATGAGTGTCCCAGGGCCATACGGGAGGTAGATCCCCGGGACGATGATGATGAGGCGGCACCAGAAGTTGCGGTTGTGGCTAGAGCCTGCCGCGGGGGTTGAGAAGACGAAGGGGCCGGTTGGGCAGTTGGAAGAGAAACATTGGACATCATGCGTTTCTGGAAATCCTCGTATCTGCTTCGTAAATGTTCAAGAGGGGAAGCCTTTCTTGCGATGCCCAACGAGTAGGCTGCGTCGGCTTCTTTGCGGCTACACCGTCATGTTCAGCGTCTGCCACCAATGAAAAGAGCGGGGAAGCACTGACCGACCATCTCTTTCAAGAACTGCGGCATGTTCCTCGTACAGGAGCGCAAAGTCCGTTCCGATGTCGTTGGCAATCAAAAATATATAGATGATGGTCGGCTTCTCCACATAACTCGCATATAGCAACCAGAGCTTCAGGTACTTGAAGTCGCTTCTCCATTGTCCATTTCTATCATCCTTCAGCACGCGTGTGGCCTCCTCCAACAACTCCAGAAGTCCGGATTCAGCCGAATGCCCTTGAGGATAATTCTCCACCGTCCAATAAACCAAACGACAGTACGCCTCCAGAGGATCACCATCTTCATCCTCCAAAGCAAGCTCGACGTTGATGCGCAGTCGATTTCGTGTAGCAGACAGTTTCGCTTCTCTTTGAGCGTGTGGGGTGGCTAGCAGAGCCGAGAGAGCGGTGACGCGACGTCCAGTGGCAAGTGGTTGAACATTTTCCTTGACAGCTTCCAAAAGGTCGCAATCAACGATATCCTGGGAGATTTGCTCGTCCTCGTTTTGAGACATAGTTCGCGACTCGTGAGACACCCTGGAAGAGAGAGAATGTCAGTCAAGTTTGAGTGAAAGGAAACAAGCTGTGGAAAGAGTGAATGAAAGATGCGCTTTCAGAAGTTACTTCAGGGTCGCAGAATAAGGAAATCGAGAATCACGTTACCGCGACACGCCTGAGGCGCGTCGATCATGTGCCGTGGTAAAATAGATGCCCCTCAACATGGAAATCATGCTTGAAGGTCTAGAGGGGCAATCTAATACTGGTACAGCGTATAGAGTATCTCGAATTATATACTCATGCATCAACTACATTTGGGATCGATACCGTTGATAGTTCTCTGCGATTCAAGTCCGGTGCACTAATGGCTCATGGAACATAGCGGAATTCAGGAGCCTGGGTAGGACCAGTGTTCATTTGTGTACGAAGAACGCAGAAAAATAATGGAGGGCCGACCTTGTCTGCAAGCTCATGCGTGTTTATCTTCCTGTTCGATTTGGCCCTACCATACAGTTTGTCGCGTCGGGCATTGTCCCATCGGTACGAAATCTGGCTCCAAGGTTACCGTCTAGAAGCAAAACATTCACGAAAGCAACTCACCGACAGGACTATGCTAGACAAAGCTGCCAAGAAGAGAAGGCCGCACGAGACTAAGACCAGGTATCAGCAATTGAGCACCCTTGTGGCCGTCAAGTTGAGGAACTAACTTCCAAATCCTTTCCTATAGAGCGTGTTTGAGGCGAAGTGCAGAATTTATGAAGTCAAGGGTTGACTCACAGATATCTCGGTCCCTCGGTCTGCGGGAAAAGGTGCGATCCCAAAATACTACCGCACTGCCCGATGGCCATAAATAGCGGTATGCCAGTGGCCTTCTTGGTCTCGGATCCCAAGTTATGTCCAACTAGAGGGACAAGCAACATCAAGACAATTTCTAATGGGCATTCAGGCGAGAACTTACACCAAGCAATGGTCAATCCAATCGAGGTGTACGTTCCGCTCGTGATGCAAAACGTAGCGAAATACCGAGCATGATTGTTATGTGCGACTGTCAAAAGTAGACTAGAGCAGCGAAATGGTATGTGATGCACGCTGAATAGGAAAAGGAGAAGCTTACAGATATCCGATCCCTGCTATGCTGCAAGAAATGCCCATGAAGATCCCTCTACTTTGCAACCGATCAGACGTGGACGAAAAAGACACCAGCACGATAGCAGCGACCGCGTATGGAGGGACAGTCAGCAGTTGAGCAAGAGCGTTTGCTACGAGAAATGTTATTTTTAGCTCTCTTGCTCATCGAGCAAGCGGGGTGTGACACACTAAATCCGAAAGTCGTTATAATTGTGGGCAAGAATGCTCCGATTGACGCCAGGGCACAATTCAGACCGAAGTAGATGACGCCTCCTGCGTAGATCTGGCAAGACGACGCTAATAAGTGGACTGCGAAACGGCCATAGGAAAAAATAAGTTACCCTCCAGGAACGCTGCAACAATGTGAGCTGATAGGCAATGGTTAGAGCAGATGAAATTGAAATATATGAAGCCCATTCTAACCTTTGTTGACGACAGCCCCAAAGTCTCCACTTGAGTCTCTATTCATTCGTTCGACGGCAATTTGGCGTTCTCGGTCGTTAAGATAGGTGGTTGATTCGGGTCGGTTGGGCAGGAAGAAGTAGGTGGTGATTCCGAGGAGAATGGGAGGGACGCCCTATATGAGATGAATTAGGGGATATCTTCTCAAAGAAAGGAAGGGGAGTACCTCAATGATGAACAACAATCTCCAGTTGCGTATCGATGAATGAATGTGCTGCACCCCGAACGCAATAAGACCTCCAAAAGCTCCCGCTACTGTCGCAAATCCAAACCATAGTGCAAACTAAGTTCGTCAAGTCTACGTCAGGCTTTCTTTGGAGTTGAAATGGACACACCCGAAGGCCGAGCTCCCGCTTCGTGTAGAAGAAGGCTGAAATCACGCATACAATCAATGAAAGCCGACTAATCATCAAGAAAGACGCACAGAAATAGAGAGTTATCACCGGTCCAAATCCTGCTTCGAATACGCCAAGGGCGACCCTCGCTGTCATCAAGCTTGCGAAATTGAACCCAGTAGCCTATCATGAATCAGTTCGAAGTTCTTGAGTTAAGGAAGGGCATACCATCAGAGTCGACGTCGTGCCCCAGCCTATGGCTGCAATCGCGACGTAGGTCCTTGGGGGGAAGAGTTTGGAGATGATCGTGGCTGGAATTTGGCAGAGAACCTGCAAATTTGTCGGCTCCTGCACTCATGAGAGGAAGAGACTGACGGACGTATGAAAAGAAAAAAGCAGAAATAATCCAATCGAATAGCACCCCGGAGCTATCTCCCCCAAGAACATCTTCAGGTAAGCCTTGCAGTCGTGCGTTTCCGATATTCGACCGGTCAAGTGCTGGTAAAATCTTGTCAGGACAACGATCCAAAGAGATGTGAGGTCGGACATACATGCGAAGAGATAGAGCAGGCAGGTGATAGGCAGGATGCGTTTGTCAAGTTTCCGGACAAGATCCCGCTCCTCTTGCGTACCCTCGAACGATTCTGGAGATTGCCCTTGCGAATCCTCCACATCTTCGGAGACTTGTTCTACCTTTTCGTGGCGTTCCTTCGTCAGCGCAGGTTCTTCAGACATATTTCAACCAAGCGGGTGAAAGGGAAGGCGAGGAGTTCGTGCGGAGATGGAAGCAGGGTAAGAGGAGGAATGCGGAAGGGAACACCTTTCAAGGACGTTCGCTCATGAGAAAACATCGGACTCCGCCCTTTAAACAGAAGACTACGCGGCTTCGTAATATAATCGTGAAAGATTGACCCATTGAACCCAGGAGTCGTGTCCTCGGGTCAAAGACGTTACTCCTTGAGCTATAAATTGCACAAGGCCACTTACCAAAACATACGGAACTTCAGGTGGCTTCCTCCAAAACAGCAGTACGTCGGAAACAGTCCTAGCGAGGCTCTTGATCATCAGCCAGAACCCGAGGTTGGCGTTCTGAGGAGCGCGAGCGCTGAATGCCCGACCCCTTCAGTGGATTGTGAGGTGGTGGTCAACGACTGAGGGTAAGCTTGAACTTTGACAGCCCCTTGCTCGGATGACCGCCGCTTGCTCGGATGACCGCCGATGCTGATGGATCTGAATTGAATGAACGTAAGAGTTCGCCCCAGTTATTCATAGCCTCTTGGAGTACGGAATCGGATTAGAGGCCCTGCACTCGCAAGGAACAGAGCTATTTCGGGGAGATGTTGAATTATCAGACAGATAGGTGCAGCATCTTTCCAGAGAGAACATAAGATTATTTAGCAATAGGTGTATGTGCCGCAGTCGCTGCAAGTGAATTGGGATTGTTGTTTTCAGGTTCAAGATGCTGCCAAGCCATCGGCCGCATTCCTGTCCGTGGACAGATCCGGCGGGGCAAGCCTGACTAAGTCCGGAAGGAAATATGTGTCTTGTACTACATCACTTCCCTCACGTTCATTCAGCACCGCTTCACACAACTTGGTGGCAAAGGCAGAACATTGATTTCAACGCAAATGGAGACGATAAAACAGAAGAACTCCTGAGTTCCTACAGCTCAGGAGGGTGCGCTACACTCCCGACACCAACGATCCTTCAAGAGTCTGGCAGGCTAATTCAAGGAGGTTCAAGGCCAGTTGGCTTGACAATGAATAGGTATTAGGGACGCCACATGTTTCCTTAAAACACGGAGAACACCCCGGCTAACTCACGCAAGGCACCTGGATCCAAGAACTTGTGGCATGACTGAAATCCTTGTTTCCATTCATGCGACAATCCCAACCTGATCCATCGATCTTCCTCATCAGCGTGATGCAGCCTCAACTCACGCAAAATCCGAAAAACTGCGGTTCGGGGACGGATTCTGACGCTTCGCAATGTTTCAAGCAGCATGGGTGATTGATCACCTCCGAGGGAAAGCTTGAATCCCATCGCAAATCCTCTTCGGCGCTAATAAAGAAAACCTAAAATACGAGGCCCTCAGGCCCGGTTCTGAATATGCTTTTCGGGGCTTCAGGTCTGCAGAGATAATTAGCCGGATGAGGCTCGTCATCGTCACCATAAGGGATTTCCTACATGCTGAGCGATCCGTATGCCCACGTTACGAAACACGAAGGGTAAGAACTTGGCCTTCGAGAATTGAGATTTACAGGACACTGACTATATCCATTGCAGGCACCCGAGCCTTCGATTCAACGGTTTGACTGGCCGGCGAGATAAGGCATAAAGCATGGTTAGTAGCATTCAGGTAGTATTTGAATCCCTGCACGAGTCTGGACTTAGTATCTTATCAGTGGACGTCATCAAGAAAGATGCCACAGTTCCTCATCAGCCGTACGAGCTGCGTATAAACTTGACGCTAACCGTCATCCTCTTGGACTTGCCAGATTCAACACAAGTCTCTTACTGTCCTCAGTAACGTCCTACCTATTAGGTACTTGCCTTTATAGGGACTTTATTCGCACTTCATTGGCGATTTCATCGGTGCTTCTCAGCAGTTATCACCTCCAGGGCCTACGATTAAACAACCTCAAGGATCGGACAATTAGGGCTTAATAGAACGGACAGTCTACGTTTTCTCGCTCGCACACGCTATTGTTCGCCTCGCCTCGCCTCGCCTTTCTTGAAGTTTGACCGAGACAATCACATAGCAGGGTTTTCATGGCCACTGCTAGCTTGGAAACTCTGGTATGCATATACCAGAACGCGGAGACAAAGCGACTCCAAGTTAGATTATTGCTCCCTCACGTTGGGAGCGGTTTCACGATCTTCTCCGTCTGCGCGAGGGCAAGCGATCGCCATTATTACTGAAAGAGAGTCGTTCAGGTATTCCAATTGCCAACAGCTTGGAATCCGACCATGACCATATGACCATCTGAACAGCTTACCTATCCTCCAGTCAATCATTATGGCTAAGCGCGAAGCAGTGAATATTGAATCGTCGGCGCTTACTATTCGCCATCGTGTCCACGACGCCCTTCAACGAGATATTTACTCGCGGCTTGGCTTCAATGGCGTGCAAAATTAACTTAAGAGGTGGCGCCAGAAGCTAGAGATAAAGTGACACCACTTTTGTTCTGCTCACGATGGGGTGGTGAGTAAAGAAGCGCCGGAGCAGTCGCAGTTTTCCAGTTTGGAACTGGGATGGTACGATTGGCAGGGTCGCGTCGGCCCGGCAATCAGGCACTCGGATACTTACACGACCACGTGCTCGGTTAGTAGGATTTAAAAAGTCTGAAAAGATGACCTGATTTTGCAACGACATAAAAAGTCGTCGCACCACTTCGTGAACGCATCCTTCTTCTCCTTCTCTCCTTCTCCCAGACTCCTATTTCCATCATTTCAACGTTCAACCGTTTTTGTGAGTCGAAAACCCTTTCCTTGAGCATTCGACTGGCTTTCCGGGGACTGCCAGCGAGGCGTTCGAACTATATTTTCGCCCCGCCGATTTCTTAAATGGGAATATCCCGGGTCTGACTGTCTTTTTCATATAGGAAAATGTCTTCCACCGGTGTTGCATTGAGCGACGGACGCGTCCAAAACCGCGTTGAGAACTACACCAAGTTCTGGAAGAAGGATCTTGCGGAGGAGAGGAGCGCCGACAACGACAAGCGTCTCGACAGCTATACTGAGGTCGTCAACGGTGGGCATCACCCGTTTGTTGTGCTTTCATGTCCTTTCTTAAGCTTCTCTTCCAGGCTATTACGATGGCGCGACCGAGCTGTACGAATACGGCTGGGCACAGTCGTTCCACTTCTCCCGTTTCTATAAGGGAGAGGCGTTCCACGCATCCCTCGCCCGACACGAGCATTACCTCGCCGCCCAGATGAGTCTCCGTCCCGGTATGCGCGTCCTTGACGTCGGCTGTGGTGTCGGTGGCCCTGCTCGCGAGATTGCCCAATTTTCCGATGCCCAAATCATTGGCCTGAACAATAACGACTTCCAGATTCAACGTGCCAGGAAGTATACGAAGCAGGCGGGCTTGGAGAACCAAGTCACTTTCGTGAAGGGTGATTTCATGAAGCTGTCGGAGCAGTTTGGCGAAAACTACTTTGATGCGGGTACGCCTTTTTTTTCAGCTTGTGATTAGCGGCAGTGATCCTGATAGGGGCCTTGTGACAGTCTATGCCATCGAGGCCACGGTCCACGCACCGACTTGGGAGGGCGTGTATGGCGAAATCTTCAAGGTTTTGAAGCCTGGAGGCGTTGTAAGTCCTTCCATCTGTGTTCTGGCATCCCGTCTAACCCTCCGTTAGTTCGGTGTCTATGAGTGGTGCATGACCGACAAGTGGGATCCCTCTATCCCCGAGCACAAGCGTGTCGCTCATCAAATAGAACTCGGCAACGGCATCCCCGAGATGCGTCCTCTCAGAATGGCGCGCGAGGCTCTGAAGACCGTCGGGTTCCAGATCGAGCACGAGGAGGATTTGGCGGAACGTCCTGATCCCATCCCTTGGTACTACCCACTTGAAGGTGACATCGCCAAGGCCCAGACAATGTGGGACTACTTTACTGTGTGGCGCATGAGCTGGAGCGGCATATTCGTCACCCACAACGCTGTTCGCATCTTGGAGTTCCTTGGTCTGGTGCCGAAGGGTACTCATGATGTCGGTGAGTCTCTGAAGGTTGCTGGCGCTTCGCTCGTCGAGAGCGGACGCAACAAGCTGTTTACACCGATGTACCTGGTTATCAGCCGCAAACCTGCCAACTAGCTATGCACTCGTTTAACATACGCACTGCTACTTAGATTTACATTTATATGATACCCGTAATTGAAAACATGGATATTGGGATTGATGGGATTGAACCCGGCAAGTTCCGGTGGTGGTGCGAGATTCTTGTTGGCAGGGTTTCTTCGTTTTGCCCTGGTCTCAGATGGCGAGCGATCCCAGGGTACACAAGCCTCGTCTGCCGAAAGCTTACACCGACCAGCAGCTTGCCTTTCTCAAAGGGTGAGACACGATCCCAGCAACAACCAGCACCCGCTCATCGTCCTACAGCAGTCTGCCAGAGTTCGAACGGCGATCGCAAGGATCCATTCGCGGCGATGCGAAGAAGTTCGCACTCGAGAGGGCCCAGGATTTCATCGTGCGCTTCGGTCTGCCCGATGAGTTCGTCAATGTCGAGGAACCAGAGTCGCGCTTCAAGGAGGTGCGAGTTTGTGGGCACCCTCCTCTCACATCCTTGCTGACGTGCACCATCAGCAAATCTACAACTGGTTCAAGAACACTGTTGGCCGAACAAGGCGGAAGTTAGAAGGGCGTCCACGGTCTGCGAAGAAGGCCGCAGAGAAAGGTGAACTGACCCGGCGTTTCTCCAGTCCCATTGTGCTCAACACCTCGTCGTGTTGTACAGCCGCTGCGCTCGCCAACGACCTCGCATGGAATTCCTCGGTCGCCACTCCCAATGTCGTGCCATACTCCCATGCTGAGAGTAGCACCAGCAGCCCCGTTAACCAGGCCCAAACTCTCATCTCGCCTATCCAGTATGGTGGCATTCAGCCCAGCTCATCAATGCAACAGAACTCGTCTATGCAGCAGACGACCCCCATGCAGTCAAACTCGTCGATGCAACAGAACCCATCGATGCAGCAGACCCCCACGATGCAGACGAATTCTTCGATGCAGCCGAGCCCGATGCAGCCGAGCCCTTCAATGGGTCCACCTCAACAGGCCCTAGCCAATCCGAATGCCACGCACACCCTCTCGCCTCTCGGACTGTCCATCACCCAAAGCACGATCCGCGAGACTTTCCTGCAGGGCGTCGACTCCTCCACGGTGGCTAACATGATCCAGTCGTTTATCGCCAGTGCTGCGCCTTCTCCGACACCACTGACACCCGTAGTCGATGCCCTCTTTGACGCCATCTCAGAGTCCTCTTCCCCCAACCCATTCAGCCGCGACCCCATTCCATATCTAAAGCATTTCCTCGAAGCCTCATCCTACTTTGCTTCTTCCGTCATCCATGCAGGTGTCTCTGGCCCTCTTGCCGGCCCGCGCGCCCTGCAAATGCAGATCCGCAAGAATTCTGTATGGACACCCACACCCTCCGCTGCGCGCGGCAATTCCAGCACATCGCGGTCCACTCCTGTAGTGGGGGTGTCCTCAGGATCGGCCTCGCTCTCCGATGAGATGCAACGCATTGCTCTGGATCGGCAACGTCGGAAGGACCATATCCAATGGGCACGGATACATGCGGCTGCGCTCGAGCTGAACATGCTCGGTCTTGGACGTGCCTCGGATGTAGACAACACCGGATACGCGTACGCCATGGGGAGAGCTTTCTCCGAGATGACGGCACGGGATGCTGTGTGGGAACCAGATGAGGTTGAATGGGTGGCGGGCATTTGTGTGCTGCGTTCGGTAATCAGGACCGCGATCTGTGGAGACCGGAGGCAGCGGGATGAATACGACGAGCTGTTGAGGACCTATGAAGGTCGATGGAAGGAGATAAAGGACGATGCTAGGCAGGGCCTTTGCACGGTTCGTTTGATCCTTTCTTTTTCCCCGTCCTCACGCTCATCCGTTCGTAGGAGGTGTTACTCTCGGCCAAAGACGAGTTGGCCAGACTGGACAACTCACTGTCGTGATTTTTTGGATACCCGTGACGCTCGATATACGGATCTACTTGCTCTTGAATACTAGGCTTCTTGTTTACCGGTTACCCCATTTCCACTTCCCCTCTATAGGGTTCCAGTCGCTGATATCGTGTTTTCTCTTTCTGTATGCTTTGTATCGCTCTTCATCGTCACACGCTTCCCTTGTCCCTAACTTATCACTGTATCCCTTCACTCCCGGACATTCCCATCTGTCACGACTTCACGATATTTATGATAGAATCAGATGTTGTTTCTCCAAAGTAGAATGCTGCGCAGGGAACGCGGAATGCCATGATCTAAATTTCTGAGAGCCCGAGGACACCTGGAGGTAAATGCCTTGAAAATGGGCTGATATATGCGTCTTCTTCATGGCTATATGTGCTGTCTTGATGAATATATGCCACTTGATTATTGCTTTTTGAACTATAAAACAGTGCGGGTGTGGTAAAGTAAGCAAAGCACCGCACCAAAGCAATCAAGTCTAAATAAAGGTGTCAAGGATGAAGGCGATCTTGAGTTGCGAAGGACTCTAGAGTAATTACACAAGACTTTAACATGAATTATGAGAATCAACCCAGAAGCGGATGTCAGGGAAGAAGAGGCTTTTGTGGCGCCTGTACTTATATGGACGTACTTCCGAAACAACCGCCGAAAAAAAATCTTCTTCGGTCTAGAGCCGGGCATAAGGGATCATGGGTCCGACTACGTTTCTTTTGGCGGAGGCGATGGGCTAAGTAGAGTGTTGCATCTGGGCCGCCTGTGTTGTGGTGCAAAGAGCGCGAACAACGTCCTCTATCTCGGATATCTTGGTGCGCTGCTCATAGATTCTATCCCTCATGCAATCCATGGTGTCCACGATTCTCTTGAAAATTCCGACGTCATCCACCAGTTGTAAGTGGTCGAGCATGGGGAGCAGTTCGGTGAGGTCGCCCTCGAGTGCGCTGATTTCGTGCTGCAGTTCTTGTACCTCTCGCAGGGAAACTGCCACGCCGTATAGTGGGGAAGACGTATCCACGGGCGACAAAAGTTGGAGAAGAGCCAACAGGTGGACATTGATTGTGTCAGTTTCTTCCATGGTGGCGGAAATACGCTAGTTTCCAGCTGCGGGGTTGAGATTTTGACGTCAAAACTAGCTTGAAGTCGGACAGGAAGTCCTCAATTACCGTTTGTGCGAGGATATCCTGGCTTCGGGCTGGCGGGGTCAACAGCGACGACAGAACTGACCATGGTCGTGGTTCGAGTTTGAGCAGCAAACTGGATACTCGATTGGGAAGATGGTTTATATATTACTATTGGTCAGCACAACCCGTCCCAAGTGCCCTGTCCGGTCAACATAGAGATAAGAAAGCAACAAAAGATGTCTACTAGAGACATTATTAGTCGATAGGTAATAATCTGCTGAGCATATCGTCGTATGAGCAATAAGAATACTTATATGCGCTGAACTTCCAGCCATATATCATGAAGGTTAGGACATCTGGATCCTGGCGTACAGCTAGACAAAGCTTCGTTAATACATAGTTTTCGACCGGGTATGAGGAGGACTTACGATTAAACATAGGCGTATAGACGATTGAATGTTCTCCTTGGAAGGCCCATCGGCGATTAGGGATGTCGGCAAGGAGCATGGGGGCCCATTTATTGAGGAGGGTCGTAGCGCGCCTTTGGAAGTGGTAAATCTTCTCTCCTGGGATAGACGAAGGATGCGCGTTTGAAACATGATACATGGCGTGATGGATATTCGAACCCTAGAACAAGAAGAAAAGGCAGAATTAGTCGCGGCTCTCTCACTTTAAAATGAAGAGACTGACATGAAGGTCATGTACGTCGTTCACGTCGTGCTTCTCTAGCGCGTTGAACACCTTTGACAGCTTATAGGCGTGATTGATCTTCATATCCAACCTTGGAGTGGTCAGAGACAAACTACCCGACAGTTGTGGGATTTCCTTCTCAAGCTTGAGTCTCATGTTCTGCAGCTCCCGCGGATGAGCACGGAGGATGTGCTGTGATACGTCCTGCTCGAGACGTTCATGGCTAAGATGACAATTCCCCGCATCCGCAAAAATCAAGCGCATCTGAAGGAGAGGGCTTGCTAAGCCAATGGATGCCTCAGGACTTTCGAGGAATCGCGTCGAGGCAATCTCATTCAAGGTTCGTTCGAGGTTGTATACCGGCGTGTGGACAGCAATATAGAGGGTTTCTAGATGAGGGAGGAGCACCGGTTGGTTTGGGCGAACGACAAAGGCTTCCAGATCGGACGAATGGGGCATCCCGATGCTCAGCTTGACAAGATCATCCAACCCCCTTAAAAACGCTGCCAACTCTCCGGGAGGTATGATTTGCACGCATGTCCCGAGTGCAAGGTTTTGCAACTTGCTTGTGTAAGCAAGAGAACGGGATAACAAGGCGCTGAGAGGTGGGATGGGGTTGACAGGGTAATTAGTAATAGCAATTGACTCGACTGCGGGAAGGGTTAAGCTATTGAGGAGGTTGTTGACGGAGTCGTCGTTTGATAAAACAGAGTCCAGGTCGGGAGGGAGGGGAACATAGTGAATGTCGAAGGAGGTGAGATTGGGTAATGAGGTCCTTGGTCTGGACAGCCGGAGGTTGTTGGAGGTGATACCGCGGGCGGCAAGATTATGAATTTCGTTAGACTGCGTTAGCACGTTGTGGAGCGGACTATCGTTACACCAACACGTTCCGTCCTTGAATTCTGCAATCTGCGACCAAGGAAGCTTGAACTCAAGGCAACTGTCGGAAAGATGGACGACTTGAAGCTTCGGCGCAACTTCGAACATGTCTACCACTGATTTCCGGATCTCTTTGGGGTCGGGATGAATGGCCAAGTTGACGTAGTTGAGCAGCGGAAGTCGATGCTTGATGCTTTGGAAGGCTTCGAGAAGGTCGAGGTAGCATTGCAGGCTGAACGTTTCCCACCGTTCGGAGTGAGACACCAGCAGGTCTACGACGGGCCGGAAACTCTCAATTTGAGGGCTGCTCCATTTTATACAACATACAGAGATGTATAACGGCGCAGCAGCCGACCTCTCGAGGAGCATCTTGTAGAAGTTGAGGCAATGCTTTGGAAGTCGCTGTTTCTCCCAACCGCAGAAGTCAACGTGAATATGACTCCAGAGGTGTGGGTGAGATAGGGCCGCCTCCCTCCATGCCCGACAGACATGAGAGGGCGTCCAAGGGTTTTGGACGCGGTCGAGGAATGGGAAAGGGCTTATATAGTGGTCGAATATTGCTGCGAGCACTTCAGGCGGTAGGCGCCGGAGGGGCGACAGAAGGGCTTTGTGGTCGCGAATGAATTCATTGCTCTTCTGCACAAAGTGCGGGTCGTGGGCGCTCAGCACGCCGTGTTCAGAGGGGCCTGCCTTCTCCGTTGGCTTTGCGCCGTGTTCCGGATCCACCATAGTCGAAATAAGAAGGGTAGATACATTGTCTATCGCGTGTCGGACTTCTGCTGTCTCTGCTTCTGTCGGCGGGGCATTTGACTTGAGCAGGTGCGGGACAGGGGACGTAGTATCAATGGAGGAACCGTGCGTTGAGGAACGCGAAGCCTTGCGCGAATGCGAAAGGGTTGAAAATCGGCGGTGTAGGCGGTTCATGCTTCAATGCTGGCGCTGGAGGGGGACGGAGCGCTGAAAGGCTATAAGGCGCTGATGAAAGAAGTATACTTATGTACGTTGACTCACTATGACAAAGTGCTGTGAAAATTGGACTTGCCAATCAACGGATCCGCCGAGAACAATAATATAACACCGCATAAAGGTGTAGCAGGAAGCCGGAGTCGGACTTTCTGAGAAGGCGCCGACAATTTTCGGCGGCGGCGTTGGGCGGTGTTGGTGGATGCTGTGTCGGTTGGCATGTCCCAAGTATCCCATCATGGTGGTTGGTTGTCAAGCCGTATTTGCACTGACTCGGACAGCAGTCGCACAGACCCACCATTGCCCGCATCATCATCCCTTAGACGTCGAGCTGAAGAAAAGGACATAGAGCGATATGTGGCTGTGAAACATGCCAATCATGACGCATTTATCGCAATTTACTTCTCCGGATTTATTTCTTCTTCTTCCGGCCAAAACCCTCGACAACATGTTCCCAAAGAGCCTTCGTGCGATGGTACCTATGCGTACGAAATTTGGTGGGCAGATCTTTCAAGGTCAACAAATGTCTTCACGAACTTCCGAACCTCCAGGGATGATTGCGGCGGGCCAGTGCCCTGCCTGCAATCTTTCACCGTTCACGTAGCTCCGAGCATCAAGATTCAAGATATATGTCAAACCCAAAATCAACGGAAAGGAAGTACCTTATAGTACGAAAGCAAAGATAGCCAGAGCCTGTTTCATGCAGAAGATCCAGCTCATTTCGGCGGTGTAATCCCCCGTTTCCTTCCTCTCGGACTATCCAGCCCGAATAGCTGTATCACGGACGATGGTCATGCCTGGCGTTCAACTTTCTAGAAGTTTTCAGAAGTTATGGACTGACTTTTCGACGTTTCAGCACATTGACCTTGCATTGACCTTGAACAGCAGCCCATCACAGTGCACTTCCTCTTTCATTACCCCCAATAGCACTCCCTAATGCCTTCCTGATCTCTCCCTCCTTCTCCTTCCAAGACTCACGAGGAAGTGCATAACCCTCTGAGACCTTGGCGTACGTGACGCCACCCATGCGTGCGATGGGACGCAGCTTGCTTGGGTCTGCAACACCGCGAGCGGGATCGACAACGTCGTTCCGCATGTGAATGTACTTGATCGTGCCGAGAATGAGCGTTGCTGTGACCTCGCCTGTCGAAGGCACGGTGATGTCAATTGCTTGGAGGAGCTGGGTTTGGTAAGGGGGTTTCGTCAATGATAGCGCACGAAAAGGGTTACAAGACGTGCTAACCTCGCATTCCATGCTAAACGCGCTCTCTTTCACCCGTGGGGCTTTGACTTGAATCTATCAAACGTATAAGGCGCTCGTATGGGAGAAAAGATAGAAGCTGGGGTGACGTACGCTTGCTGCCTTCGTGAGGCCACTGATCGCCCACTCGCTCACGTCGGGTGGGGTGTCGATCGAGCAGATGTTGGCCTGCGCGATCCACGGCTCACTGATGATGTTGACCGTGAAGCCCTTCGTGTCGCGCACGTTCCGTGCGGTGTCCTTCGCGCCTTGAGAGGTGTACGCGCATGAGAAAGAGAGCACGGCAGGTCGTGGGCTGACTTCGTTGAACCAGCTGCGATAGCACGGTCATTCGTGGGTGGCATACAATGTCATTCTGGTGTACAAACCTGAAGGGTGCGAGATTCTCGACGCCGTCTTTGGATAGCGAAGATACGAATGCGACTGGACGAGGTAAGATGCCCGAGAGCAAGATAGCGTACAATTGCCTGCAAGACAAGTTGAAAGTTCAATCGCTCCGTTTTTCCAGACCTGAGCGTCTGAGAGACACGTACCGTGGGTCCTCCTTCGAGGTATCCACCACCTTCCAACCCGCCTTCTCCCCTTCTGCCCAAGCTCTACCGTCTTCTGTTGCTTCAATCCCCTGTCCATATGTCCAACCAGGGTTTGGCGGCGCGGAGTACTTGAACTCTTTCGTGTGCACAAATGGGGGGAGATCAGACATCCTTGGAGGCGATATAGACACAGGAAGTGCACGATGTTAAATAGCCAGGGAGTGGAAGCATATCAATAAGCAAACGAGCATGACCGGGACCGGGATGTGGACTGCTGGACGGTTGACGGTTGGTTGCCGACGCTGATGTCGATGGTCGTGCGCTCTGATCGCTACATCCAGTCACGCCTCCGTTGTAGCTTCCACCAACTTGGACCAACTTCAATGGAATCCAACTTCCATCACAAGAAATTGGAGCACACGCAGTTGCACAACTCTCGTCCATTTAACTGCTTCCCAGGCGACGTCTCCCTCGGTTCCAATGTCCTAACAGGGAGTTGTCATTTTAGGCAGAAGACGTATGCACTTCATCTATACATTGTATCTTACATCCCAATCTCTCATCATCCAAGGTGTTCCTTTGCTCTGCATCTTAACAAAATCCACAAGAGCAAGCGTTGGCCGCAGCGAGCCATTCGTGATCTGAGCACTTTGTCGCTGTAAATCGTTTCTTGGGATCCAACCGGAGGCAGCCCTTGACGAAAGCTGCAGCCGCAGCGACATCGTCCTTGTGGAGTGCTTCTTCAAGGCCCGTTTCGATGGAGGGAGCGTACCCGTGGGCCGTGGCGTTGTAGTCCTTCATCTTACTGTCGCCCAGCCATTCTTTAGGTAGTTCATCTTCTAGGGCGGCGCGCAGAGTTGCGATTTGCTTCGAAACATTCCCGCTTAGATAGAAGGGAGGGTTTCCCGTAAGGAGAGTGAATGTCTAGTAGAATAAGTGGATAGTTCATGAGCATGACTTGAACAAATTCCCCCTACCATAATTCCGAGCATCCATATGTCAGTTTGAGGCGAACACGATGCCTGTTGCAGCAGAGTTTCGGGCGCAGAGGAATAGTCTCCCTTCTTCTCTGGTTTATAAATCGACCTTTGGGCTATTAAAAGACTGTTCAATATGGCATAAAATGAACAGAGAGAAAGCGTCTGACCATGCCCAAAGTTATCGAGTATCAACGGCCAGTCGACCACTCTTTTTGGTTTGTCGTTCCACTCGAAACCGTGGACGAGCGGTTGCGATCGCACAGCGACGTGCCTTTTTATCTTGGAAATGGTGGGTGCTGGCTCCGAATCAAGAATGGGTTTGAGGAATTCAGGCTGCGTCGCTGTCGAGAACAAAACGTTGTCTGCTTTGGCCCCTGCATAGAGCCTAGGTTAGAAATGACACCTCGATGCTTTATGTCAATAAATCAACACACCCCCATGCATTATCCCAGCACCGTGCAAGCCTTCAAGTGCATCGGCGACAATGCGTACAACACGCTGCACGACATGAACGGGGAGCCGTTGGTTTTCGGCCTGTTCCTGCAGAACCTGAACAGATGTGCTCAATGGGTTCGCCACAATACAGAGGTGGTCTCCATCTCCGCTTTTCTCCCAGAAACTGCCGTGGAATGCGGGGAGTCGCAGGCTAGCGTCGATGTTGTCCAGCACCTTGAGGATCGGAAGCTCGACGTTCTTCGCCTGCTCGGATGCGCCGATCGTGAAAATCTTGACCGCGAAATAATCGGCATCGCGAGAGTCCCAGACAAGCCATGTCGAAGACCGAGGACCGTAGCCGAGCTTGCGAACGATTTCGTACTTATCCCCATTGAGTTTCTGCCGAATATTGGCGGGGTAGTATCCGCCACCTTCGGCTGGGGAAAGGTCGAGAGGTTCCTCAGGATAAGACATTGGATGACGAGGTAACGTTGAATGGAGCGCCGTCCAAGCCAGAGACTTATTTAAGGTATTACAAGAACCACAGCCTTTTGTTCTCCATCTGCAAACTCGAAGGCAACTGATTGTGATTCGGCCAAACTTTGACGGACACAGGAATCCCCCCAAACGCTGACGTTTATGGACCATTGGCGCAGGAAAATGCTCTATACCGAGTCAAAATGTGATTCAATTCCGTCCATAGCAGGGATCTTGGCGGTGCTAGGGCGCTGATGTCGGGGAGGAGTACCCTGCGCCACCGTAAAGAAGTATATAACAGGCCTGCTGGACGGCGATGCCTCTTCACGGCTGGACCGAAACGTATCCTCCTAACTCTAGGTGCTGGACACCTCGAAGAATTCAAGCAGCGATTACGATGAAATTCTCACTAAAACGCATACTACTCCCTGCTATTGGAGCCCTTGCTCTTCTCCAATGCACCGTTGCTCGGCCGTTGCTGTAAGTAAAGGCCTCTTGTCTCGTGTTTGATAGAGCTAACGCCAGAGGCGGGTAGTCCCATTGAATCTGACGATATCGTCGAACGCAGCGAAGTCTATGAGAACAGCTTGCTCGAGCGCGGGGTCATCCCGCTGGAGATCCGCGACGGCCTTGTCGAAACCTGGTTTGAGGAATTTGAACGACGTGGAGGCAGAAAAGCTTCGCGAGGCGGCGCAGTCCCGCGCAAGGGGACCCAGATAAAGAAGCAGCCGAAGGCCAACCCGTTTTCAGCAAAAAGCAAGGGAAAGGCAGCCCCTCCTTCGCCTAAACCCCAGCCTGGAAACAAGCAAAAGGCACTGCCCAATAAGGCCAAGTTGACGTTGGGCAAGGATGCTCGCAAAGAACTCGACAATTTGGGGCTTCATGGCAAGGCGCGTAAGAACACTGTGAAGTGGCACAAGAACCAAGTGAAGAAACACATGAAGACCAACCCAGTGCTGAAAGGCAAAGCGAAGACCGGAACCATCGAGTACGTCGCCAGTTTTCCGAAATCGACATCCGTTAAGGTCTTGCTCATATCTTTGCAGGCACATCGCACACAAAGGTGGAAGCAACCCTAAGGAGAAGAACCATATCACCGCATCGTTCCGCGACAAGAACAAGAAGGACGTCCTCAACAAATTCAACGGAGGGGTGCGTATATTCTGTCGGCTTTTCCGTAATGAGACCACAGTGCCTCTAACAATTGACTTGACATCAGAAAAATCACCACCTATACGTGAACAACAAAGGTCTTCCTCGTCAGGCAAAGGGGGCGATGAACAAAAACAACGCAGAGATCAAGGGCCAGTCCAAGTCGCACCAGACATCAGTCGGTAAAACCCGAACCCCTGGCAAGAGCAGTGGTAAAGGAAAGGGCACACAGCACGCCGGAAAGGGCTTTTCGAAGAATTCCAACAAGGGATTCCAGCGGAAGGGCCGTAAGTAAGCTCTAGGCACGATCCAGATGTACTCCTGTGTCGTAGAGCTCGATCATGAAACGTTGGGTCATTGGGCGATCGTTGTACAATTTGGTTTCTAAGCGCCTAATGTGCATGAATACTCGCGACATCACCGCGGTAAAACCACTTACTGTCAGGCTTGATGCCTTGATGTGCGACACCACGAGAATAGAGGCATGCCAGGCCTTCCAGCAGCTGCATTGTGTAGACTTGGATGATGCCTTCATCTTCGAAGAGCTGCAAGACGATGTACACCTTGGCTCGGTGGATTTCGATGCCATAGTATTCAACGACGTTGGGACGGTGCAACATCTCCATACGTTGAGCTCATCTTTGACCTGGCTGCAGAGAATGAGCAAACCGGAGAGCTCTTGGAACTTGATTTCTTTGACGGCCATGAAGGTGCCATTATCGAGATTGAGTGCGAGATACACCGAACCGAATGCGCCGGCACCGACGAACTTGCTGTTGCCAATGAATGGGTATGTTGGAACTCAGAGACGCCAAGAATGAGAGAGACCTGTCTTCAGGTATTTCTTCGTCCAGCACCTTGGCTAACATGAGATGCTTCACGCCAGTTGTTACCCGTGTTTCCTCGGTCCCTCCAAGGATCTTTGAAACCTTCTCCCAGTATAACCTCGCATTGGGATCTGCTAAAATAGGGGCATCTTCTTCGGGGGAGAGGATGGCTGAGTCTTCCTCAAGAACATTGACACCCGATATTTATGGCTTGAGCAACTCCACTTGCATTTCTTTCTCTTTCCTGGCTCTGAGGTAGACCGCACAACAAGAATGTCGATATGACTGATCAAGAATGTCATGCAGCTGGCAACTTTGGATCTGAGCATCTCGAATTGCTCATCTGGCAAGTACAGGATGTCGCGTTGCGCCCAATGGAGTGCATACTCCATGCATTCACGACCCATTTGAATGTCTTCCGGTCAGTAAATCAGAGTCGTCGTAGATAAGTCCCCCAAGAGATAGCGAGCTTGACTAGAAGGCGGTTAGGTTTGAGGGAAGAAAGGTCCACATAGCGATGCGTATGTTGTCCGTGTTCCGAGGCATAGAGAAACCTCCTGCCCTCTCTTTATGCCTCTCAGAGAACTTCGAATATGATGAACAGAGTCAATTATGGACTCTGCTAAGCGGTTGGTCCCCCGAGCAATCTTCCGGAGCTCCTTATCGACACTAGGCAGGCGTGCCTGTGCTTCCGTCCAGGAGTTGAAGTTTCTCTCTCCGTCGTCATGCATTGGGTCGATGCATTCTATGAAGATTTTTGTTTGGCGAGGTTGAGGCGTCTCTGGGGCCCATATGCAATTAGACGATCCACATGAGATTGGTTTATGGGGAGAGGACTAGAACGTAGTCGACTTCGTCTGGGTCTTGAGTGTTAGGACCACCTTGAAGAGGTTGGCCTCCTTCAGCTGTGTCATCGACGAGGAATGCCTCATCGATCATTTTGCGTACCGATTCCGGCTGGTCAAAGGGGGAACGGGAGGCGATGATGTATACTCCATCTTCTTCAAATGAACCATAAAATGACCGGAAGCCACAGCAGCGAAATGAATTCGCCCAGCGGGATGCGAGGCTCTAGTAATCCAAACAGCACGTTCAACCAACATCCAATGAAACAGATTCAAGACCATACCTGGCAAAATCTTCCAGTTTACGGTACCATAAACGGACACTTTCCAGAATCTTGCTGTACCAGCGAAGCATTTGTTCGTCAATCATTTTTCTGCCTGTCGCAAGCCGCATGTTGGGAGTTATGTCAAGATCCTCATTGACCTTCATTTGGTGGTAGTGTTCAGCACCCCCTCCTGATGGTACATGGACTAGGGTGCGAAGAAATTCGTCACTCGCACCATCGATTTGTTGGTAAGAGAGCTACAGAGAACTCAGTCGTTGGATAGACGGCAAGGAGAACAGGCATACCAGAGCTGTTCCGCAACTAAGTAAAACCCTTTAGGTGTCGTCACCCTGACATCGTTGAAGGGCGCCTATTGGGCTTCCAAAATATCCGGCTCTTTGAAGAGAATTCCTTTTGCATCGCTTTTGAGCTTCATATGTATCAGCTTGGAAAAGCAGACCAAAGCGTCACGGATGGTGGCATCGTAATCCTCACTTACGCATCGAGGAAGATTCCAGTTGGCCCCGGGGTCAGGCGCCTCGTATTGCCGTTTTTGCGTATAGGCCAAACCTATGTTCAGCTTGAGGTCTTCGATCATCTGGTCAACGATCAGTGTGTCAGGATCTTTCAGCTACTGGACAACGTCCAGCCGTAACCGGAGCCCGGCTTGTGCAAGCTTTGTCGGAAAAGATATCAAGGGAATAAGTTCATTCTCGAATGTAAGCAGATTCGTCCTTTTGATCGAGGAAGAACGGTTGACCTGCGCGTCGCGAGCTGCTCTGAGGGAGGTGTGGATGGTTACAAGAAAACCTTTCGAATGTGAGCCGTATTGGTTCTTCCTTCAGTAAACGTTCCGCGAAGCTGGTCCCATCTGTAACATCCGTGTTCGGTGCACTTGGTCTTGGTCGAGAGGAGGATGAGGGAAAAATAGGCACCTTATTGCTGGTAAAGGGCTCGTTGACATCGAGAGTAGCACTACCCGTCCAGCGACGTAGGAGGGAGAATTGGTGCTTGAGAGTCGCCTGGACATTACACCAGGTGTTCAGCGTATCGCAACGCGCTCGGAATGTCCCTTCAGACGCTTTTGGCTTGTCAAGATAGAACGCTTTCAAAGTGGGTATAGCGATTGCACGACTTCGAGACGCCGAAGTGCAGTTGTCGCTCTTGAGAAGGCCGATACGGCCGCGTCGACAGTTGATCCTGGTTCAGGGTCTTCCACTCTGAACTCCATAATCTCGGCGATGACTCCGTCGACTATCCGAAGCCGTCGTTCGTCTAGCCTCCTTCTCTCGTCTCTGATCGACTGTGTGTGTCGCGACTGTGATGGCGACGAGGTCGATGAAGAGCGCGATTTGTTGGTATTACGAGTAGATCTGCTGTTGAGGCTTGAGAGTGGGAAGGCCGAGTGCACCCCAAGCCCTTTCCTCTTCCTCTTCGTGAAGATTGCTCCTTATTTCTGGGTGAGAATACACCGGTTTGTCGACGCGACATCTTGCTTATCGAGTTTGTGAGTAGGATGGCCTCTTGTCCGGCCTTGTCTGCTTGTCTGACGCTTTCCAACATCTGAATAGGGATAAAAGTAGCGACCACATGACCATTTGTCAATTGGAGAATCGTCAGACTCAACACAGAAACGATCGCTGAAGCGCTGAAGGAAGAAAAACATCAGGAAAGCGATACGCGGGTCCAAAAATGCCAATTATCTAGAAATCGCGGTACATTTTTGATCCGAATTCAACACCTTTCTCAACGTTACCTCCTCCCCTTCCTCCGGCCAAAAACCGATTTCAAGCTCGATAACACGTTCCCAAATAGTCTCCCCACGATGCCACTCGTCTGTACCAGGTTTGACACCCAAGCCGTCGACGAGATCCGCAAGTGCATTCACAAAGACCCGAAACTCCGTCGAACTCCAATTCGTGGCGAACTTGTCTATAGCAGAAGCGGACGTTTGCGGCGCGCCAATACCGTGCATGCGATCTTTCACGTAACTCCACGCGTCAAGATAGACCTAAAATGAAACATCAAGTGAGAGGAAGCACCCAAGTGTGAGAGTGAGGTGACCTACCTGTTCCATCGCCCACAGAAAAATGAGGCCGTCCTCCAACGATCCGTTCGACGAGATCCTACACATCTCGGCGGTGTAGTCCCTCGTTCCCTTCCTCTCGACCCATCCTTCCACGTCCAGTCCATATGTCTCAGCTGTATCGCGGAAAAAGTCGACTTCGCGTAAGATGTTGTCCAGACATCCCACGAGGATCTTCAAGATGTCTTCGTTCTGCTTTTCCCTGCTGCTCGAGATCGCATCTTTCTCGCAGAACGGAATGCGGGCGATGAGGGACCCGATGAAGCGCGGGTAGGCATGGGCTGCATATATGCGGTCCTGAGACAACCACAATGCGAGCCTTGAAGGAGGTAGCGTCCCATCGCCAGCTTGGGTAAGAAAAGGGTGCTGAGTTGCAGCAGTGTATGCTTCGGGGGTTCTGTGGAATGAAAGGAGATGGTTTGTGAGGCTTGGAGTAGTCATGATGGTAGTAGTCAAAGGAAAAGAGAGTTCAGTTATCTATTCCGCCCGCTGCCGTTTTGAACTGAGACTTGAGAAATGAATATCTCCTCTGATGTTTTGGCCTACGTGTTCAGGCGAAGAAATCACGCTCAGATCTCTCCGAAAGGAAAGGAAAGGGGGAAACATGTGCATGCATTACTAGATATACAAACGCGTCTACGAGCAATACGAGCATTAGAAGGGAAGCTTGGGTGGTTTCGAGTATCTCGAAGGCTTGAGGGGATTCGGTTTCCTCTTCTTGTAGTACTGGATGGGCAAAGAGACAGATGTTAGCGAACAAGAAGAGATAGAAGCAATCAGCACGTACAGTCTTGTACCGCTCGACACGAGCCTCCATGTCGCGCATGAGGATACTGTGTCTGCGCCGCCTGTGCGCCAGCTCGCGTTCCCAAAGGTGTCCCTTGAACATCCGCTTCTTGCCTGCATACAAACGCGTACCCAGCTCCGAGCCAGGCGTCTTTTCATCCTTGACTTCACCGGCCCAAGCGACGGGCGTGTCCCAAGGCGTCAGCGCCGCCTGCTCTTTCATGTAGGCCTCCTTCTGAGCCACCAACTTAGCCAGCTCCTCCCTGAAGCCCTCTGCATCGCCTATGGCGGTGTCAATCTCCAGGTCGAGCATCTCCTTGTTTCCCAACCTTCCCTCACGTGCCTTGGCCTCCTCCGGCGTCTCCTGCAGGTTGTCTTTGTTCGCCTCGGCGGCCTCGTCGAGCTTGAACTGAGGCAGGTACCTTTGGAGCTCCTCCTCGAAGTAACGCTGGTCGTCCTCGAACACGGCTATATGAAACTTCTTCTCCTTGATTTTCCTGTCCAAGTTGCGTTCCTTCGACGTCTTCGGGATGCGGTACGGTTCCGTTTTCTCCACATTGAACGGCAGGTTCGCGGGGAGCGACTGCTGCACCCGCTTCATCCTCAGCTCGAACGCGTTCTTCTTCGGTCCTGGAGGGATGACGTCCAGCCGGCCAAGTTCGTGAGCCTTCTTCACCAGGTCGGCCTGCCGCCGTAGTGAGTACTTTGGTTCACGCCATTTGTTGGTCTTGGGGTTCTTCCTAGGAATGAAGGGATTTGGGAGGTTGATGACGGGCTTGCCAATCTTCGCAGCGGCAGCAGAGGCAGTGGGATCGGACACTTCAGGAAGAGGTCCAAAGACACGGAGGTGAGTCATAAGGCCTTCGAGTTCGCGCATTCGAAAGTTCTTCACGAGTTTCACGGCCGCATTTCGCGCGAGAGGTGTCATGGCGCGCGCCTCTCCTCTAAGTGGGCGCTGGTTGGTGTCGGACAGCGAGCAATGTTTTCCAACCTTGTTTGTCAAGCGCCCTATTTGCCAAATTCCGGCTAGGCGGGCCGCTTACAATTTTGACTTTCGTATCGGTTGGTATCGGTTGAACTACGGCCATGACTTCAACATTATACGGATTAAAGGAAAAGCATCATTGACCACCTCCTTACAATGAGCATTACAGTTACAATATTCACGAACACGGCTACGAACTTCGTCACTTTGCTCAGCCTACGGCCTCTTCAAGTTGTAATTACTCAGCTCTCAAGCCTGGAATTGCGGAGACCATGATGCAGTTGTCCTGTACCTGGGCCGTCTGACAATTGTTGCACCATCCGCAGTTTAATGACGAGTCGGGAGGAGACATGACATCAACCTTCCAAAATTGGCATGTACGCCACTCCGACCCACAGTTAGGATGGGGCGCTCCTTTGCCTCCTGCCAAATGCAGCCGCATAACTCTAAATCATGCGTCATTTACACCACTCCGCTCCTCTCTTAGATACTATATAAGCGCGCTGTCGTACAGGTTCCAGTCCGTCAAACTCACGTATCACGAACCTTCGCATGCCTCTTTTTGGGTCCAAACCCAAGCACGATCACGATGTGAGCGAGGTTCATACTTCTATACACCGGTTTTTTCTTATTTTTATTTGTCACCCATGCAGCACACTGTCATGGACAACACGAGTGGAGGACGTCACCACAACACCGTGGGCACCGGCTCTGCGACCCAGACAATTACAGACATAGACCAGCCTTATCCAGAACAAGGATATGGCGGGAACACCAACCTCTCAGGACAACCCGGCTTCGGTCAAGGCGCTGCAAGTCGAATTTCCCCTTATACCCACACAAACTGACCTTCCCTGTAGCATGTTCAAGGCCAGCCCACTATGATGGCCAGTAACGCTCCCGCCGAGCACGGGTACTTCCCCGACGACAATACCCACAACACAGGTATCCACACGGGTGCTCACACGGGCATTCACGGAACCATCATTCCCCATACCGGTGAAATACATCATGGCAAGAGTACGACGGGCGGCGCAGGCCAGCGCCTCACGGGCAAGGTCGAGTCAGCCATCGGTAACCTCGTTGGGGGCAGCGCACTCAAGTCGAAGGGGCTCCAGAAGGAGCATGAAGCCAACGCAGTCAAGCTACAAGGACGCGAGCTTGCCGAGGCCGAGCGCTTGGAGCGCGAGGCAATGATGAGACGCGAGCGCGCTGTCGCACACGGTCAGTATTACCAGTCACTTGTCAATCTTAATGCTCTGAATATGCTCATTAAGGGAATATAGGAGCGCATCCCGCCAATGCCACCCTCGGGGCTGGAGCTAATCAAGGTGTTACCGGAGGAGGGTACAACTAAAATAAGCTTTCACCCTCTGTATCATCCTAAGGACCTGTACTTTGTAGCACGCCTGTTTTGTATCACGTTGTAGAACCAGTAATCATCTGTCAAGAAGTGGTGACTAGATAGTAAAGGGTAGAAAAAAATCGTATCGAGTTCGTAATGGATATTATAGATATGGCCATGTCATAAATCGTGTCTAAGTCGACTTACACCTGTCGACACTAAGTGTTGCGCTATTTCCCCACCAAGAGGGGAAGGGGACCTCATTTCCGCTTGCACCGAAAACGGCGAAGGACAGGATAAACAGGATGACTTGACTTCCTCCATCCAGAGCCGCCGACAGCAAGTAGTTATACTTTGGATGTGTCATTCTCACGGAATAGATATAGAGGCTGAAAGGGCTCACCTTTACGAACCAGCGCGGCCGCCTCGTCCTGAGCCACCACTGAGATACGAATCCGATGACGACGCAGGACCACCATTGGCCATTGACAGAGTATGAAAGCCTGCATCTGCATTAATACCTTGGATTGACTGGTCAGAGCAGGGGAAGACGTACCACCCGATGTAAAGGGCGACGACAGGAACATTAACATATTTCATCGTACGAGCAAGCAGTGATTTAGGCGGGGCCAACTTCCACACAATCCAGAACGGCAACGGCATAAACAAGCCAATAAACCTGCGAGGCTAGTAAGTGATAATTCGGGAAGTCACTTCGACGAAGCGTCGACATACATTCCGAACGGAATGATCCAGTAGCCAGCGGGTTTCCCCAAGGAATAGAGTTCCTTCCCGAAAGCGCCCATCGCAACAGAAGCCGAGTTGTATTGCTGAATTATCCAACCGCTCCACTAGATCGAGAGAGTCAAAACGAAATCATCGAAGCCAGATGGATGACACTGACCACACGGGTGCCGATTGGGTCTCTCAGAACCTCTCTGTTGTTCGATACAATGATTTTCATCACTGGAGATACTGTTAGAAAAGAGAGCGATTGCTCCTGGTGCCTCGAAATTTCGCACTTGTGAAGTTGAAAATTGAACCAACAATTGAACCCGCCTATAGCGATAACAACCGATAGCTGAGTTAGGGTAAGTGAAGCAAGGGATGGTACCAAACCATTTGCGCTGCGAAAGTCATGCGAGGGGGAACCTTGGTGTATTGACCGAGCTTCAAGTCTGGAAAATATGAGGGTAGTTAATAAGGAGCTGTAAGAAGCTACAATTAGCTCTTACCTTGAAGCATGTACAAAGTTTGGAAGGATGCACTATTACCGAATAGATTTGCGTACATGACAGGTCTATCCATTGGTTAGAGTTGCTTCGGTCGTCAAACTGGGGAACAAACATTGGCTGCCCAGGATGAAGAAAGGCCGCGATAATTTGGATGGCATACTTCACGGATATGTTGAAACCCGTGGTGGCAGTGACTGAAGTACACGGTGGGCTCTAATGGGCACAATAAAAGTGAAATCTGCTTACTGAACCCGAGGACAACAGCAATGAGGAAGCTGAGGACTGGAGATCAGTCAATAAAATGGTAGAACCTCATTAAAATTTCAGCGAGACTCAACCTGTGAGGAAAATAATGCTCCAAGCTGGGATCAGGACGGTCCCGTTCGGCCCAGCATAACTGCAGCCAATTCCTACGCCAAGAGAAACAAGGAAGAGAAGACCATAGGCCCACTGAGGGACCTCAGCTAGACCGCAAATTCAGCGGACAGGAGATTAATACATCCTCGCGGCTTACGGTACTTCTGCATTTCTGGGGACCCGAACGAATCAGCAGGACATTAATTGAGAAACAAAAGTATATGCACATGCCTTTATAGTGAGGATCGTCGATATCGGCATGGCCTCGCTTCAAGAACCGCATGCCGCCGAATGCTGTTGTCTGGTCAGCCGGGCAAGTCCAAAGTCAGAAGTAGCCTCGTACCGGCCCTCAACTCCGGCCAATGCCAGATCGCAATGTACGTGAACGATGCCCCAAGTGACAAATTGTAGCAAAGCTGGGAGATTGCATAGGTCGTCGTGTACCGAGGTAGCCCGACGCTCTCGAGCGCGTCCTGGTCTAGCTTGAAGTCAGGGCCTATAACGGCAGATTGGTTGTAGGTGTTTCCATCGAGGCCGAACAGAGAGGTCGACATGAACTTGAGGTCTCGTCCGTTGAAGACGTTGGAGTAGTACGCAGTTGTAAGGACAATATATCCCAATCCCATGCCGACTGGATGTAATAAGTAATGAATTTGCGAAGACAAAATTCTAGGTCTCACTGAAAGAGTTAACCTCTGCGGAATTTCACGCGGTCTTAAATCAGTACCATCGCTAGCAGCTTTACAAACTGCCACCTACGAGTTCGCAGCGGCCATACGAGAGGGTTTCCTTGTGTGATCAAGGTCCACGACGTGCTGAAGGAGAATAAACCAATCCCTTCGTTACTTGATCCTGCTCCAAAGAGATTGCGAACGAAGTCGTGGCGGCCGTTATCGGCCAAGCAGATAATCGAGATAGCGGTTAAGAGTGGAAACGCGTATTGCGGAATCCATTCCCAGAAGAAGATGGCAGCGAACTAGAAGAAGAGATATTTCCTTAGCCGTGTACAGTGGCACATGCGACGGTGATGGAACTGACCACGACCCAGAAGAACTTGCGACGCTTCGCATTGAGCGTGCCACCAAAGTGAAGGCTTTGCAGCAGATTTACGATGGAGATATATGTGGGGTAGAAGGCGCTGCGAAGAATTCGGGAAGATCGTCAGGAAGTACACAATTTTGCCGATAACTGTAGACGTACTATGTCGGATAGACGAGGAACGTCCTCACTGCGCAAAGACGTTTCATATTGTTTTAGTCACCCTAGAGCTTTGCACATTCCACGCACGTATTCCTGCGAAGCCATATCCTGCAAGGACGGTGAGACAAAAGACTGCAAACGGATAATTCTTCACAAACCTATCATTTGGGTGGAGAAGATTGAGAAGATAGCGACGGCGGAGTTGAGGCGGAGGTCATAGAAGAGGTCTACCATAACCGAGAGTGTTCGATGTGGGAGAGATGGGGAGCGTTGAATTCACGCACCGAGGGCGGCAATGATCTCCATGGCTACGGCCACACTGGCGGCTGTGGAGGACATGATGACAATCACAGTATGCTCTCTATTCAAATCACTGAGTATGGCACTAGCGCTCATCAACTTATCTTGAACTCACTTGATGTTGAACGGCCCAGGGTTCAGATAACGCCAAAACCCCTGTCGAGGGAGGGCTTCAAGGGCCTCAGCGCGAGGCAACAATAGTCCTTCGTTGCGAGAACACACCTGCCATCGCTGTTCCCAATACATAGGCAATGATGAGACAGAAAAGTTGAGACACTGTGGCATTCTGAGGCTTGAAAGTGTATATGGTTCCGAGGACCTGGTGGAGGCTAGTCAGAGGAACAAGCATGCCCTCAGATGTTGCAGGACTCACTGAGGAAAATGCGCTCAAGCCGACGCCGAGGAACACCATGCGGAACGTCAAAACCGGTAAGTCAGGATCATCTTGGGTGGATATGACCTTTACAATGATCACTTAATCCCCAGACATAGGACCGTTAGAGAAGTCCGCGGCACACCTGGGTTGCTACCCCCTCTGGCCGTTCGAGCGCTGCTTCGTCCACAAAACTCTGCGAGGAAGCGATGGATGAGATATCAGCTATCTTTTCCTTCTCATTGAAGAGCTCCACATCTTGAGAGCTGTCTTTGGGCTTGTCGTCGGAGGTCATGGTAGGGGGACACAAGAGAGAAAAGCGGAATGGGGTGTATTTGGACGTCGTTTGAGAGCCGAGTTATCTTTAGTCTCGTAATGCATGTGCGCTTGACTGCTATCATGCGCACTGGACACACGATGCCTTCCTTGTTCGAAGGCAGGAGACTGGAGAAGATGAATTGATGGACTGAGTTCAAAGGCTTGGGAGAGATAAGAGATACCAGAGCGGCTTCTAAAAGGCGGCTGCTCGGCGATGGAGAAGCAATAAGCGAGACTTTAAAGCACCGGGACAGATATTCGGAGACAGGCAACACAAACTTAATGAACACGATAAGGAGTGAGCGTCTTCGCTATCTCAAAACGAAAATGGCAGACTTCACCTTCACGAAATGATATTCAAGCAGGCGATTTTGTAAGGCGACTCAAGGGCGTGGCTGAATGCGGCTACTGCCAGCATAGTGGATTCCATGGCTCCAAAGTTAGATCCACATCATGCGTGAATTGGTTCAATTCCTAGATGACGCGTCGAGTAAGTTCGTTCATACTGATTATCAGAGGGGGCTGCCTGTAAATTAAAATAGCCGTCGCGGAGCCCCCGGCTTGAGATAGCTCTTCCTGCCCTGTTGGAGTAAGGTCTTCCATCTGTGCCTTTTCGCCGGCATCCAAAGCTGTTGATTTTTTTGTCATTTCTTAAGCCTGCCGATATATGGAGGTCCATTTGTCAGTTTACTCCAGGATAAAATTGGAGAATACGCACCACTACAGCAATTGCTGGCGGTCGCGCGTTAGGACTCGCATTGGCAAGAACGGCTTCTTTCAAACCACCTGATGGGGATTTCGAGCCCAACACCCTTCCATGAGTCCACCATTTTCCAAAAGTCAGACTATGATGACCGACGGAATCACGGTTCCGCTCGCGCCAAAGGCGGCAAACGAAAGAATGAACAAGATAACCTGGCAGCCTCCATCTAGAGCTGCTGATAGCAGATAACCTTACTGAAAGCGACGGGTTATCATCATTGCCGAAGTCCAGACTGAAGGGCCCCACCTTTTGAAGTATAAACTAGCGTGGCCGTCGAATTTTCAGGTACCCTTGAGAGAGGAATCCGACAACAACACATGACCACCATCGCCTGTTAAAGGAGAACGGGAGCCTAAAGCAGCTTTCATGACTTATTGTTGGGAACGACGTACCATCCAATGTAAAGCGCTACAACGGGGACGTTGATGTACTCCATGGTGTGGATAAGGAGTGATTGCGACGGAGACTACCTCTGCATAATCCAGAGCGGTAGCGGGGCGAAAAGCCTATGACCCTGAAGAAACGTCAGTCTGCGAATGGGATGATCCCATAGCTAGCGGGCTTACCCATGGCAGTTAGTTCCTTCCCTAAGACACCCATTGCCACGGGAGCCGAGTTGTACCTTGAGTCATCCAACCATTCCACTAAAACGACAAAAGTAAGTATGGGCGAACCGATACTTTTTTTCAGATACTGACCACGTGAGTGCTAATCAGATCTCTGAGAGCCTCCCTGTTGTTCGACATGACAGATTTCATCACTGGGGAGTCGACTAACGAACATTGGCTGGACATACTGCATGAAGGAAAGTCCTGACTGAGTCGTCGAGTTTCGTAAGCCGTCAAAAGAGCTCCTTCAACCACCTAACCTCCTGCAAACCATAACCTACAGTACCCGAAAGATAAGAGTCAGAAAATGCGAAAACTACTCCTTACGTACCTATCATTTGGGTGGAGAAAATCGAAAATATCGTGATGGCGGAGTCGAGACGGATGCCATGAAAAGATCTGCCGAGGGGAGAGATGTGAAAGCGTGAATCTGATGTACAGGTTTTATTACTAAAGGCAGCAATAATCCCCATGACTATGGCAACACTGGCTGCTGTCGAAGCCATGATAATCGCGGTATGCTCTCTGTCAAACGTCGATCGACGTGCAGTAGCCCCCATAGACGAATTTCACAAAAGCTTACTTGATGATCATTGTTGAACAACCTGGGGTCAGGCGACTCCATAAACCATGTCGAGGAAGGCTGCCGCGGTTAGATGAATGGTAGTCTTGCTTTTTGTCCGATACCCCTGCCCCACGGACGTAGGCAATGATGGGACAGAACAGCTAGGAAACCGCGGTACTTTAGCGCTTGAAGGTGTAGATAGTTGCGAGGACCTAGAAAGAATTAAATGAGAGTACAGGATGCAGCAGTCGCAAAGAAACTCACGTAAGAAGAAAAGACACTCAAGCCTACACCAGTGAGTACGACACGGAAGGTGAACATGGACAAATCAGGATCATCGTGGGTGGATATGACCTTTCAAACATTCGATCAGTCTCAGTCGATAGATAGGCAATCAGGTAGGAAATACCGTAGGACGCACCTGATGTTGCCTCTGGTTGGCCGAGTGCTACCTAGTCCACTGCGATGTGACGGACGCAACAGGCTATCTTTTCTTCCTTGTCTAAAAGCTCTAGCATTAGGAGAGGCAGTTTTAGGGCTGTCATAGGAGGCCACGATAGCAGGGAGATAGTGAGGATAGAGAGTAAATCAGAGATTGTTTCGACTAAGCTGCCATTCCATGAGGGAGAACGGGTAATGTCAGTGGAAATCCTTCATGCTCATTCAGAGAGCGTGGGCACCGAGTCCCGTATCTGGAGCCTTGTTGCGTCGATAGCATAGTTCACAATTGAGAGGCTGTGGTACGTGAATGAGTAAACACATTCGTGTTCGAATTTGCGTTTAGATGTTCATAGTAATTGCACAACAGTGCGCTCAATTTTCAATGGCTGTCACCTCTGAAATAATGTTCATGATGGATTTTCACGAGCATATTCGTACACGACGCACCAATAGACCTCTACCATAACTCGCGACCACCAGGTTCTCAGTCGTACACGTCGCGTTTCACGAATGCAGGGCCCATTCTTCAACACTGTTAGGGGTTGTTCTACGCAAAATCACCGATGAAGCAATTCGCAAAGTTAGAGACGCAGTGTGTTCAGCCTGGAACATCACTGTTGGAGGAAGACGAGTGGACCCAGTTTGCCACATCGACCACAATTAAAACACCGTGGGAATTAAGACTTCGGCAACGTCCGGACCTTAACTCTCCTTGACTTCGACACCTGACATCTGTCTGTTGAACTTTCTCGACATCCTCCTTAAACCTTTCCAAGTTTCAGAGTAAGCTCTTCTTGACGACCTCTGGAATAGGCGTTGTGTCTTGTTGCTCAGAAGGACTGCCTTGGCTCCACTGAAGTAACAAGCATCGAGCATTTCTTTACGTTTGGTCCACTGTTTATGGCATCGAATATCGTCCAGCAATAGCTGGCGCTCAGAAGAGCAACTGTGCGGCTCGGTCCTTTCTTTGTTTGACTTCCGGCCCTTTATTTACAGAGTACCATCCCCTTCCCCTGAACTTGAAGACCGAGCTGTTACGTTGCGATCGCCGAGGTCTTCCGTCAACGTTAAATCCACCTATCTGTCATGTCGACGATGAAACATTGGAGTCCATTCACCCCCCCTGTCTGCTATCTTATATGTGCTCCTGAAATCTCACACCCATCAAATGACAGATGAAGATCATGAGCTATTCTGGCAGTCAAGACACTATGTTTAGGCTTTCGTTCAGACTTCGAACGTGCTCTTCGAGGCGAATTTTATTGTTCGCACTTGCCTGTTTCTCGGAGAAACAGGATAGCCCTGCCAGACACGCTTTCCTCATCGGAGGAGTATGCCGTCGCTATGCCATTCCGCTCAGTTCTCGCCGATTTAAACGAGCGTTTGTCACCGAGTACATCCCTGTCTGCCGCACCTCATATTCGACAATCTTGTTCCTGATATCATCGTAGGCGTGGTCGCGCCCGCTGTACAACAAACTCTAGTTCATCAGCTTCTTTTTTTGACTGGGGTTCACCGTTCACCAGAGGGTATTCAGGTTCTGATTTTAATCCGATGTCTTGCTTTGATCAGACTTTCAACCTCGGTGATACCGACCCTTATCCGGAGGTCATTTTCTTCGACTATAAATTGCGGTTGAATCGATGCAGGGCCCAAGGTGCATCTTGTCTTACTCGAGTGGCCGAACCACCCTCCACCAGTCCTCTCGTATCTAATCAGGAACCCAGCCATGGTCGCAATCTCCGCCTTCGTGGCGCTCGCTCTCTCCATCCCACATTTTATGGTGTCGGGCGGGGCTGTGAAAACACCAGGCTGCAATCTCAGCAAGGCGAAAATGTCGACTCTCCCTTCTGCCCTCGCCCAACCGACAACATCCCTTTCCTTCGTTGCCATTGCCATCGGCACCCAAAACTACACCTGTAGCAGTGCAGGTACATACACGTGAGTTCATAGCAGCAGCCCACGTCGCAGTATCCTGTTACCAACGAAGGTGGCAATAGGAATGTTGGTGCAGTCGCGTCGCTCTTCGATATATCGTGTCTTTACAACACGTTCCTATTTGAAGCCATTCCAGACCTCGCAATCGGGATTTGGGAGGCTGCTCCTCCCTCTCTGACACCGCAGCAAATCATCTCCAAATTACAGCTTTTATCGTCTCCCGTTGTCCTCGGTGAGTCCATCATCACTGTTTCCCTTTCGAAAGTTATCGACTGGTATTATTCACTAGGGGAACACTACTATGTGCCTAACCCTTTAACTGGTCAAGGCGTGAACCCAGAGTGGAATTTCTCCTCCCATGGGCGGTTCAAAGGCAAAGCCGATGCATACGTAGTCGCTGCAAAGGTTAATAACACCGTGGCACCAACCGGGAGTCGAGACATCGACTGGGTCAGCTTGAAAGCATTGACCGGCAAGCTCGCCCAAGAAATCTATAGAACGGATACGCGGCTTGGTCAACCTCCTCTGTCGGTACGACTCGCACCCTCGTTTATTTTTTTACCGTCTTAACTTTCTCCCGCAGTGCAACCCCGGTTCGCCTGACATCACCGTGAAGTATGCATCGAAGTACTGTAAGCACTGAAAATTTCTAAATGGAGGAGTTCACTAATCATCTTTTTCATCTAGGGCTCTTCGGATCGTCTGTCTAATCGGGATATTGAGGCGCTTATTCATCTACTTCGTCTTATTAATGCACCTTTTTGAAGATTTATCAGCCAAAAGAAGTCCGTTTTCTTCGCCACGTTGCGTACAAAATGCGAATAATCTGTTTAAAATTAGTGTGATTTGAGTCTGAGGCTACGAATTGTCGTGTAAGACTGTGTTTGAGGCTTGCCATATCTGTTTCCTAGTCATCGTCCAAGCTCACTCAATGTCATTTTATCCACCGGCCCGGGTATTACCGAAGCCGGAGCAAAGTGAATCCCGCGAGCATTCTCGCCAAGCACGGCCTGGCCAACGGTCGTGGGGATTCCCTGAAAGTTGTCGCCATTCGTCTTTGTCAGACAACTGCTTGACGTGTACCTTCGAAGCCGCTCGCTTATAAGGGGCCAGGTATTTGCTTTCACCTTCATCTTCGCTCCCTCCCCTAGATTTGTGATGGCTGATTCGATCAACCCTCCTGCGCCAGGCATCTCCTACTTCACGCCCAAGCAAAGCCCACCCGCGGGTACAGCTATCAACCCGCAGAAGAGCGGAAAGCCGATCCCAAAGCTCTTCCAGCCATTGAAGATTCGCGGCGTTGAATTCCAGAACAGGATCTTCGTGCGTCGTCGTCTCCTCGTGCACCTAACACGATGATGCTAACGCTAGTATTGCTAGTTGTCTCCTCTTTGCCAATATTCTACGAAAGATGGCTTCATAACTCCATGGCACACGGCACATCGTACGTTGCGCCTTTTCACCTGCTGATGGGCACAATAGCTAAATCCTCCTTCCGATATCATCTACAGTCGGCGGAATCCTTTCACGAGGACCTGGTTTAACCATAGTCGAAGCAACGGCCGTCGTGCCCGAAGGCCGTATCACCCCAGAAGACGCCGGGATCTGGTCCGACGCACACATCAAGCCCTTCGCCCAAATCGTCGAGTTTGCACATTCTCAGAACCAGAAGATCGCGATCCAACTCGCACACGCAGGCAGGAAAGCTTCATGCATCCCCCCGTGGGTAGCCAAGGAGCCCATAGCTCCCAAGGAGGCTGGTGGATGGCCTGATGATGTCTGGGGCCCATCGACTGTGCCGTTCCATGAGACGTACCCCAAGCCGAAGGAACTCACAAAGGAGGGTATCAAGCGTGTCGTACAGGCTTTCGCGGACGCGGCGAAACGTGCAGTGGCGGCCGGTTTCGATGTGATCGAGATCCATAACGCGCATGGGTACCTGCTGTCGTCGTTCGTCAGTCCCACCAGCAACAAGCGTACAGATGAGTATGGAGGCAGCTTCGAGAATCGGATTCGCTTGACTCTAGAAGTCGTGGACGCTGTCCGTGCAGTCATTCCAGAGACGACACCGCTATTCCTGAGGTGATCAAAATGCTTGCGTCCTACTTTCATCATGACTGATCCTTGTCTAGAATTTCTGGGACAGAGTGGCTAGAAGAGGTTGCCCCCGACGAACCTCAATGGCGCGCAGAAGACACTGCCCGTATCGCGCCCATCCTCGCCGAGCATGGCGTCGACCTCCTCGACGTTTCGGCAGGTGGTAACGATTCCCGCCAAAAGGTTCGCATAGGGCTCAAGTACCAAGTCCCCCTCGCCGCCGCGGCAAAGAAAGCTGTCGGTTCCCGCTTGCTCGTCAGTGCCGTCGGTGGTCTCGGCGACGGTGTTATCGCTGAGGAGATCCTCGAAGCTGGGGAGGCGGATGTGGTCTTCGTTGGACGAGGTTTCCAGAAGAATCCTGGCCTTGTGTGGAAGATGGCAGACGACCTTGGTGTGGAGGTCCATTGGGCGAACCAGATCAGGTGGGGGTTTGCAGGCCGGGTCGTTAAGGTGTTGGGTAACAGCGAACCCCCGAAGAAAGAGGCTAATCTTTAGAATATAGAGGCGAGTTCGAAGGGCTGAATGTTATAGATGTAATACCGCACGATTTATGCACCGATGCCTTCCCCTGACCTTCGGTACCTGACTGCTCTAAAAGTCGCGGTTTGATTATTTCGACGATAGCAGTTGGTCGATGAAGAAGCGCCGTGAATGTACTCGATTTATCCAGGATTAAAGGATATCTTGATCTTTGTGGTTCAGATAGAACCTGAGACCACGAAGTCCTTGGCGGTATATTAATCTCGGGTTGCCTATGTTCGACGCAAGGCAGCTGAGGTCGATTGAACGTAACGTTGAACTTTGACACCCGTACGGTGCGCTAGGCGCCTCACTACCACCGGACCCATCTCTAAATTCGGATTGGGTGCAACCCCTTGCGCCACACAATTACCATTTCCAGTGCTTTCCCCAATCCACTCGCACATCCGCCGCGCCTTGACTCCCCTGACTTCAATGCCTGACATGGAGTATGTCTGTATTTCCTTGACGTTCTCCCCACGTCTCGGAGCTTCAGATTATCGGAATTCCTTATCACTTACTATAGGGTTTCGGAGTTTCCGTTTCTTGATGGTTGTTCAATCATTCATGGCGTTGAATCTCATCCACAAATAGTTGACACCCACAAGAGCAACTTTTCAGCTCGTCCGTGTACTGTTTGCTTAACTTTACATGCGCAATTTGTTTAATAGCAGAATTCCGTTCTCTTTCCTCGAACTTGAAGCCAGGCTTTTACCTTCCAATCGCCGAGGTCTTCGGTGCTAAAATCTCCTATCTTTCATGCCGGCGGTGGAACATTGGAACCCATTCTCCGCGTCCGTCCGCTGTCTTGCACGCGCTCGTCAAATCTCGCGACCATCAAATGACAGATGAAGATCACGAGCTATTTTGGCAATTAAGAGACTATATTTAGGCTTATGTTAGAATACGGCCGCGGACTTGGTTGTCCATGTCTGAGTCCTATTTTCCAGGAAACCGAACTCTTATAGTCTGGTAGGCTTTCCTCGGAGGAGTAGTATTCTTTCGCCGTCCAATTGCCCCGCATTCCTCGATATTTTTAACGGGCAGATCAGTCAAGAAACTGAAGCAACATTCGGTACTAAGTGTATTCTATCCGCGGATCGAAAATTTCCACAATCTTAAGTGTCTCAAGAATATCTGCGGCGGACGTAGAACAACCTTCAGTCATCCGAAGGGTTCAGGGTTCTGATTTTTCGACCGATGTCTTGCTTTGATCAAGCTTTCACTCCGAGTTTAATTCCACGACTATAAAATGCGATCGACTCGACGTAGGGTGGCATAGGACGTGTCTTACGTTGCCCTAGAGGCTGAATACTCCCCTCCACCAGTCTTCTAGAGTCAATCAAGGAGCCAGCCATGGTCGCAATCTCCCGGACTCTCGTCTCAGTCGCTCTCTCTTTCCCACTTGTCATGGTGTTTAGCAGCGCTGTAAAACCCTCAGGCTGCGATCTTAGCAAGGCTAAAATAGCGAACCTCCCCTCGGCGCTCACTCAACCGACAACATCCCTTTCTTTTGTCGCCATCGCCATCGGTACACAGAACTACACTTGCAGCAGTGAAGGTACATACACGTGAGTTCATGGCAGTATTCCGCGTCGCAACATTCAGTTACTAACAAAGGCGGCAATAGGAATATCGGTGCCGTCGCGGAGCTCTTCGATATTTCATGTCTCTATAACACATCTTCGTTCGGGGTCATCCCAGACCTCGCGATCGGTGTTTGGAAGGCCGCTCCTCCCTCTCTGACACCCCAGCAAATTATCTCTAAACTACAACCTTTATCCTCTCCCGTTGTCCTCGGTGAGTCCATCAAACGCTGTTTCCCTTTCAAAGGTCACTGACTGGCATTATCCACTAGGGGAACACTACTACGTGCCTAACCCTCTAACCGGTCAAGGCTTAAACCCAGAGTGGAATTTCTCCTCCCATGGACGTTTCAAAGGAAACGCCGACGCATACGTCGTCGCCGCGAAGGTGAACGACGCTGCTGCACCAACTGGGAGCCAGGACATCGACTGGGTCAGCTTGAAAGCATTGACTGGCAAGCTTGCGCAGCAAGTCTATAGAACGGATACTCGACTCGGCCAACCTCCTGCATCAGTTTGCACTCTTCCTCGTTGTTTTACCTGCTCTCAATTTAATTCTTTCCCGCAGTGCACTCCAGGGTCTCCTGACATCACCATAAGATATGCGTCGAAGTACTGTAAGCATACCCTTCTTTCTCAGTGGAGGTCTGCTAATGATCTTTTTCGCCTAGGGCTCTTCGGATCGTCTGTCTAATAAGAATATTGAGGCGCTAAATCATCTTTCTTATTGATTCACCTTTGTTTGTGATTTATAAATCGCTTTTTGTCGCCATGTCGCGTACAAAATGCCAATAAATTGTTCACATTCAGTAAAATCACGAGTCTGAGGCTGCAAATTGTGCTTAGAACAACATACGTCTGTCACCCTCGGTTCAATGCAGGGAAGCCGACTATTTATTGAGGTTCTGGATCCCTTTCTATATTTGGATTCCGGGGCTCCATAATGCCACACAACTACCATTTCCAGCTATGCACTGACTAATAACACCAACTTGACGACTGGACCGAACGTAGTCGCTATGAGCCAGGAAGGAAATAAGGTTGGGGAGTACATCAATGTATAAATAAAGCCAGTCTAGCGCATACATCTATGAAATTTGGTGTTCTAGTTTCAAGATTCGGGCACATCCCACCAATTACTTAGTCACTTTCTTTGGCGATTCATTCTTCCCAAGAGCCTGAACAGCCCTTCCCGCAAAGCCCCATCTAATCTGGTTCGCCCAATGAACATCTACACCCAGGTCATCCGCCATCTTCCACACAGTTCCGGGGTTCTTCTGGAATGCCCGCCCCACGAATATGACATCCGCATCTCCAGCCTGGATGACTTCCTCCGCAATGGCGCCATCCCCGAGGCCGCCAACAGTGAACATGCGTGAACCAACAACCTTCTTTGCGGCTGCGGCGAAGGGTACTTGGTACTTTGGTCCTGGACGTACTTTCTGTCGGTGATCGATCCCACCAGCGGAGACATCGAGAAGGTCGACGCGGTGCTCGGCAAGGATGGGTGCGATCTGGGCAGTGTCTTCTGCGCGCCATTGAGGTTCATTCGGCGCGACTTTTTCTAGCCACTCGGTCCGGGAGATTCTGGAGTAAGAGCGAGGAGTAAGAAAGAGGTTTCCTGATAAACGTCAATAAAATTCACCTCAAGAAAAGAGGCATTGTCTCGGGGATAACTGCACGAACGGCGTTGACGACTTCCAGCAACCGAATTCGATTCTCGAAGCTGCCTCCATATTCATCTGTGCGCTTGTCGCTTGTGGGACTGAGGAAGGACGACAGCAGGTACCCATGTGCATTATGGATCTCGACCACATCAAAACTGACAGCTTCTACTGCACGCTTTGCAGCGTCCGCAAACGCCTGTACGACCCGCTCGATGCCCTCCTTCGTCAGCGCCTTCGGCTGGGGGAACGTTTCGTGAAACGGCACCGTCGATGGGCCCCAGACGTCATCAGGCCATCCGCCCTCTTCCTTCGTGGCAGTCGCCGCATGAGCGATCCACAGCGGGACGGTGGAGGCTTTCCTCCCTGCGTGCGCGAGCTGCATACCTTGATGTGTGCATCAGACCAGATCCCGGCGTCCTCTTGCGTTGTGCGCCCCTCTGGACTCGCTTCGATCATGGTCAGGCCAGGTCCGCGGGTGAGGATGCCGCCCACGGCGGAAGAGAGGAAGTCGTCAGATCTGTTGTGAGCGACGTGGGTGAATTGGCGCGACGCACGATGTGCTAGATGCCACGGCGTGACGATGTCGTCTCTGGTAGAATATTGGGCTAGAGGGGACAGCTGGGAAGATAGGATGTTAACGATATGACCTGAAGGGCTCGGGAAGTGTGAGGATGGTACGCACGAAGATCCTGTTCCGGAACTCAACGCCGCGAATCTTCAGCGGCTGAAAGAGCTTTGGGATCAGTTTGTCGCTCTTCTGCGGCGATCCCCGCAGGCGTGCTCTGTTCGGGTGTGAAGTACGAGATGCCTGGAGCAGGAGGGTTGATATTAGCCATAGCCGCAAAGTGACAATGTGTTGAGGATGGGATGAGCTCTCACCTGAGTTCTTATAAGAGCACTTGTGCGGTGTGGGCCATCGCGTGGCGTGGCAATACGAGTCCTTCTTATCCAGGCCCAGGATTTCGGCGACGAGCGCCAAACCCATGATACTATACCTATTCGGGAAGTGCAACTTTTCTGTAAATTGAGTGTTGAAGAGGAACTAATACACCTCACCTTCCATGATTTGGCATACGTGTTCAAGGATGCATTATACATGTTCTGTGATTTTATTGCATTTTTAAAGGACAAGCCGCTTCCCTCAGACCTGGTGCAATTTTGGATGCAATGAATCAAGAAGTGCAACTCGTGGTCACAGACCGTCACCACGCCATCAACCACAAGGGTGACGGGCTTTTCTCCCCACCAAATCTGTCACGTTCGAGTGAAAAGCGTTGAGTTCAGGACCTTCCACTTGCTCAATCATTCCCAAAATCTAAATTCATTATCTATGTACCAGACTTAAATCAAATATGAAGAAAAATAGCAAAAAGGTAAAGCCATCCTTTTGTTCCTGGCCCATCAAATCGCATACATGTATTCAAAAACGCACTTTTTCTTGCCTACATGTTGTTCACCTTCCTCATAGAGCTCCAAATTTCGCAAGCACAGTTAAATGTCACTGTTATACATGCCTGAATTTTTTGAGCAGCCAGCACTGCCTTTGTGTGCCGGAAACAAGAAAGTTGCACTTCTCGTACCGTTGCACTTCCCGAACAGGTATAGTATGAGGGCCGCGAGGAGCGACCGAATGTGGTCACATCACGCTCGGTCCACCCCTCCGTCATCGAGATCCCCATGCTGTTGTGCTTTGCCTCAGTCCTATCGCCTTCGCTGCCTTCGATAGCGGCTCCCACGAGCGCTCCCTTCTTCAATCTCGACTGTCACACGAAATGAACATGCAGGGGCGAGTGATGTCGATGAGGAGCAGGTGGGCGTGGGTTCGTTGCAGCAGGTACGTTCTGTCTTTTGTATTCTTTTCTTGTGTCTGAACGGTTGCCCAGCCCAATCCTCGCCTTCAAACTTTGAATTCGGACTTCCTGCGAACGCCTCCGCCTTTCTTCTGCCTCTGGTGCTGCGTCCTCGACCTTGCCCATTCTGACAACCTATTCAGACGTCCAGAACATGCCCTCGCGTGCCCACCCTTTCGTTCAACCTCGACATGTTCTTTCACCCCCCAATGTTTTCATTTCGATTCAAAGATCAATACCCATGTCCAATGCTCTCACAACATCTTTGCCTCTACCCACGCTGCCCACATTGAACCAACTTTGAGGACAACGATGAGTGCTCTGGAGAGCTGTTAACACACCTCTCAAAGACGGAAGCTCTGCCCGATCCCTTAGAGCCAGAGTGCATTTACCCCCAGATGTCTCTCATTTCATCGGTTAGTTGCATAAGGTATGTTCTTTGTTTTGTATTCTTTTCTCGTATCTCAACCGTTCCCAGCCCTATCCCTACCTTCAAACTTTGATTTCAGACTTCCCGCAAACGCCTCCGCCTCTGGTGCTGCATCCCTGACCTTGCGCCTTCCGACGACAGATTTGGAAGTCCGGCAAATGCCTTTGCGTGCCCACCCTTTCCTTCAACGTTGATGTGCTCCTTTGCCCCAATGTTTCCATTTTCGATTTGAAGATCAATATCTTGCCATGACAATGGCCACCGCGACCTTCATTCCAACAACATATTTGGACGTCCAGCAAATGCCTTCACATGCCCACCCTTTCCTTTGATGCTCCTTCACCCCAATGTCTCCATTTTCGATCTGAAGATCAACATCTGGCCATAACGCCCTCGCAACATCTTTTGTTGCTGCCAACGCTCGCCTTGGAGAGACGGCAGCTCTGCCTTAGAATCAAGTCCACAAATGTCCGTTATTCCATGTACTAACATCCATCTACCGCATTTCTCGACCTATTTCACCCCGTCTCCAGATTCGGGCATCTTGCAAACGCCACGAACGTCGCTCGGACGCCTCGTTCCTCGCACGGATGACTGCATGATAGGTGTGAGAGAGCTGAGCTCGATGCTCTGCTCGCCTCCTTGTATCAAGAACATTTCACTATGGTGCGTTTTGTTTTCCTTTCTTGAGTATTGTGGTTCTTACGTGTCGTTCTAGTAGGCTCGTGGCACTCCATCCTTCCCGCGTCTCAAAGGTACCGACCTTGTTTCGTTCTTTACTTCTGTCGTTCTTACATGTCATTCCAGCCCTCCGCATTGTGCTCAACCCCGGCCCGAACTCCCGGCCCTTGACGTTTCTCAAGCAATCCCTCGGCTGTACCCATCACCATGGCTCTGTTTCACTCGGCACTGGCATAGAGGACATCAAGAAGGACAGGAGGGAGGGAGGATGGGCAGAGTGCGCATAGATACACATTAGGCCTTTGGGCAGGGAGAACCCATGTCAGTAGATAGTGCAATGGAATTTTATGGGAGGGGGTGAGAAATCGCACCTATCAAGAAACGCTGAAAGTTGAAAGTACAATTCTCTTGGCAAGTGCTGTCATCCTGCGCAATAATAATAATAATATACACCGTGTGGACCCTCTAAGGACCTGCAGGACAATGGGGGGATAGACCATGTGGCTACTTAACTATGTGGTACAGTACTACAAATCAGTCAGACCTCTACCCAGCTGCTGGGATCTCTCGAGCTCTGGCACTGCCTCTGCTCTCAGTGCTGTCCAGAAATTTGTATTAAACAGAACAATATCCTCTTCGGAGCACCTTACTCTGCTACTCGATATGCCGAAGTCCTGCATCAAACAGGTCTGGAGCGAGATCTTATGCTGTTCACAGCTGGAGACCAAACGGAGGTCAGCGATAGGGGGCTGACATTGAGCGGAGGGCAGAAGGTGTGGGTTACACTTATGAGGGCGGTTTAAATTGTAACCCAGTCAGAAACCAATCTTATCTGATCCAGGACCGTGATGTGACCAGGCAAGCCAATCAGCGGGTGTGGGTACGTAGATCGCTACGATCCCACGAGCGAATTTTTGTGACCGGATCCTGGGTATAGAAACGAGTCACCTACTTCGTAGGACTCGTAACAACCTGGCGTTACCGATAGAAAAATTCTTACGAAGACGATGGTGGCCCCTTGAGGATAGCACTTAGGAGGTCTATCCTCATTGATCAATGATCTGGCATAAAGAAAGAGACCTTGAGGAGAATCAGAGTAGAAGCTCTTGATTACTGATCACTGTGGGAAGCCAGGGCATTTTTAAAAACTACGCCGGGACGCGGTTAATTCTCATAGCGCGTATGGGTGTGGAAAATAACTGCCGACATGGCAATATATAAAACTACACTGAGGTGGTTTTTTTAAATATCAGCAGCGGTTTTATGCCCTGCTGGAAGACAGTTATAATAACAGCTAAAAGGACTGTTTTAGCGGTTAATTTAACTGCAGTCAGGCAGTTTTTTCTACTTCAAGTGTCAGTTTTATTCACGTTGTTTCTGGGCTAGAATTTTCTGGCGACAGAATGAATTTCATTGTCCAGGGTAGTTACATACATACATGGCTTGTGCTAGCTCTCCTGCCTCGCACCTGCATCCACCCCAGTCCTCCCTATCGTCTCTGGCCGTCAATCTCGCATAGGTGCAGTCTCTCATGTCGGATCCGCGTCGATTGTGTGTCGGCCTCCTGAGATCGTTACAGCGCCGGTGGGGGACTGTATTCCGGTGGATGCACTGAGCGGGGGGGATCTTTTGTGCAGGAACGACTCACTGTATCTTCGGCATTTCCTGCTCATGACTGCTCGCTTACGTCCCTCGACATCAAGGCGCGTTCATTCAGATGCATAGGTAGGGCTGCAGCGAATCAAGGGCTACATGTTGCAAATCCACAGTAAGCAAGTTCATTATACGCTCGTGTAGAAATAGGCACTTACACTAGTTCTAGTCTTTCAACACATTGCCGAGTCCAACAATGTGGGTAATACTCTGAACGCCTCCCTCAACGAGCAGCGTGAGGTTTCGTGTTCTGAGCGGGATTTCATGTTCCAGGGCGTTGTGGGGTAGTGGCCTTTGCTATCCACATCTGGGCCGATCGTGCTATCGTTGGCGATACGTGTCAGGCGTGGTTAGATAATAATAATCAGGTTTTCGAGGAGGGCAGCACTACTCTTGGGCACTGGATGAATGGCATCGCGCTGCACACAGCTGTCCGTTATGTAGATGAAGAGGAGGAAGGTGAGGCTATGTGAGATACCGACGAGGAAAAATGGAGTTCAAACATTATTCAAATAATATAAATGACTAACGTATCTGTGGCATTTGCATACTGTGCTCACGAAATTTGAATCTAGCCATATATTGAGGTTGAAATCAGAAATAAAGACACCGTGAGCATGGTCGATTCTCAACAGATGTGCTTACTGTTTTGGCAACAGCAATATTTAAGCCTGATGGTGGCACGTCCGAGCGCTGAAGAGAGGTGTGGCAAAGGCAGGACGTTGGGGTGTTGGGTATCACACACCTCGTGCTGGACCTTGTTGTTGCCATCGGGTCTATGGGTAAGTGCTATTCAAAAACTTCAGGGCAAAGGCATGAGTTGAAAGAGTGGGGGCACCTCGGTGGCACCGGTTGTGAAGCCAGAGCAGAGAGTGGGATGGTATTCACCTGAAGCCAGAAAATGAGGTTCAAAATCAAAGGATGGTAAGGATCCATGTGATGAGAGAAACGAGGTGACAGGGTGAGCACAGGGGATGCGGAATGGCATTGAAAAGAAAGGCGAATGAGCATTGTGGACTTACCCAGCTACAGAAACGTCTACCCAAGCCCTTGTGCCTCGACACCACACCGTCCTCTTGCTTCTGGGCCTACAAGCCGAGGATCGAGCCAAGAATACGATCCGAATAGGATGACTTACAGGATGGTCACCAGTACGAGCCATATACACAGCTCGAATAGTGTCTGGTTGCTCAAGTACAGGAGCTGCACATAAAGGAGAAGGTGTAGATCGCACCTTTCTACGATTGGGAGCTGCCTTCTGGATGTCCGCAGTTGGTGAGGGGTGAACACAACACGCATAGCAGACCTGAGGAGTGCATGGAGTATAGGTAGGTGAAATCAAATGGAAATGGGTGCATATACCCAAAGAAACCGGAACTCACATCCTCAATTGACGCCCTGAGACCTCTGACCACGATCAGCCCATCAGAGTCCAGATCAGGTAGATCGGAACACATAGCTCAGCTCTACGGGCAATCTAGGCAGATTTTCAATAAATAGAAGCTCATATTCAGCTCCAGATGGGGGATCGGGGCAGAGGAATGGTGGACATGGATGTGGGAGATGGCGGTAGGAGAGAAGATGGAACGCGTCGGAGTGACGAGGACAACATCACGTGGCCACGAGATGTTTGGCAATAGTTTGTTTGTTCCAGTTGCCATCCAAACAAAGTGAGGTTTTTTTCCTCACTTTGTTTGGATGCCTATTGGAACAAACACACTGATGCCAAACAATGTCGGGAGAAACCCTCTAAGTCCATTGACTCCGAGTCTTCACCTTGCCTGCGCTCTTCAACGCCCATTGCCATGCGTCACCGGCACCCCTTGCATTTGTCGTGCAACCACATCCCGCCTGTTCTTCCCCTCGAGCTCAGAGCTTGCACGCCGACCCTGTCAGGCCGCCTCTGCTCTGCTTCGCCACCCCAAGCTATTAGCAGTCAACATGTCTCCACCACTTCCCCTCCAGGCTCGCCACCTTCCCCAACACCCCTCGCCAACCACAAAGCGTTAACAAGAATCTGGGAAATTATTCAAAAATGATTCCACCAAAAAATATTCGCTGTACTAATACCGACATTAGAAGATCCTGAACCAAGGTTTGGGTTTTCATCTTTCAAAAATTCTCTGGCCTAACATTGTAAACATTCCTTGTTTGTAGAGTACACGCACCTAGCTAAGCAGCACCACAACAATCACCGCAAACGGGAGTTGGAGATCGAGGACATGTCAACCCACGAGCTCGTTGGCAACGATCTTGAAGAGCGTGATCCGTTCCTTGGCCCGCTGTTGTTCGTAGCTCTTTCCATCACTCTCATGTTCGATGCGCTGATCAGGGATAATCTGATTCACTTTACTGCGACATTGGGAAGGGTGGAGACCGAGGCCTCGGGTGCGACGCTGGGAAAGGTGGGGGCCGCGACCTCGGGAGCGACGTTGTGAAAGGTGGAGGTGGCAACGTTGGGAAGAGTGGGGGCGTTAGGCAAGATGGCGGCGTTGGCGTTGGACATGCATGTGGTGTGCTCGGCGGGCTCCATTTGGCCGATGCGTGAGGGCGGGAGCTTGTGTTTTCAACGCGAAGTCGGCGTGCGCTTGATTGGCGATCGATTGGCGGTTGGTTGGCGGTGTTGCGGAAAGCAAGTACTATGTGACTATGTGACTATGTCACGCTGACGGTAAGATTAACTGTTGATTGGTGGTTAATTAGCTATTTTTAGACATATTTAATTTTGCTTCTCCTAAAACGGTTAAAGAAACCGCCATTCCTGGGCAGTTTCGGCCGATGCAGTTTTATTAACCGCGAACGCTTCCCACAGTGTGATCATATGCCAAAGTAAGTGTATTTCAGCATACAAGGTATACATGGAAGTCCACTATACCATGGCTTGAAACACAAAACTCGGCGTGTGGACAGGATGTTTGATGCTTTGGAAATTGGCAGGCAAGACTAGCTGCAGGTTCTCGAGACATGGTTCTTTTGGCTGATATGGAGGATGAATAGTACCGAAGCGGATTATCAAGCGCCGCAAAGGCCAGTCAGCTAGTTGTGCTGTCTAATAAAAATGAATGTATGATTAGTACTAGTAGCCTCTCAGTAGGCAATCAATCGCAACGTCGACATTCCATAGGGGGCTTGAGACATGAGTCTTGAAATGTACAGTGGTTGAGGACGACTTAAACGACTGTAGCGTACACCGCTCGCTGTACATGGAGACCTGTCGAGGCGAAATGGCTGAAGACAGGTGAATGCAAGATTTGGTCAGATGGTACTGAGAACATATCTGACTGCTCTGCGAAACTTCAAGTTCACCCACGCTCATCTCGGAGAACGCGGCGGATTGAGTTTGAAAGAGTCAAAGTGACGTGTTTCGACGTCAGCACCCCGCAAGATGACTTTAGTACATCGATAGCAATTATTCATGCATCCGGCAAAAAAGAAGGTATTTCACAGGGATAGTACGAGGGGCTAATAGAACACGCCGGTTTTGTCGTAGGGGGTACCACTTGGTAAATAACACGAGAAACGGTCCACAAGAAAGGAAGACCTGCCGCTGTACAATAGATATCACGCGAGCTTCCCGTCCATCGTCTGCTCCACCTGCTCGCCAACCCAGCGCTCAAAGACTTCTTGGTTCATGGTGCCTTGCTCGTCGAAGAACGAGCTGTAGGATTGTGAGGCCCTTGTGCGGCCTTTTGCGAGAAGGGATTTGCCCCCGTTTGCGGAACGAACATAAGATACGGAGAGTTGGTAGGAAGGGGCATTGGATGCGGAGACAGCGGTTGAGAGTTTTCCGGATTTAGATGGGGATACTGTGTTGGAGTCGAGGTGAATGCGCTCCGTAATTATCTAAACAGACGTCAGATTCAGGAATACAACATAGGGAGCGAGGCTATATGCTCACCCGTTTGGAGAACGTCTTTCGTTTTCCGACAAAGATGGTGGCGCCCTCGATAAAATAAGCGTACAGAGTTTGGGCGGCGGTCAGGACCATGTATCTGTCAGAGTATGAATGAGTACTCGGGTTTCCGGGACCAGAGAACGGGCATTATCACAAGAGCGAGCACTCACACTACAAGCCCGATTGTTACAACAGGTTTCGACTTTTCAAAGTCGACCTTGTACCCGTAGAACGCTGTTCCTGCAGCCACGAATACACTTAGCCAGCCAAGTGCGAGCCGAACGTCCGTGTGTAGGTGGATTTGCTTGAACAACTCTGGCCGTGCCAGGTACTAGGGGGTTCAAACCCACGTCAGCCAGTCCGTTCAGAGGAGAGATAAGAAGTTCCACGTAGAGAAAAAAGGACTCACGCGCTTCACAGCATCGTCACAAGCATTCTTCAGCTCTGTGGCATTGGCGTTGTTCACTTTCACAACGTCTCGACTTGAAGACGGCACCACAACAGACAAAGGGCCCGTAGGCCGTTCGGACTCTGGTGAAACTGACGATCTCGCGCGACTGCCCCCTGGACTAGATGTACGTGTCCGTCTTGTGGTCTCCGGTGAGTCATGGACACCGAGCTGGTTCTTTGAGCGTGCCATGCCAGTTTTTGCGTTTTGAGGGGTGATATGTCGGTGTGTGGGGGTTGTATTAGAGGATATTAATGGTGTGGAGGGGGAGCATGAGGTGGAGATGCAAAGCGCTGCAGCGCCGAGTGAGGGCAACTGTTTGGCTTCGCCTCCTAATTTCCATTCGACGTGTCCTATTCGCGGCACGTGCCATTCCCACGCACTCTTCATTCAACGCCCCGCTCCACGCTTTTCTTCCCTCTTGGCCTCCTCACTTTGGGCGAGGATCCATCGAATAATGTCCACCAACTCTCTAGAGCAGACGGCACCCTAAGAGGTCTTGAGAGGTTTCCCTGCTGTCGTGTAAGAATGCTTGACAATCGATAGGAGGCGAGGACTCAGGGGACGTTATTTGAAAATTAAAAGCGGTCGTGTGCCCACTCATGATCAGTCTCCGGTCCAATTTCTTCTCCCCTTCCCCCCTTGCAAGTTTTTTTTTTTAAAAAAAAAAACACTTCTCTGACCTTCATCTTCAGAAACAGGTCCTGGGCCAACCTGGGCTCTTTCGCTCCGCGTCTCCATCTTTACCCGCCTGGGAAACGCCATTGCTGACTAGTCAAGCTATCGCTTTTCCCGATACCTTGGAATCCGTGTCAAGACCTCACAAACATTTTGTTCCGGCGAAATGCCGCTTTTACCAGCGCTGTACACCTCCTTCAAGCATTCGGGTTTTTCTCAAAGCCGCCGAGCTTATCGTCGCTGATACCCGTAAACCTGTGACTCTTCAGGCCTCAGGGATCCCGATGTGACGTATAAAACGCCCAAGATATTTCTATCCACAGCCGCTCACCGAAACCCCCGCGTCTCGTTAAGCTTTTCGGGACCCACCTTTCTTCAAGGTAAATCGCACTACTACTTATAGCACTATATCCGGTCTGAATTCTCTCTCGTCCTTGTCGCGGTTGAGCCCAGATCCCGATGGAGGATTAACTCGATTCAAATCTCAGACAGATTGCAGCTGCGACTGCCCACTGCAATAGAATTGCGAGTCGCTAACGTCAAACATGGCATAAGGACACATGCTGAAAGAGACACAGAAAGAAAGAACAAGAGTCCGATATCACGTTGCCCGACCCGCTGGAGCGCATCGGGCTGGAGCCCCTCGTCCCTGTGTGGAAGCTTTTGGATGAGGTAAGGCGTGCCGTTCGTGGTTCGTTGTCACTTCGAGAGCCTTGCAACCTGGGAACGCAACGTTTGGGAGCGCTGCCACGGGCGCGGGCATGATGAACACGGATGGCCGTGCGTCGTGGGTCCTCGATGCTTCCCAGGAACATGACTGTGGCGCCCCAAGTTTGTCAACGCGCCGACTAAAGGATTGATTGTCTATTGTCAACGTTAAATGTCGCGTGTTGGTCATGGAGCCTAAAGATTAACGCGTGGAGGTTCGTGGGTCCTCTTTATGCCTCATATGAAGCTTCATTCATGCTTGATAGACACAAATGGTATCGGCGGAGATTAGCCAGCGCTGCGGCACTACTACTGCATGAACATCGTCCACGGTCCAATTGTCTCCTGCAGCCCAAAGCCGGACGCGCGAGATCAAGCCCAATCCACACGCGCCCATACTGGGCGCCTTTCGACCACATGCACTTACGAAAGTCCTTCTTCCATCGATAACAGCATCAGCGCTGGATGTGAGGGAAATATATCCGGATCCGACTGGAGTTGGTGAAGGTTATTGTTCTTCTGTTCTCGACTTCCACCGAGACGATCTAACCCTCTCGGCATGCTCTTATTCCAGATTCGACCAAAATGCATACTAGCACCCACGCACTGGATCCCGAGTCGCAGTTTCTATGTCTCTGGGTTTCTTTTCCAGGGTGCCAACCCCATATAGACCTTTGGAGAGACTGACGCTCCTCCTCGAGTCATCTACAAGACGGGAGGCTGTGAAAGCATCGGGTGAACAGTACGTCTAATCCTCTCTTTTGCCTCACTCGTGGATGTGTAGACGTTTGAAAAGCTAACTATACGACCCTAGCATCTAGATCTGAAGAATGATTGTCGGGATTCGCTTCATGTCTCCAGATGCGATCTCTGGGATCCAATGTGAAATCGCAAGAACATCAATTTGCCTATCTGGGAGCCTCGTTGACTGCAGGCGGTACGACTCTTCGCCTTCCTTTACGCCCTCATGCAGTGTGACCCCGGATGACCAGAGGGCTGGAGCTCCGATGGCTGTTATCCTCGTCTTCCTGCCTCTCGAGCGCATCTTCTGGACGAGGACCATCAAACAAAACGACACAATCATCATCAATGAGCACGGCTGGCCAATCGACGCGTGCCGACCAGTTGACAGTTGGCGCTGACCGTGCTGTTTCCGCAACAGGGTCGCATGGATAGATCTTCGTCTGCCCACGGGGATATTACTCGAAAAGACGACGCTTCTGCAGAGGCACCCTACTTAGTGTCCAGTTGAAAACGCGTCCCCGAGTCAGTTGTTTGGCTAGGTCCAATCATAGACCCAACCTCTTTACCACAGCACAATTGTCGCGAGGCCTTTCCTTCTTTCATCCCGACTCTCATCTTTCCGCGCCCTTCTGTCTTGATCCTGGGCCTGCTGTAACTCACTGTTTGCTTCCACTTCGCCGCGTGCGACGGAACGGTGCGTCACTTCCGAAGTGCGAACGGACCCACCAATCAGGCCCTTACGCCTAATTTTACAGTTATATCCCTTAATTTTGGATAATAATCAAGCGCGCATCGACAACACAGCACAGCAAACCCCGCGCTCAATGGACGTCTTACCCCCCTTCGACGTGCTCGCGTCGACATCGGACGATCAGCACTGCTGTTGCGAGTGCTTTGAGCTCCCGGCCCCAGCGCCTTCCCCCGACTCGCCCATCTCCAAGCTAGCCCCCGAGCTGCTGGGGTACATCCTCTTCCTCGCGTCGTCCTCATTCACCTCAACTCCTCCGATGTCGGTCGCAGACGTGGCGCGGCACTCGGCCCAGGTCAGCCGGCACTGGCGTGCCGTTGCGTTCAGGTACAAGACCATCTGGCTCGGCCCTGCGCTTGACTGGCGGGCCCCATACCGCTGGATTGGCGAGGTCTTGAGGCGATCAGACCCGCTTCCGTTAGAAGTCATTATCCCGTTCGAGGCGACGGCGCGCGATCCCCTCGTCGTGTCTGCGGCGTTGATGCATATCGCACGCACAAGGGTTTTGGAGCTCGAGCTCTCGCCGTTGACTTGGTGGTTCGTGGCGGAGTCGAAACAACTGCAGCAACGGGCGCCTTTACTCGAGCGGCTCATTATCTCCGTAGATGTAGACGACGCGTCTCGCAGAAGGGCACAGGTCGCCGAATCGCGCAACATGTTCGCAGCACATGCACCCAGCCTTCGTCATTTCCAAACACACAACTGTCTCATCGACCTCAGCCAGAAGATCTTCAACGGACTGACAGTCCTCGTTATCGACAACATGCAGTTTATCCCCATCCCCCAGCTTCTGAGCATGCTGAGGCATATGAAGCTCCTCGAAAAGCTCCATGTGACTCGCACGCCGGAGAACGTCCTGTTACCCAGCAATTTCCCCATCTCACCCGACATTCTTGAGGTTCACTTATTGAACTTATCAGAGCTGATGATTTCGGCGAGCATGTCCGTCTGCGCGACCATGATGCAGGGGTTGGTACTGCCATCTTCTTGCTCAGTCGTGATCAACGCCCAAAATGCATACCATGAAGGTCGAGACTTAAACATCCTCTTACGGCGCATGCAAGAGGTTCTGTCCATCTGGAAGTGCGATCCCCTCACCGGGCGTCAATCACTTCTGCTGAGTGCTTCGGAGATCATTTACACCCTTCAAGGACCGCGAGAAGATGGGAGGTGCCATCGGGACCATCCATACATCAGTCTCGCGCTCTCTTGGCACAAGCGCCAGATCAAAGTCGAGACGTTGTACAAGCTGTTCCCTTTGGTCGCGTATACCTTTTCGTTCTGCCTCATGGCCCCAGATGCACTCGGCCTCCTGGTGAGCGCCGATGTGCCATGCGATGTGCGTAAGCTGCTCTCACACTGGCTGCGCACGAAGAAGGACGTACAGGCGGTTCACTTCCAAGGTCACCACACGTTTATCACGTTCGAACCCCTCCTCCGCGCTAGAAACGCCGATGACGATGACGTCGTCCTCCCTTACATGGGAGACATCACATTTGCTGGGGTGAACTTCGCTGATGACGCCCGTCGTTACTGGAGAAGGTTGCTCAAGATTCTCAAGTTCCGGGAGCGTGTGGGGTCCCCCATTCACGAGGTAGATTTCGTCCACTGCGTCGGGGAGCTCGAGCAACGGGAGGACATCGAACGACGGTTTGGGGTGATGGTGAAGATCAATGGCGAAGACCGTTCGACTTGCACCAGCGGCGATAGCGACGAGTCTGACAGTGATGGTGAAGATTCTGATTATACCGTACAAGCCCTCTCGGATGTTGAGGATTTCTGATGTTTCTATTCTTTCTTTCGTATGGGAATTTGGATACTCGTTTACTGTCGTCGACCGTGGCCAGCTTCGTTTGCAGGAGTCGATTGTGATGGACGTCTTGTCATTTCGCTTATTCGGACCTGCCATCAATTGTGACGGAGCGGGTACCTGGGGTCTGCAGTCCTGTTTCGGGCTATCCCGCCCTTGTTTATTCACAAAAATCTATATGCCGTGGCACACACTTTCAGAAGATGAATATCCGAAGGTTTGCAGACGAACCAACGTATTTTTGCTAACCTAGCTTATGAGACGGAAAGGCTTGGGCCGAGACCCTGCCGGCAATCAGTCAGGGACATTTTTAGTTGTCGGCGCCGCAGGCAAGAGGAATGGCGGGATGACATCGACGTCATGAGAGATTGTGCACCCCTCAGGGTGCTCTAGATATTGAATCCTTCGCTGACTGGGCAAACAGTGCACTATTAGTTGCTAGGCTGAAATATCCGCGCGTTGCGTGGGGCAAAGGGAAATCGGCGTGCCACCTTGCACGCTAGCATGCACTCGCGTGCATGTGGCTGTGTGTTAGCATCAAGACGCCGGCGCTTCGTTGATACAAGTCTTCGTTTGCATACTCTCTGTGTATAGAGTGGAGAAGTCAACAACCCATGTCCAGAAGGTATTCAGAACCTAAGACAAAAAATCATTCTGCACACCGTGAATAAACCAAGTGGCCGACGTTCGAGAGCCTGGGATGAAAATAGAGAGTATCTTGAATTAATATCAGCATAGAAATCTATGTAGTTTAGGGATTTAGGCTCTTTCTCTTGGAAATCACCATAAAGCGCGTTTATGGTGTCACTTCAGCAGTCATCTACAGGCTCTATGTAGCACGGAAGATTGCCCGTACAGCATGAAAGTCATCGACCATGTGGACCCAATGGAAAGGGAAGAGGATAACCCGCGTAGCCTGCGTCATTTATTTTGGGCTACGAGTCCTTCCTTTACCTTGGCGTGCATGAGCGTGCAACAGTGCGATTGGCGTGCATTAGCCTGAAGTTAGCATGCAGACTTAGAAAATTGTGATCGTAAATCTATTGGTATGGTAATGATTTTCTGTGTATGTACTTTCGGTGCGTAAGGTTTCCAGATCTACGCATTTAGGGCCCGCCACAGCCGGGTGGAGATTTCCCTGGTTTCTGGTTTCCTCCTGCACACATAAGTTTGCAACGCAGATGTGCTAAATACCTTCCTAATGTATTCTCAACATTCTGATCAGTCGCTATGCCTATACACGCTCTAAGAATCCCAACACTATCCCGGCGCTTAAATCGAAGTTGAAATTCCCGGGGTTCGCCCTCATACTGTCGGGTGTTCACCATCAAATAATTTGAGAATGCTGCGCAGGGTTTAAACACGAAGCAAGCCAAAAAATAATCTTTACTTGGACGCGAGAGGAAGTTTCACAAATGGAGTCCGTAGGAGTGTGGGACAGCGAGGGAATTGCGCGGCTTCTCATCGTCCACAGCCTCCCGGTCTTTTCTCCTTTCTTACCACCCTGAAGTCAAGCAACGGTTTTTATATCTCCATTCTATATTATACTCGCATCTCTTCTCACATAGATGTATAAAAGCGTGGGGGGCGTGCAACTGGCGTGGCACGCTAATTCTTCTATGCCGCGTTGTGCGCTATAGTTGACCGCCCTGAGTCGTTTCCTTGCTGCCTCCGGTGTGCCTCAGTTCTGTGGTCAACGAGAGTGTCATTGAAAGAAATTATTTTGATGAACATACTTATTTACATAACCTCCTTTTAACGCCTTACGTGCTTGACTCGGTAGGGGTGTGCACAGACGCCTGACATTGGCGCTCGCGCCCTGCTTCCAAAGATGGGAAGAGGCCGACGTTTGTGGGCTTATGTCAGCGAGAGTCAGGGTTGGTACCCCAGGGACCCGAACAAAGAACTAAGGGAAGGGTCATAGGCGAACATCAATTTGTTTGTCTCGCATCTGTCAACGAAGCTGGCCATGCTCGACGACAGTACGTTCTATCTTCTATCCGATCTCACAGATCGAGAAGTTCGTGAGCACGCTGCAGGCAGAAGCGCTAGTCGAAATGATTACAGTTTCCGTTGTCCATTCACAGGCCAAGAAGGGACTTTCTGACATATTTCCCCGCACGAAGCGGCCCCTGGAACGCTTAGCGCTTAGAGGTGGGATCTAGAAATTCTGGCACCGTTACGGCACCTGCCCGATATCAGGAAAATGTCAAGAATGAGATTCCCTGATGAGAAACAAGGGATGTCGGCGAGCGCAGGTTCCATTTTGTCGTTGTCTTCACAGAAATAGTCAAGCTCGGATAGCGCGTTGAAGAATGGTGAAGAGTCCACAGCATCCAGAGTCGGTAAGCGCCGAGCATCCGGGCAATGATGAAAGCTCCCCGGCGGCGGGATCCGACGAGGCTCAAGATGCAACAACCACGATAAACAGCCCTTCTCAGCACGATTTTGAAGATCCGCCAACCGAACATCATGGACCAGCAAGGAATCCTCAAAGACATGGAAGTTACGACTCAAACGTACTCTACGTCCATTTCGCCCTCATAACGTCTGAGTCGGAGAGGGAGCCGATCTTTCCAACCCCCACGTCGTTAGATACATCTACCGCCTGATTTTAAACCATGGTCGGCGTGGGACTTTTGTATGCGAGAAGAAGGGGAATGTGGAGGGGAGGAGGCGCACGGGAGACCGAGAAGAGGGATGGAGGAGCGCGCTGGTGTCCTGGCTTTTCGGGTTTTGGCTTTACCGGAGCTTCGTCCCGGTCCGGTGAGAGCCTGGGTTTTTAGAGGTGAGAAGGGAAACGAGGTACTTATGTGGGGGTCAGGGATTGGCGTCCGTTCGCCAATGAACCTCATGGTAGCTTCAGTCCGACTCGCCCACCAACTTCCCGACTATTACTTACAGCCTGCGTATTCTGACTGTCCTCCACTATTCTTGGCCTACCAACGTTCTCATATATTTCAGTGAACGACATCCATGCGTCTGTAAGCTCTCCGAACACCCATTCTTAGCACGGATCTGACACCAGTTACTAGAATCTCAAGGGGCAGCAGATTGGACGATAAGGGGGAAGGAAGACTGCTTCAACTGAATGAGGGGTGTTCTCTTTAAAAAATACACCTGGGACCAGTACACTCTCCCTCTGTGCCATCCCTTTGCTGACCATTTGGACGGTTTCCGAGCCGATCAAACCCGTGATTTCATCAGGTTGTAGACTTGGGAGTTCAGATAAAACAACATCATTTGTGCCCAGTCGGTAGTTTCAGATACAATTCACTGCCAGAAGGCTGTATCTACCACTATCGACGAACAATTGGTAATGGGAATTCTGAGGACGTATTGATGGTGCAGCTTGAATTTGACAGGGGACACGATGAGCAGCCCTTACTTCGTGCTAGCCTTCTTCCAGCGCTCCATCTCCTCAATAGATGGTGGGTCAGGCTAAGGATTTAATTTGGAGGGTCGTCTTGTATGTGATCTTGCCTCTCGGAACCCCTAAAATTTATCTATGGATAAGTTCAGTGTTATGGCAGAGGATGCAAATGCAAATACCTTCCTCAACCATCCACCGTAGCACTAGCGGGTCTTGATCTTGATCGTCCGAAAATTGGGGCACTTCTTTGTCTGGCATGCCGACATAACCGTAAAAGTCTTCACATTGCATTGCTGAGACGACGGCATACAGAGGTTCGGCCGTGTTTGGGTCAACTTCCACGGAGGGAACGAAGGTCCAAGGTATGTTCTTCTTTTCACAGTAAAGTTGCAGAAATTGAAATGGCGCGTTGGAGTCGTTATGACCAAGTTCTTCTATCTTCTTCAGCCCACGAATTCGAACAAGCCACTCGAGCGCATCCTGACGCTCGATAGAGTACCCGCCGCGGCGCTTATATTTGCATTTCACTTTCTCAGTCCTGGATGGGGGCTGAGTGGTATTGGGTCGTGCTGCAGATTGAGAAGCTGAAGCCATGAAAAGGGCTAAGGTGCTTGATGACTGCGGGTGTTGGTGCTGTGCCGTCAAGCTTCGAATCCTAAGTTTATATAGGGTTTTAGTGGAAAACCCAAAAATGGAAGTCGTTGTTTGTTTGCCTTCCTAAGTCGGTCAACCATTAGGCGAGAACAATTGGGGGCTTCTCAATGAAGAAAACCTCAACAATAAATAAATCGCTTACATCGAGCGCAGGATCGGACAATAAAAGGCCATCTTCCCGAGAAACAGTAACTGCCAGGGCTGACGGAATATCCGGGTCCCTTACATTTATCGACTGTTGACTCGGACAGTTGGACTCGATCTTCGTGAGTCGGGTTTTGTGTGAGTCCATTGGCGTTCGGTGCAAGCATGGCCAGAACAATTAATTTACCCTGTTGGAACATCTACAAGATCATCAGACCTATCTACGAAAGGGATCTGAGGGCTTAATATTGGTGTGTTGAGTCTTCAACTAAATCAGTTGCAGGACCAGTCCATTGGCTAGACATCAAGGAGCGAACGCCATAGTGGATGCTGACTGAGCCGAAATGCAAAACGGAGAGGAGTATGGGGTTCTGTACAGTTATTCTTCTTGAGTTCCTAGAGGATAGAGCTGGGACATTCTCGGTTAATAATATGTCAGGATCGGGAATGATTTTGCGCCTCAGGGGGAAATCGCTTTGCTGTTTCCTATACTAGATGTATATATAATTCCAGAGATTGGCCTTGGCAGGGGTAAAAATTACGGCTACTCTTCGCTAGAGCTCGCAAAATGCTGCTACATCCACAATACTCAACATTTTCTAATCTTTTATGCCCGTTCATTTGTTTCTATGACATACATATTTCTGTGTATCAAGTAAATGGAGGCATTTCTCGTTATCGAGGATGAGGATAAAAGGCGGATGAATTCCGAGGATTTCACTTACCCCACCACGCAGCCGTTCTAACTCAAGACAAAATGCCTAACCTCTATGATAATCCTGCTCCACACTGTGGTGACCTCCAGGAGGAGTTGGCTCCTTCTAAAGAAGAAATACTAGCAAGAATCAACTCATGGGTTATCTGTGATCTCAGAAATACCATAAAATCCAATGTCCGATACGAGAACAAGCTCTATGGCGTATGGGACGATTTCTTACGCGATATTTTCGTGATCAGAAGGCGATTTTCAGTCAAGCCTCAACCCGTGATGCAGCCAGTGATTGAGGATAACGATTCAGACACCTCGATTGGGTCTACTGGGGGAAACCATCAGTCACGCGAGACTCGTGAGGATCCATTTCTTAGGATGACTGGAATTTCATGGCTAATATAAGTGCTATTTACAGATGGCGTCGAACAGAGAAAGAAATATCCGGATTTTGCAGTATACAAAACCAAGGTTCAAAACGACGCGGAGAGTGTGCGATTCATGCTTACCATCGTAGGGATTAAGCGTGATAGGCACAGTCTCACTGAGGGGCACTTCCAGATGAAGGGTTACCTGGCAGAAGCGGCCTTACACCCAAACCGCGAGGCTCACCTGAATGCTTACCTTCTTTGCGGTAACATTTTGAGGCGTTACTGGTTGATAAACAACGAAATCCACTACAACCACCTAGAAGCCGCTGATATATTCGAAGATCCTGCGACTTCAGGATGTGACCTGGCCGAAGAGCTGTCGGAATTGGCGATGAATCAATGGAATTAGGCCGATGCATCTGCGTATGTAGCTTCTTCTTCTCTACGGTGGTGCAATTTTTTTTACAGATATAGTGCATTTCCAGGACGCTTCCAGGATGCGGCATCCACCAATTGGAATCACGCTCCCTTGTACTCCGTGTTTTGTACTAAGTACTATTGCTTCTACTTCGGTGCTTCCCTCGCTTTTCGTGCCAGATGTAATTGGTAAAATGTTAAGCTCTAATAGGCATCCAACTTGCATGCAATCCGAATATACAAGTTTTTATCAAAATAATAATAGAATCGAGATATCCATTCACATGCCAAGAAATTTCCCCGCACGGAGCGCCCCCTGGAACGCGTCGCGCTTAGACCTGACGCAGGGCACCACCCCCACCTGCCTGACTCATCACTGGGAAAACGTCAAAAACTTATGAGATACTCCTTCATGAGAAGCAAGGGATAGTGCAGGATGACCTATGACCGCCGGACCCAGGTTCCATTTTGTCGCCTTCATAGAAATCGTTGAGCTCAACGCGCTGAAGAATGGTGAAGAGCCCGCAGCGTCCAGAGTCGGTTACAGGCGCCGAGCATCGGGCCAATGGTGAAAGCCCCCGAGCGACCGACAAGGCTCAAAATGCAACCACCACAACAATCAGCCCTTCTCAGCATGATCGTGAAGATCTGCGTACCGAACACCATGGACCAGCAAGGAATCCCCAAAGACATGGAAGTTACGACTCAAAGGTACGTCCATTTCGCCACCACGTCGTCCGATCCGAGGAGAGGGAACTGATCTTTCCAAACCCTCGTTAGATACATCTGCCGCCAGATTTCAAGCCCTGGTTGACGGGGGACCCGTACCATCATTACATTCCGAAGAAAGAGGACCCATGGCAAGAATGCTTCAAACTGGTGCTGAAATTCGATGATGAGATGTGTCGAGGATGGAGGGAAGAGATTGACACGTTGCTAGTCTTTGTAAGCCTCCGGTCGTATTCGACTGTCAATCCTCAACGTAACGGTAGTCGTATTATAGGCTGGTTTATTCTCAGCTGCAGTGACCGCTTTTACGGTGGAATCGTATCGTTGGCTTCAGGAAAATGCAGACGACATCCAAGTCCAGCTCCTCCAGCAGATCTCGTCGCAAGTTGGTTCTGTTCAGAGTAACCGAAGCCAACCAACACTTGCCAATAATTCTCCTTCCACATTTCTCCCCGAACCATCCTCCGTTAGAATCAATATATGCTGGTTTACCAGCCTCACACTTTCCCTCACCGCAGTCCTTGTCGGAATTCTGTGCAAGCAATGGTTACGAGAATACCAGCGTTACGAAGGCCTTTCTGCAAAAGATGCACTCCCGGTCCGACAACTCAGATACGAAGGTCTCCTGGGGTGGCATGTCCCGAAAATACTCTCGGCACTCCCTCTCCTGCTTCAAGCAGCGCTCGTTCTCTTCCTCAGTGGTCTCCTAGATCTTTTGTGGACGATGAACACACGGGTTGCCTCCGTCGTCACAGTGGTAGTCGGAATCGCCATGGTCTTCCTCATGGCGACGACTATTATCCCATGTGTCCAACACCTCGCTCATCTCTCGAAGGTATGGACCGTGGGTGACCGTGAGCCAGGACCTCAATGCGCCTTCAAGTCACCCCAAGCGTGGGCGTTCCACCTCCTGATAACAGAGGTGTTTTCCCTTTATTTGGGCATCAAGCGGTCCCTCTTCTATGGCACCGTCGCCAACTACCTTCAGGCTCAGCTCGACTCGTGGCACTCTGACGACGCCAACTGGCTAACGTACGACCAGCGATGGCGAATCCACGGGCGCTTTATCGAGCGAGGGATCGACTGGTTCGACAAGACGTTCGCTCGGGGAAACAGCAACGTCGACGCCATCAATAACGTTTATCACTGCCTTGAATCGCTGGAACCGCATATCTCTGCAGCGTGTGTCTCTCAGATCATCGACGAGAACTGGGACCCGCTCGTGCCGCTCGTTGGCCTCGTCCAACCTGCCCTGGAGAACTTTCAAATGCAACCCATGGACGAAGATGTACCCGAAGCGTTTTCCAATGACATGATTTTGTCCAGCTATCTTGTCGTACATTACAAAGCCGACAGCCGCATCGCCTTCCGCTGCATGGAGCACTGTGCGAGGATGCTAAACTCCTCGGCACTGAACACGGGGTTCACTGCTATAATTCTAGAAGTGCTCAAAGTGGCCACGTCCCCGACCTCAACGAACCCGTCCGATTGTGAGCGCACCGTTATTTTCGTCGTCGTCGTTTGGAAGGCTCCTAACCATATATCCGTTCTCCAAGTACTCGTCACGCAGCTCCTAACGGCATTCAAGAGGCTCTTTGCCTCGAATCTTCTTTCCATAGACGAAATACCGACTTTCTGGTCCGTCGTCCTCCGGATGGCGAAGCAAAACGAGTTACCAGCAGGAAGTAGCTCTGCCCCTTTGACCTCAATCCGCGCCCTGCTGAAACATGTCGAGCGCTGGCTTGCACGCGTCGTCGATTCTCCCCACCTCACCACCGCCGATAAGCAATATATCGTCACTCGTTGTTCGATAGGCATTTCGACTATTCGCGACATGTTTAACCCTCCGCATGAAGATAATCAACCTGACATTGAAGACGACTCGGATTTGGATGAACAAACTTTCTCCCTCTTCCAGGAGGTCCTTGATCGCATGCTGACATCATTAGGAGGGTCATACTCGACATTGCAGCCCTTGATAGGCTCGGAGAACTGGGCAACGGCGACCCCAGAGCTATATTAAGGCAGGGAAATCTGGGAAGGAGTCGAATAGAACACACGGCATTCGTCTCTTCGTTGTACTACTGGGTGTACTATACATAAGACAAAAGTAGATAGGTAAAAATAAAGGATAGTAGGTACAAGCTTCTTTTTCCATTTGGGACCTCGTAGGCGACGATGAAGGACAATCTAACATCTAATCCCGACCAAAACGCCTCGGCAGGACTTGGGCGCCCAAGCTTTCCAGACTTTCCATTTGTTTCTCCCCCATCCCAAAGCAGCTTCTCAGTCGCACGTCGAAGATGGGAGATGGTCTGGGAGAATCCTCCTCTACGTTATCACTTGAGGCAACAGGCTTTCGGGACCGGTAGTGGATGAAGGACAATAATGCCCAGTACTTGCTTCGACCTTGGCCAGCGGGCTCTCTGAAGTCGATCCCCACGAACCAGATCGACTCGAGGGCCGGAAGTAAATCCGACATATAGGTGCCGTCATCCTTGGGCTTCTCCGGCTGGAGTGACGGCTGGAAAAAGGGTAGGAGGAACACAAATGTGCTCGAGGAAACACCGCCGAGTCTTTGCAAAGCGGTGAAGGGTCTCAGAAATTTGCTGAGAATCGCTCCGTGCTTCGCGCCGTCGATAGGAACGCCGAAGGTGAGGTCCAAGTCTGTCACGGACCCACAGGACTTCGCTAAAGCAGCTGTTGCCGCACTAAACAGGTCCTGTGGGTCAATCGGGCGGTCGTGGACGGCCAACATTGGCGGCTCGTTCCAGCGCAAAGATAGTTCGAGGGGTAGGGCCCCGGAGCCACTGGACCGAATGATGAAGGAGTCGGCAGTCAACGCTACTTGAAGTTTATTTCCGATTTTACGCGAATCGACCAAGGCAAGCAGGGAATGGAAAGCCGGGTTGAGAGAGGAAAACCCACAACCTGCTAGGTTGAGCTCGCATTCCGCCGGGACCACGATGGAACTGAGTAAATGGTTGATATGATGAAGAGGTGCCTCGAGCTTGAGCCACTCGAGATGAGGGAGATTAATCGGGGGACCTAGTCTATGTTTGAGCCCCTCGTTTTCGCTCTCGACATAGTACGCGCGTGTCAAGGTGGCATTCGCCAGCTCGAGCCTTCTGAGCGACCTCATTCTGTCCAGAACGTCAATCCATACGTCGGGACCGATTGCAACGTCAGTTGGCACGTCGCTGACTGTAAGTTCCTCCAGCTGGTAGAACGCTGGGGAACGGAATTGCGTCCCACACCAGCGCAGATCGAGTGCGCGGAGCTTCCATGGGGGCGGGTCGTCGCTAACGACGATTGGCGCGTGGAAGAGCAATTCCTCTGGCGATCGCGGAAATTCGGACCCGATCCTGACGAGGGTCAAGGATTCGACGTTGGACAAATCCTGCATGAAGGAATTAAGTCTTGACCACGCCTGTCCAGGGACCTTCAGAGCGACCTCTCGACAGCGGGAGAGATGATGGATGCATTGGAAGAGAAGGGTTTCCAGCTGAACGGTGCAGTCCCACCGCATAAGGAGGTCCCCGAGGCGAACCTGAGGTCGAAGATGGGCATCTTCTGGCACCGTGTTCTTCATCATGCTCTCGGTGACGGAGGGAATGACCATCGTTATTTTGGAGGGTACCGCACGTTTTATGACTTCGTCGATCCATAACACCGGGTCTCCAAAGTCGACGGAAGCTGCCCACAGCCCGGGCCAATTGAGGGAAACGTTGCGCCACCTGTGGCAGACCTGCGAGGTATGTCGTGCGGTCCGACTGGGTTTGTGGGGATTGTTGGGGTCTTGCTCGATACTGAACGCGAATATTTTCAGCAGTAGTTCGTTTGGGAGGTCAGAAATTGTGCGAGTGGGGGCAGTGGTTGGACAAGTCTTCGGAGGGCTGGGAGGGGGTGGGGAGGCCTTCCTGGTTTTCCTCTTGCTAGTTCTCGTTCCAGCACTTTTCTTGCGAGTAGCCATAGTTTGGGAATTGGCCACAGATCCTGCGATGATCCCCCTCGGTCAACTGTACTTGAATGCGTCCAGGAAGAAAGAACTCACTGCCAGAAGATCAGGAAAATCGGCGGTTTTGATTGTGTGCCCGCCTGGAATTGGGAGAAAGGCGGACGGTAGATGGTGGTTGAAGAGAGAAGTAGGCCTTGGCAGTGGCCCACACATTGTGTGCCCCAATTATACTCCAGTGTTGGCCCTAGATTAGATAACACAAGCGAGATCACGCATCACTCCGTTGCGCCATTTGGGCAATTTCGAACTAAAAGTAGGTGGCACTTGCAACTTGAAGCTAGCAGGAGGCCTCGTTTTCTAGGAGGCCAGTTCGCGGGCGACCAAGTGGACGCAAATGGGAAGAAAACTGGGACCCAGGTCCAGGTCCAAGGTCCAAGGTGTGAGTGGACCGTGAACTGACCCGAGGCAGGTCTATGCCACATGTGCACCGCCTCCCGTTGGACCGTGCTTGGACCGTGCTTGGACCGTGCACCAAACTGAGCCTGCATCACAAGCTTGCCACAGTAGGGGGGGTACCCCGGGGTACCTTTGGGGTTACCCATACCCTTACTCGCGGCAAACGGTACCCGTTTATTATGCGTTTTCAGAGGCAATACCACTGGGTTTCTAGAACCCGCAACAGAGTTCATGGCAGGTATAGCAGGCTCTGCTGCTTGTTGGCCCTGTGGTTATAGATGAGAAAGTGGATCTCAAAATGGGTAAAAAGAATGAAATAGGTGCATTTTACACTGATATGTAGTACAAAAACGAGAAATTGGAAACAGCAGTCTAATGGTACACTTTCAATGCTCAGAGCCATTGGCCCTACTGACAACAAACATAAGCGCAACATCTCAAGCAGAAGGAGAAAGACACACCAAGAATGTCTTGAATGCTTCTAGACACTGCAAGACAATCCTTCGATTATCCAGAGGTTTCATCCCTTCTCGCACATAGGTAGCCGGCCTAGGGACAGGCGGAATGCATCTGTGGATAACAGTGGAAGGCCACACTGGTCATAAGATCTTGGGTGATCGGGATTTTGAAGAAAATGGGGGTGGCCCCACGAATGGTTATGCCTGGGATAACCATCTGCTGTAGAGTGGGAAGGCCAGCAACTATACGACTACGATTATTCTAGTAGACTGCAGCGAGCGCCTCGGCGATTAGTTGAGGTTCCGCGTTGATGGAGCGCTGACAGCTGATCAGGCTGGTATCTGGTTATTACATGCGACTTGAACCATACCTTGTCTTCCTGGACGAGGAAGAGGTAGTCATGCCCCACCTGTGACACCACACAGACGTCGGGTTTGGCGTCGACATGAGAGCCGCACATCTCGAATGAAAGCTCTTTGCGACAATGAATAAGACGGTCGGGCTCGTCAAAAGCTAGGAGACGCAATAGGGTTGATTTTTCCCCAGTCATAGCGTCTTCGAGATAGCCAAAGAACAAGCGTGCGTCGTGAGGTAGTAGTCCGGCAGGTAGATTCACGTTGTTCATGATAGCGGCGGGGACACTGGGAGCGGGTAATTGGACGGTGTTGAAGAAATCGAGAGCAGGGACCGTTTCGATCTCGATTTTGAAGTACACCAGCTCGTTTAGAGCCCAGCCACTACCGGACTTCGCTGAGATGATAAAATTGGCCATGGTGGATGAGAAGAAGGTGCGGTTACAATTGGCGTAATATATATCGCTGGGACTTTTGGAGTTAAATAATAATAATTAGCCAACTCAGTTGGCAAGACGCGTGACGGTGCTGACCGCGCAACGAACGGCAGGTCGAGAACCCATCTTAGAGTGGAGAGAGGAGCAATACTGAGTCAGTCTGCACAACTCATTAGTCGGTGCATGGTACAAGATTCAACGTTCAGAATCCGTCCTTCGCCACGACCAGGCAGTCTCGTAGACAAAGGAGCGCTCGATGAAGGAGATAGTATATATCAAGGCCCACCTTGACCGGCGACCATCGAACCGCCACGTCTTATACGCTTACGCAACACTTGCTGGCAGCCTGTGCAATCGATCCGGTGCATGAGCGGGTTGAGAATAGCCAGTATCGAGGGAGTTGAGAGATCTGGGGGTCAGTAAGAGGAACAGAACAACGATTGTTATTGGCAAATACCTGGTCTGGCATCCCATACGAAGGATGCACTGACAAACGCCCACGCCCGTGTCAGCTTGCCCTGCTGGGTGAAGCTGCACTCTTCTGTTGGGGGGTGCAGTTGAGGAGGCTGCAGCAGGGTGTTCATCAGCTCCATCACGGGCCCGTGGTGAAGCATTGCCAGCCGTTTCATGTATGCGGCGCCCATACGCTTGACCTGTTCGTCTGTGATGCTATGGAGCTTGGTGTTATCGGATAACTGGGCATGCGGTCGACGGTGTTGATCAGGGTCTCCAGCGAGAGTGAATTTTCCGCACAACGAGAGCCATAGAGCACATGGAAGATAACATTGAGCTCTTGGGAAGGTGCATCGAACTGTATAATTTGATGCCCCTGGCGGAAATTCGGATGACTTGGACACCCACCAATGTGCGTAGAGAAGATGTCGAGACAGGCAGAGAGTATGGTCAACGAGTGGACGTAGAAGAACACTGCACCTGACGAAAAGAAAACTGTATCGCTGAGAGGGAGGTGGGGATGCGCTGAGGATGGAAGGACGTCGAAATAGCCACGACAATTTCAAGGTCTGGCTCAGAAATTGGGAAGAGTGACCCGCTAGACGGAGGTAGCATGTCGCTCTAACTAGAAATAGGAGGCCACAGAGACGAATTAAGATCCGGCACCATCAGCGCAACCGGTATTCTGCAATAGGGCAAGGCCACGAAACATAACTCAAGCACATGAAGTAGACCGCTTTCCATGAGGGTCATTGTTTGATAAGAGTCGCTGTATGGAGAGAACAGCTCTGCCTGTGGGTCATAATGGGCATAGTGGCCGATTGAATCGTAGGACGTCAAGCGACCTGATTGCATGGTGACGTCGTAGCTGTATTCCTCATGCTGAGATTGACCAGAATGTTGGGGATTCACCGCTGGCTGAGGATGATAATGCCCCGACAATGCAGATTGTGCGCTCGGTCTTATACTCAGCTCCACAGAGGGGCTGATGACTGCAATAGGCAACTCGAACCGTGTCCTTCCTTCCTACGCTGTCTGCCCCCGGAGCGCGTTCTCTGAAGCCTTCCGCGAAATTTGTCTATAGCCTTTCTTGAGGTGTATCGGGGTGTGTCTTTGCGGCGACGGCGCGGGACTCGGCCCTACAGGGATCCGGGGTACGACACCACAGCGCTCCTTGACAAATGTTAGCAACTAGTCCACCTCCTCGTCCGTCGACCCTGAAGCCCAGATAACTACCTGCCCACTCCCAACGACCCTCGCGGTGTCGACGCCCAAGTCCCGTTCACATGGCGTTTCATCTCGGCCATACGTTAGGATTTGGATTGAGAGGGGGCAGGTGCGAGAGGACGTCGGCGTCGAACAGCACGAGATTGATCTCAAACGTACCACGGTGAGCAAAGGAGGTGGTGGGCAGATTGGTTAAGGTGAACCGACATCGCGTGTGGATGGACGTGCCTAAAAAGAGTAGGAAACGGGGTATTAGAAGCTGTAGAGGTCTGGGGTCGAGATGAGGGAGTAGGGGAAGGGGAAGGGAGAAAGTGAAGCAAGGCGACTGTAAGGACGATGCTGGAAAAGGAAAACTCGCCCGCCTCCCAATCCGGACCGGCCTGTGCCGTCTTTCGTCCAGGAGCAGCGAGAGTCGGATGGGTTGGGGACATATTCTTCAGATCTTCTGGTTTGAGTAATTCTCTCGGCGTTGTGTCAATTTTTACTGTATTTATTCAACTAAAGATATGAGCAAAGCGGATATAGGGTATAGGCGTATGCCATCTAGTTGCTACAGAAGTATGTCAGTGTTCATTATTAAGGTTAGTGCGTCCCATCGAAGCAATGATTACACATCGTCCAGCACTTAGAAGGAGCAAAGGCAGCAAGAAAGAGGACCATTCCCAGGCCACTTGTGAGTTGCTGGTGATATTCTGAATGTCCACATCGATATATTGGTTGAGCGCACCAGCAATGACCTCCACCTCCAATGTTGGCGAAGTTGTGACAACGAACTCCGATGGACAAAGGAAAAATGGGCCCAACAGCCCCACGCTTCCCACTCCATAGACAGTTATACATTCCACTTCGCCGAGTGGCTTCAGCAAGGTCTTCACCAACTCTGCGTGATCTTCGCCAGGCGGGGGAGGAGGGAGCTGGTTGTGGATGATAATGTCGACCGCATGCCGGAATGCAGTGGCCATGTACCGACAGGTGTACCACAGAAGGTCGTATGGGTCGATCCTTTGCCAAGCGCTGGGAGGTCGACGTCGACACTGTACTCTCAATCGTGGGTCCGTGACCCACAGGAACTCGATGAAGAAGTCCGGTGCTTCTGTCGAAGGCAGTGTCTTGATTCTGAGAGCGCCCTCTCGAACCTCGATCGCAATGCGTGGCCCCATCCCAACATGCCCTCTCACCATACCATCAGCAAACCAAAGGTCGCCCAATGCCCGAACAACGTCAGGAAATTGGTTGATATCGTCAGCCGCCTCACAGCTGACCTTGACGGTACATTGGGCCGGGAGTATGACCCATGCGAGCATCTGCCCGACTTGAGCAAGAGGCCCTACCAGGGTGAAGTGCTCGACGTTCCTCAGCTTGATTTCCTGTCCGACCCGAGGGATACGACGGCCAGTCAATCGGCGCGTAGCATGCACCAACTCGAGCCTCTTGAGCCGAGGAAGGCGACTCGCGCTTTGCAGCCACTCGTTTGGGGTCAACCTGCTCTTGCGTGGCAAGTTATGGAGGGCGAGGACTTCAAGATTGACGAGGGCGTTCAAATTGGCAAATCGGATCCCACAACCACGCAGGTCTAGAGACCGCAACTGCCACGGCACCACAGCCGACGAGATCTGACGGTCGAGCGACTTGCAGAGCTCTGGGTGGGTTCGTTGGAATGCATAAGGAAGAAGTTGCTGCTGAGGGCGGTGCTGGACGCCGACGGACAAGTCTTCCATGTGGGACACGTCTGCGCGGAATAAGGCGCGCAAGCGTTTGGCTTGCGAGGCTTGGAGATTCAGTAAGACGGTCTTCGTCTGGGGTATAAGGTGGGGGATGAGTGTTGTTAAGACAGTCCTCGAGCCGTAGCACGTCGAAGGGATCGACGTGCTGTGAAGTACGAGCGTGCCATTGCGAACGTGGCTGAGGGTCGGGGCCATAATGTGGTCTTCGAGGCGCATATCCTCGAAGAGCGCTGGAAAGGCGACCATTTGTATGAGGCCGCGGACACATCGCTTGATTAGCTCTGAGCAGAGCTCGCGGCTTGGAGAGGGGCAGGAGGTGGCGCAGTTCGTCCATAGCTTGGGATGCTTGACGGTGATCTCGCGCCACCGATGGCAAACATGAGATGTGGCGAATGTTGTTCTGAATGGGCTGAAGGGTGCTTCGACATCGTAGAGACTGTTCTGGAGAAATATGTCGATAAGAATTTCGTAAGGAAGGTCGTGAATTGTGGCCATGGTCCAAGGTGTTGGCGTAGGGGAATGCCGAATATTGTGGCTTTTGTCGTGTAGATGGGGTATCGTGTTCAAACTCTATACAATCCGTAGAAAACAATTGTTAGATGCCACAGAGATACTAGCAGAGGCCAAACTTACAGGTATCGGCCAGGAAGGAAGACGTAGTCTGAACGTGAATGTGGTCGCGGGAAGAGGATTGTGGCCGACGTCGAGATGGCGGAAGGTATAAATAATACATATGGCGGGCCACAGACCAAACAAAACATTTTCTAATCAACAGCGTCAGAGCCACAACCTGCGGCGACTTCAAATTGGCCGGTCTTGTAAATTTTGGTGACTGTGTCTTCATACGATAGCTGCTGTCGACAAAGGTTCAGACCTCTTCATCGCATCCGTTGATGAAACCTGCTGGCCGCAAGAGAATTTTCATCGTTGTTGGCCCAGCTTTATTATCAGAAAGTAAGTCTTTCCTTCCTTGAACACCATTGCTGTCAGGCAGTTCTCGTATCGAAGTGACAGAATTAAATATTAATCGCAGCCCCGAAGCGACAGCTAATGCTGACCAGGTAAGTGTATGTACATGCAAGCAAAGCATTTATTCGGGACTTAGCGCAGTTCTAGCTGGTCGTCTGCCTACATGCAACTCCTCTGCAGTCACTCGCCAATCTTTGTCGAACACCGCCATTAGCGCGACGAATTAGTCGATAAGGTATTTTCGCTTGAAGAATGAGCGAAGGTGGAATATTTGCCATACACCGAGGCCAGCCAAGGAGAGAATCGTGAACCATGCAAATGATTGCACTCGTTGGTTTGTCGAGTCTATAACAAGGGTGTGAGAAGAAAAAATAACAGTGAGGCGGGAGACAAGCATACAGTTGGTTGACGTGAATCTCTCTTCACGCTTCTTGAGGTAGTTCATCTCGTCAACAACCTCCTTCACGAGACCCTCAAGCTTCCGCATCTCAGTTTCCAGACCTGATAGCGACTCTTGGTTTGCGATAGCGCTGAAACGATCATGCAAGGTCAGGAAACTAATCCAAGGCGGGCTACGGGTGAGTTGACGTACTTGTAGTCAACGGCGTCAGCACCAATATCTATATCCAGGTCGATGACACGACTCAGTTTGGTGAGGTCGTCGTGCGACACATCTACAACCGCAAAGCATAGGGGCACTTGAATTGAGCCTTCGACGTCCAGAAAGCACAACAAGGACTCACCTCCGACAATGTAGTTCCTCAGACATACGCCGACCTCGCCTTCCGCATGTGTTGTGATAGCCAGTCGTGACTCGGCCTTGATGTCCCTCTTGCTCAAGTATACGTTCTTTGCAGGTCCTGAATCAACAATTTCGATGTCTACTCGCTGGTTCCGTCCGGCGCCAACGTTCGCGGTGACGATGACGAGGGCGTTAGCGTGCGCAGCGTTCCAGATGCATTTTTGGGGCGGGTAGCGGTAAGCTTGGAGGTTGAACTTGAGGGCAGTCGTTGAGTGAAGTAAGGAGAGGATCAACAGAATAAATGGCAAAAGCGCGAAGGAGAATGGCCGGGACGCCATGAAGGTCGTAAAGCAAGTCGTGACTGAACGTTTGTTTGCAACGTAGAATGACCGGTTTTGGGAAATTCTACTAATCCAGGCGTCAACACTCCTAACCAACCACCATGAACTCTCAAAAGCTCGAAGAAGCTTCCATGGCCTTTATGAGACTACCAAGCAATACTGATGAGCCATCCATTCCTCCACTGGTAGAAGGCAGTTCACCCATCGCCATTCTTCCCCAAGATATCCTTTGGCTCATTTTCAGCTTTAGCACAAAGACAATCAGGGGTGAGCGATACCCGGCTTCATGGAACATTGAAAAGTTCCAATATTATCTGAGGAACACAAATCCACGGCATACAGACCGCGTCCACCGACTCAATCCCATGGTCGTCCTCAAGCGGACCTCTCAAGTCTGTCGAAAGTGGCGCGAAATCCTTCTTGACGCTCCGTCCCTTTGGGCCCAAGTAATCGATATCACCGTTTTATCCTGGGCACCACCGTGGTGGTGGGAAGAAGTTACACGACGGACAGGAGACGCCCTGATCTCGATACGAGGCAAGGCGTTCGTCGAGCCCAACGATCCGCTCTCCATCATCATCCTCTCCTTCTTGGCTCAAAATTGGCATAGAATGCGCGAGGTGGAGGTGTCCGTATTTTGCAGAGACACAATCGAATTTGGAACAGAGTCGCAGGTCCTGTACAAAGCGGACGCACTCATAGGTGCTCAATCTTCTGCGCCATACCTTGAGAGTGTATCCCTCGACCTCGCCCACCTGTATACCAGTTTTCCACTGGAGGCACCTTCGCTTCGCGAATTCCACTCAGCTCCCTACCCTTCCTTCAACCCGCAGTCGCTTTGGATACCCCAACTTCGCACCTTATCCCTCAATTTCAATCCTGCTCAAGATTCACCTTCTCCGACCTTTACGTTGGCAGAGCTGTTCAGCGCGTTGAAACGAATGACCGCCCTGAATTCCTTAAACCTGCAGGGCCTCGGATTCGGCAAACGTTCACTTCTCCCGCTTGATGGGCTCTTCCCAGACATCGTCCTCCCTCACCTATCCAAGATACAAATTCAAGACGACCTCCGAACAAGTGTCTGCATTTTGAAGCACATCACCCCGAAGGACGGATGCTGTCTCCGACTGCGAACCAAAGGCAACCATTCTCAAGAAAGTATTATTTCCTTACTGCAGGACATCGTCGGACGCTACTCTCGCCATCACATTTTCGGAGAAGAGCTCGAGATTACATGTTGGAATTCCTTGCTGCGGATTTCCGACGGCCGGTTGGGTACTCCTTCGAGATTCCCTCTTCTATTCGTCGACATATCCTGGGACCGCGACCCCGGTGGTCCTGTTATGAACGCTGACCGTGCTATTCAGTTCCTCACAGGCATCCCTCTAAACGTCCATCGCGTCAAAACACTCCATTTACAGACAGCCTGGGATCCGACCGGCACCCTCATCTCTCAAGACCGTCGTCATTCTCTATTGTCCTTTTTTGGTCGTTTCAACTCGGTCGTGGAATTCAGATCTTCAGAACCCGAGCTCGTCCTTCTTTCTCGCCTTTCGGAGCATCACACGGAGCCCCTCCTACCCAAGCTCCAATCGATCCAGTTGTCCCCAGGATCTTCCGTCTCATCAGTGGAGTTTTACGACTTCTTCATCGAATTTCGTAATGCAAGGAAGGATCAAGGGCTGGCGTTGATCGACACACTTGATCTCACCCCGAAGGGTTGTCTTCCAGGCGGGCAAAGCCATTTACCTAACATTGTCCGTCTGGACGGTCTAACCGGACTCAAGATTTTGTACGTAGACTGTGATGACTCCTTCCTAAACATTGCAGTGCAAGAGTATACATGTGGGAGCGGGTGTCTCCCTATACCAGTGCTTTTGTAGGTTCTGATTTGTATGTCGTAGCTATTTTTTTTGGACGACTTCAACTGGAATAGGACGCCGAATTGTATATTAGTAGCGCTGTATTTATTGATACTGTCAATGCAGGCTTCTTAGTCTGAGTTGGAAATTGCCTGCACCGGTTTTACGGGTTCTGGAAGAATTATCGTAGCACAAATTCTAATCCGGGGAATGGCTGGTATTCGGCATACTCGACTTCAGCAGACAAGCTAGGGAGGTCGATTTCCGATAACTAACTAAATACTGATTAAAGGGTGTACATACAATACAATAATTTGATTAAAAGGTCGTCGAGCTTGCGACTAGCTGCTTTTGCTCCAAACCTTGCGTTGGTAATCTAGAATGATGGGTACGAAGTCGAAGAGGCCAAAATCAGGCCAGTACGTTGATGAAAACTGAAGCTGGGTATCTTCGCAACACTAGGATACGGTTACTACATGCTCAAACGACGAGAAGGGCGTTGGTCATACCTGCCAGAGCAGGAAGTCACTGAGGCGTTTCACCCCGCTGGTCCGGACGAGGATATCCAGAGGCGGGCTGCCGCCTAACGAGGTCATAAGTGCGGCGTCAATGTCCTTTTCAGAGATGCAGCTTAGAGGAGAGAACAGCTTAGAGCCCGATTGAATTAGAGCGGTCACCCGACTCACCAATCCTTCGACTCGCGGACGCATTTCTGGACTGCAGTGGTGATCTCGTCGCGGGAGGTGTAAGGCATACACAGATTAAAAATAGCACTATTGAAGAGGATTAATAGGGAGACGCTCTACGGGGTGGAGAACATGCCGCGTGTTATGGGCAGTCATGCCCTCAGCTTTGGCGACAGCAGCCTGCACCGAAGCCGGTAGTAGTTCCCGTTTTCCAATAACATTCAGCCGAACGCCGTATTCATCCAGCAGATCCCTGATTTGAAATGAGTGAAACATTCCTCAGTGCACGAAAAATAAACACACCCATGTTCGCATAGCTCGATCAGCTTTTCCTCAGCCATAGCCATCAATGCATTCACCTCCTCCTCTGACCGTTTGAAGTTCTCGATCGAGAAAGCGTAAGCAGAAACGCAGCGAACATCCAGCCGCAAGCAAGCTTCCAGCATCTGCAGAACAAAAATCACGTCAGAGACACGTATTCCAAAAGTCGATGGTGCTCACGCGTCGCAATGCCACGAACCCATCACTGTGGCCTTGCTGGACGGCTTTGTGGTGCATCCGAGCATATCTTCGGTTTCCATCCATGACAAACGCGACATGTTGAGGTATTGGGCCAGCCGCGAGGACTTTGAGGAGGAAATTGCGGGCCCTAGTGGTAATTTCGTTCTCCAGCCACGCCCAGAGACGTTGCATGGTAAAGGTGATCGTGGGGAAGTTCGAAGCCTGCTTGATCAGTTCTACCATGCCAAGCGATTTAGCTTTCTTGACTACCACCTTCTTTCTGGAGCTCGAAGGCTGTATTCTAACGTCCCCAGGAATTTCGGAAAAATCTGCTGCGTTTTGCATGGGCTGCTGGATAATTCTTCAGCGACCATCGGGCCAATGAGAACCTATGGATTTATCACGCGTTTTCCTCAAAGCAACCGCACGGATCCGGACGGCAGGAAGATATCCTCCTTCTGGCAAAATGCTACGCAGTTCTGTGGTAGTACGGATCTGTTAATTATCCTCGATATCGCCTCGCCAAAATCTCTCGGTAGCGTCTCTCCTACCCATTCCTTCCTTGTCACCTGCTGCCGTTATGGAAGGTGTCGAACGCCCTATGCACGACTACACTTCCTTCCGAGGGCGCTTCATGGTTTCTAGTTTCTCATGACATCCTCTTTTGCTTCAATTACAGCGGGAGAACTCTTCGAGGACCGCATGTCTGCACTGGGGTATAACATTCTTCGTCCCTCGCACCATCACCACATCTATGACAGCCAGCATTCGTCACCTCACTTAACTCCAAGGGTCGGTTATCGAACTTTATTTTTAAATCTCATTCAGTACGAGGGCAAATGGCTCATTCAATGAGACCAGCATCTCATTTCCCATGCACTGCAAACCGCGTTCTCCCTGGCCTATCCAAAGTCTCGTATTTGAGAGATCACACCTTCGCAAGTTCCGCTTGTTTTGTGGAAAGCCTCCTTGCGTCCGATATTATGCAACATCTGCGCTGATATAGTATCATCGGCGTCTCATTGGCTGAACGCCAAGTGATATGGTATATATTACCATTCATCACTCTCTTCTCCTTGGAAAAACTCGGTGAACTCAATAGGTTGGCCTTTTTGCTTGTCGGCGGCATCTTTGCTCTTGGGCCCCGACGGGGACGTGCCGGATACCACCATTTGAATCATCTTGACGCTGTGGATATCCAATCAATTGACTCATCGAACTTCTGGCTGAGAGCGCCATATTCGTAGTGTGCTCGTAAAAGGTATTGCCAGTATCTCGGCAAATTGATACAAGTCCACAACTCGAACCCTCTTCCTCGATATTTTTCGTGTCGGAAGACGCAGTGGGTTCGTTAACCTTGTTTCCAAGGTATTTATACCGTCTAGAAAACCTCTGCGCGGTCGTCTGCAGGACACGATGCTTCTCACCTCTGTCGCTTCGCGTTTCATCAAAGCCAACCTCATCGTTCTTGGAGTAGTTTGGGCGACTCTCGTTCCAAGCTTTTCGAATGCGGCCCCACACGCGAGCTGTACAAACCCCATCATCCGAAAGGAATGGTACGACACCCTCCCTCTGAATAGCCCATTTTCGCTGCTCATCCTTCACGGCCAGGAGAAACATGGACCGTGCCACTCAAAAATCCTACACTGACGCTATAAACTGCCTTCTGAAGAGGCCCGGGGTCTATCCCAAGACTGTTGCCCCCGGCGCGGTGAATCGCTACGACGACTACGTGGCGATTCATATCCAGTCGGTATATACGGCTCATGGCGTTGTACGTTTATTCCTTCGTCTATAAATTGTCTCTTGCTGAACATTATTTCCCTCAGGGCCATTTCCTTGCCTGGCACAGGTACTACATCCATCACTATGAAAACGCTCTGAGGACCGAGTGCGGTTATACTGGTGCTCAACCGTGAGTTTGACGTGATTCTCCTTGTCTCGCGAAATAATCGCCCTGCAGGTACTGGGACTGGACCCTTGACGCGCCTTTGGGAAAGTACGCCGAGTCACCCATCTGGGACGCGACCTACGGCTTTGGTGGAAATGGCCCATACGTCGAAGTTCCTCGCGGCACGTTCGGCATGGTCGTCTCACCCACAGACCGCTCGGGAGGCGGATGCGTCCCAGACGGCCCCCTCAAGGACATGATCGTGAACTTGGGTCCAGGAAATAGCCTTAACCCCAACCCGCGCTGCCTGGCGCGTGACTGGAGCCCTAACTTTGCTGCCCAAAACTCGAACTGGAACATCACAAAGCAGGTGCTGGAGCAGAAGGACTTCGGAAGGTTCACCAGCATCCTGGAGAGTGGTACTGGGGCCTTCATGAGCGGCGGCAACATCCATGCTGGCGGTCACTATAGCGTCGGCGGCTACCTTGGCCAGATGGGCGATTTCTGGGTCAGTCCTGGTGGTGGGTTCATAATTTACTTGAATGACTATGCCAGCAGGTATATTCACTTCGACCATTTTAGACCCCGTGTTCTTCTTGCACCACACCAACCTTGACCGCGTCTGGCGCAGCTGGCAGGCCAAGGACCTGGCGAACCGTCTGAACGACATTTCGGGGCCGCTCAACTACATGGATTGGCAGAACGTCCGAGGTGGAAACACGACCTTGGATTACGAGTTCAACTTAGGGCCTCTCTCCGACGACGTGGCGGTTAGGGATCTGATGGATGTTAAGGGAGGGTTCCTCTGCTACGATTATGACGAGCTTTACCCAGTCTAAGTCCTCTCTACACATGTATCCCTTCCTCCTTACGACATATTTATAGCTACTACCTGTCTCTCCGATATTATGAATGCCCAACTTGAATAAGATTTAACCTTTTTCTCTGTGACGTCTGGTCTCAGCATCCTTATTACTGGCCACCGCCCGTGCCTTTGATCTGTCTATTGCGTCTTCTCCCCTCAGAGAGTTGAAGCAACTCATAATTTGTAATTGCTCTCTCCCCTTTCCCATAAGTTATTGAAGGTAGCTCGAAACTCGAGGGTTTGAGCAAGGCCTTCGCAATTCCTTTTTATACAGTCCCTCATCTTATCTTGGTTGCACCTCGAAAAAAAAAATACTGTGAACCCCGTCTCCGCCTCTCTGGATTGACGTTCAATAGGAAAAGGTTTCAGAAAGGGGCAAAAAACTTGAGAAGGGGACAACAAACGCGTTCTTGTTGTCCTCCCAAGTATGTCGGTCTAGCAGGGCATTGACATTGAGTTCCGTCTGATTGGAGACCCCTTGCTCTTATCCCTCCGATTCGGACGTCACCTCCCACTCTGACTCTAAATAAACCGGCGACTCTGACAGATCATCTGGTCTTCTTCTTTCGACGTCTCAGTCTCCGAATAAGCAAACATATATGACTCTTGGGCCAAGTATGCACAATCCATGTACTTGATCTGTTACAGACTCATACTCCATAATTTCACATCTCTCGTCTCAATCCCACCAGGCGTCTTATTTTTCGGACAACACGGCCTCCCATCCATCCCAATGAATTCCGTCTCTTTGAGCTGGTCAACCACTTCCTGATCGAGGAAGAGGCATCTTTCCAGACAGAATTAGTCGATAATCAGGCTGACATACCTATCCAGAGCGATGATGCAAAGTTTCAGGTCTTCGGTTCGAGTGATTGAGCCCTCGAAAACCACCTTAACCAGCCGGGAGCGCCGTGAGGACGGGAAAACGAATCTCCATATGGTAATTTTCCTGCATTGACTGTGTGGCGTGGGACTCAGGACTCGAGTCCCTATGATGTGTCCGGCAGTGTTTCCGGCTGCGTGAATGTTGTGGAGATGGGATAGGCGCCCATAGATGTTCGCACATGTAGATCCTGGAAGGTCGAACCCTTCGTCGCAGTGCATGCTTTCTAGATGCTGCAGTGGGAATGTGTAGACGTATGCACAGAAAGCTGCTCAATCAACCACAGGGATGATCTCCAAAAATGCTCAGCGAAAGCATCGCAGATATAGTTTCGCCATTCTCCTCATCGTGTCCGGCTTCGTTCCGTAGCCTTAGAACTAAGTCACCACGAATCTGTGTGAGATAGGTCGCTTCGTCGAAAGACGGCCCCAGGTGGATTGACAGACGATTATAATCAGCTTGTGAATAGAGCCTGTATGGTGCTTTCAAATGGTCTGTGAATTCGGGATTATGATACGCACAAGTTAGGGCTCCGGCTAAGCGCTAAGCGGCAGTCCTTCGGCCCTGATACGATCAATATTAAAGTCTCACGGTCTCTTGCAGGGCTTACCTCAGATGCTCATAGCCAGTGAGGTTGTTCCTCCTCTACTTCAAGTTCGTGTACCCTACGAAGTTGTGCCATCGTATTGTCTATGTTAAGCTCTGTAAGCTAGACACGATGTGGCGTGGTCCTCAGCGTCGGGGATAGGAAATGAGAAACGACTCTCATTTACCTAGACTAGACTGTCTGAGGTCTGGGTCAGGGCCGGCCCTCGACCTTTTTGCCGGCCCTGGCCCTGGCCCTCGGGGCCGGCACCAACTTTCTCTGGCCCTGGCCCTCGTAAAAGGGCCAGGGCCGGGCCAGGCCATAAAGGGGTCGGGCCAGGGCCGAACCCAGGTCGGCCCTAAAAAAAACCTATTTTTCGATTTGTTTTCGCAATTAAATAACAAGATTTTATTTCATTTTAAGTAAACTATACAGGAGGTATTCTACAGAATACATATTGTTGTGCCCATGGAAGGGTGGCAGTAGCGAGGCGACGGCGAGACAACGGCGGTGACGAGACGATGATGGAGGCGAGGCAATGGCGAGTGAGGGTGGGGGCGGGTGCGAAACGAGGGCGAGGGTGCGAGGTGAGGTGCGAGGCGAGGGCGGGTGCGAAACGAGGGCAGTGCAAGACGAGGGCGGGTACGAAACGAGGGCGAGGGTCCGAGGGTCCGAGGCGAGGGCGAGGGTCCGAGGGTCCGAGGCGAGGGCGAAACGAGGGCGGGTGCAAAACGAGGGTGAGGGCGAGGGCGAGTGAGGGTGAGGGCGACGGTGCAAGGCGATGGCGACGGTGCGAAACGAGGGCGAGGGAGGGCGACAGCGATGGCGATGGCGAGTGAGGGCGAGGCGAGGGCGAAACGAGGTGGGTGTGAAACGAGAGCGAGGGTGCGAGGGTGCGAGGGTGCGAGGCGAGGGCGAAACGAGGGCGGGTGCGAAACGAGGGCGAGGGCGAAACGAGGGCGAGGGCGAGTGAGGGTGAGGGCGACGGTGCGAGGTGAGGGCAGGTGCGAGATGAAGGGCGAGGGAGGGTGGGGGCGACGGCGACGGCGATGGTGCGAGCAGCGAGGCAAAGGTGAACGGTGCGAGACGACGGGGGGTTGACGATGTGGGAGACGGAAGGAGGGAGACGATGGTGGTTGGAGTTGGAGTGATGACGCGGCCTTCCGCAATGGGGCCGAACCGGGTCGGCCCCGGTTCGACCCGAGGTCCGAGGGCCAACCAACCCTTGGCCCTGGCCCTCCTTAAAGGGCCGGGTCTGCCAGGCTGCCGGCCCTTGGCCCTGGCCCTCGGGTCTGGGCCAGGGCTGACCCGGGGCCGGAGGGCCACGGCCCGGACCGCAGACAGTCTAACCTAGACACGATGCGGCGTGCTAGGAACACGAGTAAGTACAACAGTGGAATGTATGGAGCAGGTGTACGTACATCCTCAGCGTCGGGGATAGGAAATGAGAAACGACTGAGGACAGAAGAAGAGGAGGAGCGAGCTATATAAGGGCGCGACGATACACGTGATGAGGATGCGATGATCTGGAAATAATGACAGAGTCCAACACACCCCCACCAGAGAGAGAGCAAACGAAATAACAGGCAGTAAAGGAAAAGGAAGGAAAAAGGAAAAGAAAATAGAAAAAGGATCAGAGGCCGGGTGGGATCATTAAACCGAGAACATCCCGGTGACGTGAAAATGCAGGGAACGGAAGGGACTTGGTAAAAATATCTGCGGGCATGTCGGCAGTGGGAATCCAGGAGGTAGAAAAGGTTCCGTCAGTGATGTGGGAATGGAGAAAGTGGTGACGAATGTCGATGTGCTTGGAGCGGGAGGAGATGGAAGAGGACGATGCGAGCTTGAGAGTGGCTTGGTTATCCGACAGGATGGGGAATGGTTTTGGCACGGGGAAGTTCAGGGTGGACAAGAGAAGTCGCAGCCAGATAGCTTCTCGAAAGGCGTG
>MPNV01003631.1:635521-670307 GCA_013376435.1 Cyclocybe cylindracea | reverse complement strand
CAAAAGACACAAAAAAAAGACAAGAAAAATGTGTCATGGCATCAAAGATCACGTCGTGTGTCTTGTGTGTCCTCCTTCCCATCTCCTCCAGGGGACATCAGCTGCATTTTCAGTCAACCGACACAATCTGTATTGGATTATTATCTTAATTCTAAGTTCTCCTAACCTTTGTGCTCACGTCAGGCTTGACGGACATGTGGTAGGACGCGTCGACGCGTCGAAGTAGGGGAGAAACCATGTATTTCCCTAATGGCACCTCGTAGAAGGCAAAATTAAAAAATCCAGCCGCAGGGCGACTTAGATAGTATCATTCCTCAGGTCGCCTTGCGGACCAATTTGTCGATTTCCCCTTCCTGTCGATGCCATTAAGATTTTCGTGAAATTGAGGGGGGTGTCACGCTTTTTCACGTGACGTTGGAGCATCGTGCATGAGCCCTACCTTACGTGTGTCCTTGTCGTTGCTTCGTCAAGGAGCTTTTACCTCGATGGGGTTTCACTTTTCTCACTAGACATCGTCTCGCGGTTCAGAGGACTTGTGTGACTCTGGGCGTACAGCATTTCTTGGCCTCCGCTTGTTGCTTCGATCAACCCCGAGCCCAGACGACGTTTGTAAACCAGCCAAGCAATTGCCCACCAAATGGTTTTCATCGACGATCAGGCATATAAGGGGTCATGTTCACGGTCAACAATGCCCTTTCGCTTTTCAACCCCCCGATCGTCTGAGAGATGCTCTCGTTAGCCAGTCTGTGTACTGCGGCGCTTCTGCTGCATGCGTATACCACGAGCTGTCATGCACAGTCATTTAACCTCGCGAAGGATTACTCTGGGTCCTCATTTTTTGATGAATGGGACTTTTACGGACATTGGGATAACCTCACTCTTGGTGCGTAGAAGCGTCCTCTCGTCCTTTTCTCTTCCCTGATGGCCTGGCAAACCCGAAACTATAGGCGATATAAACTGGGTCACCAGAGAGAACGCGACTGCAAAACAACTCGCCTATGTGAACGATGCTGGCAGGGCAGTTCTCAGAGTTGACACAAATCCGGTTGTGTGGAACGAGAAACGTGATACTGTCCGAATCACGTCCCAGAGAGAATATGACCTTGGTACGATCTGGGTTGCGGACATTGCCCATATGCCCTTTGGTTGTTCTGTGAGTGATTTTGCCTCGAACACACCATGGAGCACAGATGGAATCCCTGTTGGCGTAGGTCTGGCCTGCTCTCTGGACCAAGGGACACACCTGGCCGGATGATGGCGAAATCGAGTTCGTGATTTGGCCCCCTCCTTTGCCTCCTGGCCATTTCTAATCGAGTATCGCTCTTCTAGCATCATTGAAGGCATCAACCTCAACCAAAACAATCAAATCGCGCTCCACACCCACTGGGATCCTCCGTGCACGCACGTCGACCCACCTCCAGCGAATCAACGCGGAACATCTGGCAACCTGAACTGCTCATCAGCTGCGGGATGCACTGTCCTCGAAACTGCTCCGAATAGCATCGGAGCTGGCTTCAATAGCGCGGGTGGAGGAGTTTACGCTACACAGTATGATGTTACTGGGTAGGTTTATTTTCGATGCTTTTTTGGAAGACTGTTTGCTCATTCTTCTATCAGGATTTAGTGAGTGATAGCCCTTTTTTGGTAATATTATACATTTTGAACACGATCTCCTATCTACGTTCCTAGCATTTGGTTCTGGAGTGTATGCTAGATTTTCCTCTCAAACAGAATGTCTTGCTAATTGTTCCATCTAGAGGCCCAACATTCCACAATCCATACTCTCCACAACCTCGACATCTGGCCTCTCCTCTCTAGCTGATTGGGGCCCACCGACAGCCTCTTATCCCGCTGGCACGCACTGCGACATTGCCAGGTCCTTCTCACCTCAAAGCATTGTCGTTACCATCACACTTTGTGGACAATGGTAATCGATTTCATCCGTGCCCCTTCGTCTCATCTGATCGCCTTTCTGTAGGGCGGGGAACCCGCAATTTTACACACCCCAATGCGGTGGTCGAGGTCCGACAGGTATTTGTGTAAGTACATCTTCTGTCATGTACGTTGAAACAGGCGTAACCTTCTTATAGTACGATGACAACGTCGTCGGTGACGGCAGTAACTATAACGAGGCCTACTTCGAGATAAACTACATCCGTGCCTATTCCGATCCAAACGCGACGCCGAACACGGTCACTCGCTCCTCTACTGCCACAGGTACCACCACGAGCCCCTCTACTACGGCTACCACCACCGCAGGAGGCTCGACTGGAGGTGGAACTGGTGCTGCAACCACGAACTTTGCCTCTGCGTCCTTGATTTGGATGGGCACTGCACTTATTGGAGGCTTGTTGGCTGCTGTCCTTTAACCAGGGAAACTTTCGCGACACGTATCTATACCAGGGACCTTTACGACCAGGACGAGAACTTAGATGATAATGGACGAATAACAATGACTATCACGTTTTGCTTCATTTTCACTGCAAGTTGCCGACAGACCTAACTGTCGTCAATTTTTACAGTTAAGAGAGGCAACTTTATATATTCCTCGCCCCCCAGAGAGAGAGCTCTGGGTTACGTTCCTGTTGACATTCATCTCACATTGTAATATCCTCTCCAAAATAGCTGCTGTGCAATGCAGATAATTGTTCATCGAGATTTGGATCTCCAGTCCATGCGCATGCAAAGCCGTCCTCCCAACCGTGTTCATGCGATCTGGACACATTCATCAAACCAGCCGCGGGTTCCAATGCAATCGATCGGCGGTTTGTCGGAAGAGGAAGATTACCCAAAGGCAGAACGTTGGCATTGAACACGATGCTGTGCATACGGATACGAGTGTCGTAGCGTGCATCTGAATTCGGATCCTTGAATTTCCGAAGTACGCAAAAAAAAATCGAGTTCGCTGACGCCCTGAAGGTCCTCTCAATGACAGGCGCGATATCCGACTAGAATTTATCTCAGCGTCCAACATGCGCCACACAAACTCGATTAATCACAATTTTTATTTAAGGCACTTCAGGGCTCTTCAAAATTAATCTTAATATCTACCATTCGCTGGTCCAGCCACTACGATCTATTGAGTGTACCAGAGCCTTTGAATATTAAGATCCGAAGATTTATCTGACTAGTCCATAAAATCAGTTTGTCTCTGAAGACGAAGGAGGTCAATTTTTAATCGGAAGGCTACCATTCTGTTTAGCAACAAATGAGGGATAGGATGGTGCCAAAAGATTGCCTGAGTCCACAGCGTGAGCAGCCTGATCTGATACGTCGGCCTGACTTGGAACAAGCTGAGAGACTGACACCTATCCCTCCAATCGTAGCCGCCATGAGTAAAAGTACCAGGACGAGCGATAGAGCCATCGGTCGTCGAAATTGTGCAACAATCAGCATTGCTTCGAAGAAGAGGATTGTCATTTTTCCACTTCAACACCTCACTATCCTGCGCTCCATGACAGACCTGGCTAGATAAATAAACCTAAGTGTAAGGCTCTAGGTAGACCAACCCCATCCTTTCAGAGTAAGGACTCGGCAAATATGAAGGAGCGTGACAGAGGGGGAAAAAAACCGCACACAGCTGCGGGTTTTTTTTGGTCACACAACCGTTGTAACAAAATTGACGCCACTGGGCCTGGATAGCGCCGGGGTCTTCCGAGAGCTAAACTGCAACGAGAATCTGAGACGAAAAAAAAAGAGCCGCATCATATAAAGCAAAGAATGGTACCTCTAGAGTAGCTGTGAGCGGGTGGGCAAGATCGGAAGAGGGGAGAGACGCACAGGAGCACGGAGCTTTAAAGCTCCATCATTAAGTCGGCAGGTCCAAGTTGAACCGAGTGTGAACCCGAGGAGATGGTTGACCTTTGGTCGACGGCAGCATATGGATGGTATGGGTGGAGCTAATTATGACGAGCCGCATTGACGGCTCTGATGTCCGATGTAGCGCACGGCCTGCGAGACCGCGGTGACAGGGAGGGAAAGAATGTGAGGAATGGTGAGCGTTCGGAGGAAAGAAGTGTTCACAGCTGGCAGAGCTTTATATTTGCGATCACAACCCATACTTTGGGGATGCTCACATAAGCGCTTCCCCTCCGATTCAATGAGCACCCGATTTTTGTTTGGGGCACTCCATTTTCGGTATATCGATTTCCCAATTCGGAATCGGCTGTCAGGTTCTTCAACTCACCGGGTTAGACTCATCGGAAGAGGGTAGACAATCTCGTAAGTTCGAACTAAGAATAGGTCTCGAATCCCTCACGGCCGAGGGACACCCTACGGAGCACGCCAAGATGATCACTGAGTAAATATACAATTTGCTTCAGAAAATGCGAAGGAGAACTTGATACGTTGTCATAGTAGGGAGATGTCGAGCAGTCCTTGTAGTAGTAAACAAACTGTGAAGACCTGACGAGTGCATCAAAGAGGTATACGATAGGACAGCATAATATCTACGCATAATCAAATACTTCTGGTTATGACCCCATGTTTGGAGGTCCGGGGAAGCCTGAGTGGGTCTGCCTCAACCGAATATCGATAGGTCAACACGGAGCCCACCAAGCGCTTGACAGGATCCTCATGGATCAGTTTCTAACATCAGGTGAATGTTCTCCCTGGATACAGCAACGACAAATCCGTCGTGATCCTCGTCAAACAGATGGTCATTCGAATTGTTCGCCCAGCCATTAGCCCAGTCGCAGAACCGAAGATTCAACAAGGGGAATATTATGTCAGAAAGGGAAAGATAAGAACATAAATTTATTCACAAAGGACAAAGTGATCGAGATCTCGAAAATTTCAACATACATCCATGTCTTCATCCCCCATCCATCGAGAGCACACGAACACTAACCCCATTCCGATCAATATCCTCCACCTCCGCTACTCTGCATCACCTACATTCAATAAGAAAAGGTCAGCAATGCAGTCCATGAGTACACAAACGAGGACCTCCAATGGCCGGGACAAACCTGGCCACGAACATGCACAACCTCCTCCACCCTCTCCTCGCATCACTCAAGTGATTACGTGATATTTACCTTGTCTTTTAACGACGAGATGAACTGTTGGTAGCTTGGCAGTACATCTGCACGATCCTGGAGGAGCATGCTAAGGGCCCAGAGACGGAGTGGCGGCTCGCCGTCCTCTTTGACGATGTAGAGATGGGGATAGTACACTCCGCGGCGTAGCTCGCGGGTCTTCTGGATGACAGCGTTGACGCGCTGAGAGAAGGGGTTCTCAAGGACCCGAAGGGTTGTCTGTGGTAAAATGACGAAGCCTTAGGGAAAAGGCACTTTTAGAGTGACGAAAAGAACACACCTTTCCACCGCGCAGGGCTTCGTAGCTCGGCAGATCGAAGACATCCATGATGAGTTGTGGCACTGCATCGCGGCCGACCCAAAGGAAGATGGTTTGGGCATCTTCGATGAGGAAGAGACCGTGCCTCTCGAGTCGTTCTGAAGTAAGAGGAAGGGCAGGAGGAAGGATAACACCTTGTTCTCCAATTGTACCAGCCTGAATAAATGAACATCAGTCAAGGATCTCATGATCAGAAGGAAGACAGAACACTAACTTCAGGAGGCATACTATGCAGAGCATAGAACGAAGGATAGAGGTACGGAATGAGCAGTTGGGAGGGCAAGGAGGTCAACAGAGCCTGGGAGTATGCGCGGATATCGGGAGGTATCTGCGCGCTTTGACGAATGCCAACCTGGAGAACAAAGCATTAGCTAAGTCCAGCTGCAAGAGCTTACATAAACCCACGTTCTTCAACAGACCCAGTACCAACACAGGTAGCATCTTCAAGTTATCTGAGATGGCCAACTGTGCACTAGCTCCTGCTCCACTCGAAGTCATGCTCGTCTTATACGCTACCAAGATCTCAACGAGCTTCGCGAAAATGTAGTCACGGCTGTCTTCTAGCTTGTGCGTCAATGAGCGCTCGACAGCCTTGTTCGCGAAATACGTGACGATGGCAATCTGGTCAGCCGAGGCATATACTTCTGAGAGGTTCGTCGTTGTGGGCACCGCGAGAGTGATGACGCGAATACGCCGCTCGCCTTTGAGTGTAATGGTTAGGGGTGTTGTAAGGCAGAGAGAGGAAAGACAAACCGTAGCAAGTTGTGTGCAGAACAGCGGTTTGGAATACGACGAAGGGAGTGGTAATTGCCTCCTCAATCTGCACCTCGATGGCGTAGGATTGGTCTTGAGGAACAGCAGGCATGGCCAAAAGATCGGTCGAACGGACGAAGAAGTTGCCGTGGAACGATGCCATGCGCAAACCTTCATTCGGAAAAAAAATCAGCATAAAAGAATAACAATCAAAGAAGTTCAACGACATACCTCTTGACGCACGAACACGCATAACCGCTTCCAACATGATAGGTTGGGCGAGTACCTCTCCAAACTCGTGGGCGAACTTCATTGCATCCTCCGTCCGACCGGCGTTGAAGGCAGGGTAATAATATGTCTGACCAGAGGTATAGTGAGGCAAGCAAGCTACACACAACAAAATGAAAAAAGGGCTGAAGATAAGTGCGTTGCAACTTACCAAGTGTGGCGACGTCCTGGTAGGCAGAGCTAAACAAGAACATGTCGACCGAAACCTGTGTTCTTGAGCACTCGATGGCAAAAGTTTTGTAGAACGGTGAGGCGGCTTGTAGCAAGCCAGACTCCTGCAGATGAGATTAATTCAGCATCTATATCAACTATAGACCAGGGGCCATAAACCTTGGCAGTGCCTAGGATCTTGGGGTCCTCTCTGTTCTTAAGCGCACCAGCACCAACTGAAGGGAGGGTAGAGGACAGCACGATTATCTTGCCACCAATAGGTGCCATCAGTTTGAAGCCGGCTTGCAGGGCTGGGCCCATAGCGCTTCCAATAATGCTATTTTCCTGGAACATCTCCCCAATTTTGCCAAGGAGAGCCTCTAATGACGCACGGGCCTCTGCGATATTCACGAGGAGATCATTAGGCTTGGGTAGGAAGACGTCGTCGACGTCAGAGACGACGAGCATGGATGACTCGGTAGTACCGGGCTGTTCATTGTCAGGAAAAGCATAGAAGGATAGGAACAGCAGGCTCACAGGCAAAGAGAAGAAGTAAAGCGACACGTCAAAGCAGATAATGGCAATTTTTGTCCGCTCGTCCTCGTCAGGGATACGGTCGAGGTTCTCTAGGATGGTCCTTGTCGCAGTCGCCACCATGCCTAAAGGACGATTAATTAAATCGCTCGAAGGAGAGCGGGGTATTACATACCGGATTGGACGGCCGTATGGCTGACGTCAATCAAGAACACGTAGACAGCAGGCTGCGGTGGGCGGACCATGTATTCCGTCGGCGCAACGAACTCGACACAAGAGTGGTTGAGCTCTGCACGAGCCCAGCGGTCACCGGGTTGATTGCGAACTTGATCCCAATCGAACAATTGAGGGACCTCGTTCGTCATGTTACACATACAGCATCGCCAGCTACATCTCGTGAGCAGCGCGCCAAAACAACGAACGGGAAGAGATCGCACCGATTGCCTCCATCAATAAACTGTACATAGGGGTTGATGTACGTCCTGCACCGGCGGCAGCGAGCAATCACCGTATCCGTGACGAGAGGGACAGGCTCTTCTCCTTCATTCAACGAACGATAAGGCGTGATAACGAGGGCGAAAGGGAGCTTCGACTTATTCAAAAGCGATGACGTCGTCGGAATCGCGTTGATGGTTGATCTGAAATAACTGGGATCGGCATTGGCGGTGGGCGAGGGCGAAACACACGAGTTGGGCGGGAGGCGGATTTCAGGTGGGGGTCGTTGCAGTTCGCGAGGTTCAGGCGGTGATGTGAGGAGGTTGGTCGTGTAAAGCTGGAATTGCTTCTGGCCGACACCCATCTGCCCGAACTGGTTGGCGAGCGCATCGACGGGAGCCTGCCCGTATTGCGGTTGGTTGAAGCCTGGTCCGTTGATATACTCCGGTTCGGCCTGCCCGTAGTACGGCGCTTGGCCTGGCGCTGGCGGTTGTTGAGCTTGCTGGGCGGCAAATTGGTTCTCTGCGACAAGACCGGGTGTGAACAGCTGCCCTCCCTGAGGCTGGGCTTGGAGTCCGGGAGCAGGTGCACCGTAAGCAGGGTCAGGGAGACCATCTCCGCCATAGTACGCGTGTGTTTGGCCGGCAGCGTACTGACGACGCTTTCCGTGGTGAACAACTGGTGGTGGAGACCCTGTGGGCGCGTTTTCAAGTCCACCTGGGTGGGCTGGAGGATCCCATTGAGTATGTCCGGTGGTCGTTTCTTTTACCATCACCGGTCAGTCTAAAGTCGCAATAAAATGTGGATTTGGGGCTGACCGATGAAGAGGTATCGCTGATGTGTCGCGTCCCTGCGGTTGTTTGAGCATGATGCCAGCCTGAGCATTATAATGCTCACCATTCTGCAGCCCATCCTGGGGGAAGCTGCTCTGCAGGAGAGGCCATAGCGATGAATTACCGAAAAAATGAAGGGCGAGGTGAAGAGATATCGTGCAGTCCGTGGCCACGTCCGCGAAACACGCTGTTGCCAATCAGCGCCAAACACACTTTCCTTTTTCCCGCTGACGCGACCACTTTCAATACGTAGTACTATCTCATAAACGGACTTGCAAATGCCTTCGCAGCGTGTAAGTATCGACTACGGCAAACCTTTCATCTTCTATTCCTCATTGTCTGTCGAACATTGCGCCAACAATCCTACTTCCTCCACCCAAGACCAAGTTGAGCCTCAATGAGTAAGTACGACGTTCGCAGCACGTCAACTCCTTTGCAGATTGCTTGCAAAACGGTGAACGACTCGCCGTAAAGAAAATGTGCATGTCGAGGTGGTCAGAGGTCAACCCTTAGGCCGGAAGATGCTTGATGGATCCCAATGAGTCAACTGAGAGCGCTTCAGTGAGGCAATGGCGGGGTGCTTGGTGACTTCTTCAGCCAGGAATGGTGAAACCTGGAATGCATTTGATTAAAATCATGCTAATCGCACTGCTGGTCTTCCAGAATGTGGGTGGTAGTGAACACACGAAGGCTGGGGAGCGTGAGGTGTGAGAGGAGATACCAGAGATCCGCCATCCTCCAGATCTTGAGGAAACGAAGCCTGAATAGGGTGGTGTGGAATTGGTCAATGAGTACATCATCACCACCAAGCCTTTTGGTATATTAATCGTCAATTCTTCGAGGCATAATCCGAGTGACAATATGGGTAGGAGGGTTGCATAGCTGGGTGTATTCTTGAGGGCAAGGCGTCGGAGCTGGGCCGAAAAGAACTTGGGGGATAGATACAATTTGTTGAGAAAATATTCCCAGTATAGCGAGTCGATTACTGGAGAGCTGAAGAGGATGCGGGTGATATCAACCACGAAAACATATCCGAAGGAACCCAGAGGTTGATCTTCGCCTTCTTGAGGAGCATGGGCCGGGCCTGGGATGCAGCCGTCAAACTGGGTTGGGCGTGCCTTAGTCCAAAAATTTGATACCGAAACTGAGCCATTGACTTACGTAGGCTGAGAGGACTTCAACCGCCGGACCAATGCCAGTGAAGGGGAAATGGCTCAAGAAGTAGATCTGGAGAGGGCAGGTCCTACTTCGGAGAAGCCGTAGTTTCAGGAATTTGACCTCTTGTTCGCTAGACGAGTTGAGCGCAATACCTGACCATAGAGTCGGGGTTTCTAGTGTGAGCTGCCGCCAATGTGAGCACACTTGACTCAAGACGAGCGACGGTGGCGTCACTGCACACTTGGTGTGCGATTGAGGTGATTCTGGATCTTTTGATCCAGGTCGGCAGCCATTCGTTGAAGGGGTCGGAATAGACGCAACAGAGGGTATTGAGCGTCAACTGAAATTTTACTCGAAGGACGTCGGCAGGCAAGATTCGGTTAATCAATCCATGTCGTGAATTGGAGATTGCATGTCGACACAGTCGAGGCCAGAATCCAGAAAGTAATCGGTCTGTCCTCAGGGTTAATGGAAAGCCAAGAGAAGAGACTAGTCAATCGCACCTGCATGTCCCCAACCCGAGAGTCTCGATATCGTCCCGCTGTAGTAGAGACTTGCTGGTTCGACGAAGGCTGGAGAGCTTCCAAACGGAAATTCAAGTCAACTGCTTTTGCACGCGATTTGTGCGTGTTTGAAACGAGTTTGAAGTGCCCAAACTTATACAAGTCATGAGGCCGAAGCATATAGGGCCAGAGACCCTTTGACAAGCAAGCAGGCGTATGAACAATTCGCCTTTCATGATCTCGTTCAGTCTTTAGAAAGGATGCACTAATATTTTCTGGAGCTGTCCTCATACAGGCTCACATGAGCACCCTCAGTGAACGATGTTGATAGAAGAATAAAACTCCATCATACATTGACGTTTCAAACCACTCACCCATAGGTTTATCTATCAATCTTGAGATCCCAACGGCATAATGACGCTAGGAAGAGAGGCAGATACCCATTTTCCAGGAATGTTCTTGACTTCGAAGACAAAGGAAGTGAAGAAGCGAGGTGGGTCGTCGAGTCGTCGATACTTAAATAATTCGTTGTTCTTGGAGTTGAACCAAAGATCCAAGGTTGTCGCTGCCGTTGTTGTGGGCTGTGGACGTGTTATTTTGGGCTGCTTGCTCAGGACCCTGAAGGGCTCCTGCTAAGGCAAGACATCCCTTCGACGACCGACGACCACGAGCGGGTCCATATCCTTTTTTCTTCTTTTTCCTTCAGGCTGAGATGCCTCCACCGATGGAAAAACGATTTGACCTGAACACATATCGTCAGACTGCGCGACAGGCCCAGAACCAGCCTCAAGCGTCGGGGTCAGGTTCTCGACCGCTGCACCCTACACCAGTCGCGCCTGTCGCAAACGTTGCACCGCGTCCTGCTCTCGCGACTGCTCCTCCTGCGAAACCTTTTGCGCACCAGGCAGGTCCTTTGGCCCCGCACAATGTTCAGAGCGCAGGTGCTCAAGGCCATGGCTTGTACCCTGTGCACAACGCCACAAGACCGCAGACGGGAGGCGTGCCGCAGGCCGTGTCGCGACCTCCAAGCCAAGTAGCCTACAACCCGAATGTTCAACATCACCCCCAAGGCTGCGAGAATATTACCCTGGTCAGAATAGACCAACATCGTGATCAGCAGCACCTCCCACCGCCTCCCTCACCATCTGGATCCTATTCCTACGCACTGGCCTCGCAAGCTGCTCAATACAGCGCTCAATACGCCGCGGCCTCAGGCCCTACCTCTTCATCCATCGTGGATCAAATCTCGCAGCGTGTCCTTCAAGTCTTAGGACCAGCGTTCACCCAACTTAACGAACAGCAGAACGCTCTCATTCAGAATTTCCACAAGTCGTCCCAAAGCTTGGAAGAGATCATAGCCCAATTGGCTCAGTCCCAGGCAGAGAACGAAGCACTCGCCAAGAGACTCACAGAACGGGATGAGGCAGATAAGAGGGGCAAGCAGAGAGAAGTCGATAGCGTGATCGCTTTGGGATTACTCGCGGACAGGGTCAAGGACGTCAGGACTGAGACCAAAGCTATCCTCAAAGTTCTGGGACGGAAGGATGCCGCGACGAGCTTAAATGTGGCCAAGAAAAGCGTGCTGGATCGGTTGGATGGCATCCAGATGGACATGCAGGAGTTTCTGGAGAAAGTAGGAGACCCAGAGGCTGATGGACCTGGTTCGTTCGTTCATATCCTTGTCATCAACGAATCACGAATCTTATCTCCTAATGATACACATAGCTCAGCCACCCCGTGCTCTGACGCCACCACCGCAAGCGCCCACAATTCTCCGGCATGATATGGCAACGAGCCCAATCAGATTTCCCGAAACAGGCGCCCAAGCACCTGACCCACCCCTCATCATGCTATCGCCGCCCATGTCTCCGCCTACATCAACCCAGACGGTCTATGTTTCAATGGGAGGTGTGTGCATGGTGATCGATCTCGCTGGAAAACCCTAAATAACCATTTACACATCAGTTGCAACATCGCCCGAACCGGAAGAACATAGTTCTCGTCAAAATTCATATTCAAGATCGCCCTCATCACAGAACTCTGCGCACACTCTCGGTAATGTTTCTTGATCTTCATCTCCTGCGTACACAGTGCTGATCCTTCCTAGTCGGCGACGCAACGAATCAGGATACTACTATGATTTCGGATGCAACCGATACTACCAAAATTGCATCTGTTTCCCCTGACTCAATGCCTCGCAAGTCAGCGGACTCTAAAATGGATGTCGATGACGATCCCTTCTTATCTCCGGGGAAGAGCAGTGGCTGTTTGGTCAACGAAATACACATTTCATGCTCGCCCACTGGCCCATATACTCCGAAGAAACGAGGCAAAAGCCGATGTTCCATTGCTGTCGAAGAAAGCCAAGTATCTCCCAGAGCCAACGCGCCTGGAACGACCTTCTCTCCTGTGGATTGGTCGAAGACGTTAACGCCTTCCGCTCAACCTATCACACGATCCTTCTCTGCTCCATCCGTTCCGTCATCTCCCCATAAGAGTTTTGACGCAAAGGGAGCCTTGAATTCAAGCCCTCGACGATCCTATACGCTTCCTCCGCAAAGGCAAGGTTCTGTTGCTGCTTTACGGCAAGAGGCAACCGGCCACCCATATCCCCTTGTCTTTCCCTCACCCCTTCCGCTTTCTCCTACGAAGCAAAACTCCAATCTAGGTGCAGCAGCCCAGGCGGCTGAGAGGATGCTCAGTCCCGAAAGCCAATGCAGCGACGACACAGACAAGCCCAAAAAGTCGCGGTCGAAAGGGGTGATTCTAAAACTTTCTCCTCCGAAGATGAAAGCAAGTCTGTCTTCGTCTTCTGACTCTTCTCTGACCTCGTTGACCACCTCTGCATCGACTGCATCTTCACTCGAGGCTAAGGCCAATGAGAAACTAGAGGACGTCAACATGAGGGAAATAACGCCTGTGCCTATTCCGTTGTCGTCTTCACCACTGAGACCAACGACGACGTCGACCCCTCTATCGGAGACGAAGATCAAGATTCGGATTCCTGCACGAGCTAGAATACCCCCGCCGCCATCCCCTGTGTCGCCTATCAAGTCGATGGTCCTGTCTTCGGTTCGGAATGCTGCAGATCACTTAAACAGCAGCCCGACGAAACTTAATGGTAGCCTATCGAAGCTCAATAGCATCCCTGCGAAACGCAACAGCAGCCTTCCGAAGTCACCACTACCTCTTGATCTGACGTCTGAGTCGCAATCCAGCGAAGCTTCGACTCGGGCTACTGAGGACGAGGATATCGTTCAGAGCATTGTCACCTCGTTCGGCCCTACATCATCGCCTGGCCTTCCTACACCCACCAACTCTCTTGTCAAGTCGCCTTTCAAACCACTGGTGGGTGGCATCAGACCCTGCGTAGATTTGTCGTCTCCTCTCTCCCGCAAGGGCCGTAGAATAGTTGAGGTAGAATTTGATTCGGACCTCGACGACTCGGTCCCTCGTCTCGTTGACTTCGCGACACTCCGCATGTGGCATACGAATCGGGCGAAGGAGCTGGCGGAGAAGAAGCAGGATGAAGAGGTAGATAAAGAGAAGGACGAGGACGAGGAAAGGAAGGATGCAGACGTGCCCGAGCCGGAGCTGCAGATAGATACGGAGAACGATCAGCAAGCAACCTCACGAGCTCAATCTCCTGTTACCCCTCGAGCTCAATCTCCTGTTACCCCTCGAGCTCAATCTCCTGTTACCCCTCGAGCTCAATCTCCTTTTGTTGCATCTAGCTGTTCTCCGCCTGCTATGGAGATTGCCGAAAATTGCTCGAACCTCGGGACTGAAAATGTGGACACAGTCGAAACGTGCGAACCAGATGAGGAGAACAACACACCTGCACCTCTTGACCTACCTCCTTCATCTCCTCTTTTCACCTCCCCCAGCCACCCACAGCACGATTCCTCAGTCTCTTTCCACGATGCAAACGTTGACCTCCCGTCGTCGTCTTCACCTGTCAGAGAAAAGGAGCAAACCGCGCTCGCTCACCAAGACACTCAAGACTTCGGTAGTCTGCAAGCTGTGTCGAGTCCGCGCACTGCCAGCTTCGGCGTGATTTCCATTAGCAGTCCAAAAGCCGTGGACTCGCAGCCTAGCGAAGATGCGATGTATATCTCTTCCGCGATGACTACGCCTGTGAAGCCCTCCAAGGCAACACCGGTATTAACTGACATTCCTGTGGCCACGTCCTTTGTTCGCACATCTCCTGAAAAGAAGGGCTATCAGAAGGAGCAGGCTATGAGATGCTCGCCTAGTGTTATCTATGTCTCCTCTGACGATGAAGGTCCGCCGTCTGTTCCTGCAAAACCGAAAGCGACACCCGCCGCAGAAACGTTGGTGAAAGTGGAACCGGACGCTGAAAAGGAAGTTCCTTCCAAGGAGTTTACCCCACAAGTGCAAGAAGTGTCATCGCAGATCCTGCCTGCTCAAGACCCAACTCCAGCACTCCCTCTAGATCCGTTGGAGGAACTCTTCACGAAACCGTTGTCGCCTATCTCCGACCTCTCTGACGAGGATGACGAGCCCCCGAAGGAAAAGCGGTCACCCATCGATCTCAACCGTTTCACAGCAGGCCTATCGGACGATGACGCCGACGTCATACGTGTTAGGAAACCGCGCAAAGTCTCTGAGTCAGTGCGTGCTTCGTCTGCCGCTACCACTGCTGCACGAAGAAGCTCGGTCATAGCCAAAGCAGAAGAGGTCGACGCCATCATGGTGGACCTCCCGCCACCAGTTGCACCGCAGAAGAAGAGCCTGCTGGGCCAAGTGAAGAAAGGACAGAGTGCAGCTGTGACCAGGGTTAAGAAGCGGAAGAGCCGCCCAGAGCCGGAGACGGAGGATGAGGATGAACCACCGTTGAAGCTCGTCAGGCTGCGGAAGAAAGGGACGTATGGGGCCTTGGCGTCCGCTGCCTCGTCGTCGGGGTCACCGATAAAAGGCAAAGTCACAACGAGCACGAACACAAGAAAATCGCTTAGGACGCCTTCACCGAAGAAGGCTGCGGCAGTCAAGGTACAGAGGACACCAAGGACGCCGGCCAGCCAGCCGAGCCAGAAGACGCCGACGAGACGACCAAGGAACCAGAAACCGCGCTCGTCGACAGTTGTGTGGCCGACTATTGACAAGCCTAATTTCGAGCAGCTTGTGAAGTGCGATACGTCAGTTTTGTATTCTCTTTTGCACATACAATTGGTTGTTAACTTTGACTGCTTAACAAACGAACAGATGCGATGGCTGGTACCACATCGGCTGTGTTGGCATACTCATAGACGATGTCCGGCTCTTAGATAGCGAGCTGTACCAATGCCCTCCGTGTGCGGTGGGTCTCGATCGTAGTGGTATGTTCCCTCTAACATTCCATCCTACGTGCGCATTTCTGACACAGTTTGACAGCCCTTTCCCCAACGAAAGGCGGCAAGGACGCAACTCCCGCTGCGCGGTGCGCCCGCTCGTCGTGCCGGCGGCCCAAGGCTAAGAAGCAAGTGGCGACCAAGGAGGACAACACCTTTGTCGTTGAGTCGTTCGTGGGTCGGCTCACGAAGATTGTGGGTGGGAAACTGGAAGTGGTGACATGGTATCTTGTTAAGTGGCTTGGGTGTGTATATTTCGTCCCCTTCTCTTCTCTTTGTTGTGTTTATTTTGTGCTGCTTTTAGTTACGGTTTCGATGAGTGCACCGTGCAGACCCTCGACACCTTGGACATGCCCAACGCCGCTCTCATGGTTGACGCGTTCGAGAAGGATGCCGAGGACGAAGGCATCGACCTGGAGAGCTCCAGCAACGAAGCTGTGCTTCTTAAATGCGCCAGCGAGGCGGGCTGGGACCACAACTTGGAGTTTGTTCTGAAGCCCAAGGTTGAGCCGATATTATGAATATGCTGTTCGAACTCTACGCATTTTTCTATTCATATGCTTGTTGTAAACATATCACATCCTCTTCCTCACTTTCTTTGGCTCTGCCCTTCTGCTTACAACACCCTAGGATTCCTTCCAATCGTTGCACATCATTGTCCTATACATCTCGCGTTCCGTGTCATGTCATACCATTCAATTGCTATGCTACCCTCATCCATCTTTCTTGATTTCTATCGCTGTCACATTGCTTTCGACCGTAGGTACCCTCAGTGTTATATATAACCCGGTAATTACTTATTGACATTATTATTCTGAGGTTTGAACTAGGTAGTTAAATAATCCGTCGTAGAGATTGTGTAAATGTAAATAGTTGCTAGTCTGAGGCGTTGAGAACGAAGGTGTGAATACCAGTAGAGGTGAGTGGGAAAGGGAAGGAGTGGCATATAATTATCACAGAAAGGCGAAAAAAGTCCCAGACAAATAATACAAGCTTTTAATCAGTCGCTACACGAGGATCACAGCAAGCAGCAGCGCCATGAGCACGATCATCAGAATGACAATGCACCAGCTACTGCCCTTCTCCTCCGAGTCGCGTAGGAATTTCCTCATCCTCCGCATGCCATCACTCAGCTTGGAGTCGGATTGGTCGACGCCTTGTTCAAGGTCTGTTAGCATTCTGCGACAGGACGTCAACATCGAACAGAAAGGAAGGAAGAAAGAAATAGAAATAGTGAGAAGACGCACTCGTTATGCTCGTTGATCTCCTGCCCCATCAAGCTCGCCTGCTGCGCGATGTTGGTCAGCGTGCCCGCTATCGAGTCCATAGTTTGGTCTTGCTCCCGTATCATCATCTATAACCCAAGTTGCGACGCCAAAAAAATAAAATAAAGAAATAAAGAAGAGGTCACATCATCAGTCCCAGTTGATAATAAAAGTAGCCAGTACTGACTTGCTGCTCCTCTCTCGCCCACGCAGCCTGGTGATCCTCATTGGCCCCATACCTCTCAGAGAAGGGCGACCCGGGACCTGCGCCTCCGCGCGGACTCACGGCGCCAGAGGGTAGGTACTGAGATTGCGATTGCGACTGCGACTGCGAGGCGAACGGGTTGGGTGGGTTGGAAGAAGACACAGTCGCTCTCATGTTCTGGACTTGCGAAGGACGGTGGTGGTTAGTAAAAATCACAGGAACCGTGAAGAACGAAGAAAAGGGTAGGATAGACGGGAAGAAAAACTAGGACGAGAGAACCAGTTGGGAGGCACGGCGGAATCCGAGGATGCAGGATAAGCATAGTGGCAGGAGGGGAAGAGTAGAAAATGTGGAGGTAGGAAATCGAAGTGAAGAAACAGACCTCTATCTCCTTTCGTACATGCCCCACGTATCGCCGTCGATTCTGCACCTCTGCGTCGTCCAGTCCGAACATGCGTGCGTCTGTTGATTCAACAATCCTGAAACGCGTCCAGTATTTGAGTCTTCACGAAAACATAGCGGGCAGAACAAACGGGCGTACTTCACGCTCTCTTCGAGGTCCTCTAGGTCAGCTTCTAGAGAAGCCAGTGTTGCTTTAAGCTACCAAAATCTCAATCAACAAAACGACAATCCACGAATGAATGCGGCGACATACCTCATTTCGGGCCCACATCAGCTCTTCGCTCCCCGGACGCGCCATGCTCTGTATTCGTAGGAACGAAGACTGCAATTGCGTTGCCGTCTGCAGAGACGACTGTATCTCCTGCTGCACTGCATGATATGGGTCTACCGACATGATGTCGAGGACGGTGGTGGGTAGTGTGCGTCAGGAATGGCGTGCTGCGGATGGTCCAGAAGGGAACGTCAAGAATACTTTGCGTTCCCAGAGTTATTGTAGGGCTTAATAGTAGCCAAACGCGAGCTTTACGCCGGTAAAAGGGTAGGAGAAATGGGCCTGGAGGTGAATATGAATGTCGAGCGGTATCAAGCGGACCCGATGCTTGTTTGCATAGATTGGAATAGGAAGTAAGTTCACATCACGTGCTATCCACGTCTTGATCATGAGGGAACTCTTTCGGCGCTTAAGTTCTCGCAGGTCACTGGCTCTCCGCTGGTCCCTGGTCAATATTGAGCTCTCATTACACGCTGTCGCAGTCATCATGGATCGAAGGACCCGGTAAATTAAGATTGACCAATTGACCAATATTTAGGTCGATTCGAGACGGATCCCGGTCATTGCCTCATCATCGTCCACATCCTCGCGTCCATCTTTCTGTTTTCAACAATTGAGGGGTACCTAAGGTGTCAAATAGGCTTGTCTTTTACACATATCTTATCAGTGCCAAGGAAGCTCTTCGAAGTTTTGAAAGTAAACGGTTCACTATATTGCCCACGTCGATAAGAAGTGGTTCGATGGGAGAAGCTTTCGGAGGTGACCGCCCACCAGGGCGAAACCAATAAATTTCACTGCCAAATGTCTCCTGAGTCCCACACTACTCCATGAGGAATGTGCGTAAAGCATTTCCCCGTGGTGGCCAAATCTCACCTACAGACACGAAATGAAAAGCTCGTATTCCAGCAATATACTACACAGTATATAGCTCCACCAAAAAAAAAAAGAGAAGCTTTCGGAGGTGGTGGAATGTCGAGAAATGGCGCATTGCATTTGGGACAATGCAGTGTCATAGCCGTTGAAGATGTGCTAATTAGAAAATGCATCGATTATCGTGGGCCGGATCACCTCTAAGTATTCCAGATGTCATTCGATTTATGCAACTCACTCTGATTGAGGAACAGCAAAGTATTTCGAGTGGTGATTCGAGTCACGACGAGCTGGCTAAAACAGTACGACACCTATGGTGCTTAATTGATTAGGAAATAAATTCCCATGATGCCCCTGCGATCGCACTTTCGGCGCCTCTTGCAGATCCCCCGCTGTCGATGACGATAACTAGCCGTGTCGTTTCCCCAGGTCCTCTTGGGGCCATCTGCTCCGGCCGAGCGCTCATCAGACGCCGTCGCGAAACGACCTGCCAGGCGCCTGACGCTGGGTGAGTCAGAAATCTCCTCAACACGTGATGGAGGGCAGGTTGATGGTCGTGGTGATATAAGAAGAGTGGCAGGATCATGGCAGTGGTGCGTCGGATCTTCGACTTGACCCCACCTACCTACTGCATTTCAGTGCGAACGTCGAAAGGAAGAGGATGATCACTGTGACTTTCGTGAGTTTTCTCGTTTGTCGTCGGTGTGTTTGGCGGTGACTGATGTGACCCCGACGTGTAGATCAGACATGGGGAGAGCGAAGATAACTTGGTACGAGCTCGATTGTAGTTGCATGTGGAACGATTGAAGACTAATGGAGTCCTGTGTGCACCCACCAGAGGCCCATCTGGGCAGGATGGAAGGACGCCCCGCTCTCAGAGCTCGGTCGAAAGGTACGCAAATCCTTCACGAACCCAATTCAAACTCACCTCCATACCTCTGGCTATCCACCCATAGCAAGCCCATGCCCTCGGCGCCTCCCTATCCACCACCCGCCTAACTCACATCTACGCCTCGCCCCTCCTCCGGGCACACACCACCGGCCTCGCCGTGCACGCGCACCAACGCGCCCCCCAGCCCCCCTTCACCGTCTCCCCGCACCTGCGCGAGCAGCACTTCGGCATCGCCGAGGGGCACAGCTGGGTCATGCACGCGCCAGACGGGGTCACCCTCGAGGAGATGTACGCGAGGAAGGTGTACCCCGTGCTCTATGGCCGCGAGGAGAAGTTTCCCGACGGCGAGAGTCTAGATGACCTGGCGAGGAGGGCGGAGGAGGCGTTGAGGGAGTGCGTGTTGCCCCATGTGAAGGTGGATGGGGAGGGCGAGGCGGAGGCGCATGTAGCACTGGCGAGCCATGGGCTGTGTATTAGTGAGTTGATGTCGGCGCTAGTCAGGCTCGATCCCGAGGCGAAGAAAGGGCAGAAGTATAGTGGATTGTTGAATACGGCGTGGACGAGGGTGGAAATACGCGTTAGAGTGAGCATTTTCCCGATCAGTGAGGTCACAGCTTATATTTTTTTGGGTAGGAGGGCCATAACGGTCCTATAGACCCCTCGAATCCTCCACCGCTCGAGGTGAAGATGACGCATTTCAATCATAAAGATCATTTGGATACACTGGTGAGTTTTTTAGTCTGATTAATCTTGCCCGTTTATTTGAACCTCGGTTGTAGAAAGAGCTCCCGCACACGCATGTCGAGGTGGATGGCGCTCGAGCAGAGGCAAAGGCCTTCTTCGGCGGCGAGACGACGGTGCAAGCGTAGACGATAATCATACGCAACTCGCTAGAGCAGTGGATGTTGAACGTTGAACCAGGGAAAATACCCTTCATTCTGTCTAGATGTACATACAGGCATTCATTCGCATTATTTATCTAAAGTCAAACGAAGCACGAAAAGAGTGGCGAGAGAAAACGAACGTGAAAGGAGAGGGAAAAAGCAGCCAATCAGAAACCCATATCGTCTATCGTACACCTACACCTCCATCTGACAATCAAACAAAACCTACACCTCAGAATCATTATTGAACGACCTCCGCGACTGCGCACGCGCGGGGTACGCCCACCCCGATGCCGAGCGGCTTCTGCGGTGCTGCATCACCCGGCGGGCAATCGGGTCGGCGTCAAGGTCCTCGCCCCCCTCTTCCTGGTCGCCTAGCAGCCCGAGGTTTTCTGCGCTTGCACGGCGCGAACCCAGTTTCGCCTTGCGCCCCTTGAGCTTGCCTGCCCGTCCGAGCGCCGGGGCGCTTTTCGTCCTCGAGTGTCTCTGAGAAGTCTGCGAGCCTCGCTCATGTCCGCGATCGCATTCGGCAGTGAAGTCAGCCGCCTCTGACAACGGGCGCTTCGTGGTCTCTCCAGACGCCGCCTTGCCGCCCGACCCAAACCCAACGCCCAATGCAGCAAGGGCCGCGGGTACGTGTAGCGCGAAGAACTCGCTCGGGGTCAGCATCTTCTTCCTTGCGGCGACGCGAGGAAGAGCTGCACTGGTCACTGGAGGATCGGGGCCGGGTTGGAGGTCGGCGTCGGTGAGCGGCTGCGGGGAGACGATGACGTAGGGTTGGTCAGAGCAGGCGAGGTAGACCGAGTCGGAGAGAGCAGGGCTGTCCGCCGTTGGAGGGCGGGGAGGGCGGACGGGCTTTCTGGTGGGTGAGCTGTTCGGAGAGGGGGAGGGAGAGGCGTAGGTGGGAGCGGGAGAAGAGGGAGTGGGAGCAGGAGGACCGTCAGGCTTGATCGTGCTCGCCTCCGAGCCGTCCGTGAGGTGCGAGTCGCGGTTCGTATGGGACATGGACGAGAGGGAGAGGTACGCGGAGGAGCAGACAGAGAACTTGGACTTTGCGGGCGAAGAATCCACAGGCATCTCGATGATCGTGTCGCCCACACTCTCTGTGTCGTCGATGATGGCGGCGTCGGCATCGTCATCAGCTTCGTCCTGGTGCACAGTAGATCGTGTCCCTTGCTTGTGGAAGCCGACGGTCACCCAGGATGGCGAGGAGGGAAGACCGGGAGGCGTCGCAGGGTCATCCTTGACCTCCTTGACCTCCTCGCAAGGCAAAGGGCCGGCAATGGGACGGTGGGAAGAAGGGATGCACTTGCGCTTCTCAGAACCACGACAGAATCGGCCAGAAAAAGCGGGATTGAACAGGAAGAAGATGCACAGTGCGAAGAACAGAATGCTCCCAATCACCGACCCGAGCACGACCATCTTGTGCGAGGGCGCAGGTGTATGGCTGCTTGACAGCAGCTCATCATCGCTCACTCTCGACGGCGAAGGGCTCGCCGTGGGGAGGAGTTCCGGCCCAGGGCCCATGTACGGTGGCGCATTCACCGTGAAGGCGTCGGCGGAGGGCGCTGGGGTGGGGGCAGCTGCAGGGTCGGCAGTCATCGCAGCCAGCTCGGCGTTGAGCGAGCGGGTCATAACCATGAATACATCCTTGATGGGCGCTAAGCGCCGTTGACCGTCTGGTGGTGGGTCGGAATCGTCTGGCGTGGGGTCGAAGTTCGCACCGTACATCGTGTAAAAGTCCTGCTCGGAGCGGTAGACGAGGGCGTGTCTTGTACTTCCAGGAAGCGCGAGCGCGATGCGGCCAGAAAGGAGGGCCCAGAGGGGCAAACAAATGACCCGCGAACGCATGGAGACGGAAGAGAACGGAAATGCCGTGCGGGCTTGGAGAGTAGGGAATGTGGCAGTTTATAAATAAGCAAGGTGGTAGCCAGGACGAAGAGACCTGAAAGCATTCCTAGCTTGGGGTGCATTGGAACTTATAACTGAGGAGGCTGGCGAGATGATGGCTGACAAGAATTTGGTGATCATTTTCGCTCAACGGTAGAGCGGCGATTGCCGGGACTGAAGGCGCCGAAATTACTATCCAACTCGTAACATGTTCGTCGAAACACTGTCTTTCTCCAGCTAGTGTGGTATCGCATTGTCGCAAATGCACCACGGCGATGTCGATGTGGTGACTTAAATATCGGTCAGTCAAACTCTTGAGTCTTACCCACCCGCAGCCGCGACGACTGCCAACGGGCCCCGATTACGATGGGTTGGCGTAGACGGTAGGTTTTTTGGATGACCCAGCCTTGTTAATCTGAGGAATTGCAGCAGAGGTGATAGCAATGGCTATCCATCCCTTTCGACCAATTCCTGGCATGTACAGTCCCAAAATTTGACCAAATCTGCTGTTACTGACGTAAATATACATAGAAAAAAATTGTCAAAGTCCTTCTATGGTGGTACTTAGAAGAGAGAAGGTCGGTGAAGTCTTCCACTCTGCTTGTCGACTGTTCAAAGTGTTCAAAAACTCATCTTGGCAACATGGGATGCCTTCTTTATCTCCATAGACTCTGACTATGCTAAAAGCCCCTTGTGTTGGTCATCCTTCGAACAGCTGACAAACTTGTGTCAATCCCCTGGCATTGTCGTACCCTGGTCCCTCACCATCGTACCTTCACCATCGTACCCTCACCATCGCCATTACGTGTATTCGAGTTTTTCCCCGGGTAGCTTCTTCTCGAATCTCAAGCTCCCAGGCTGACCTTAGTGGAACAACCACCGTTTATTTCATCCGGGATGGGATAAAATGTCTGGCCTCATGCCTACTTCGTGTTGCTCGTTTTCTCCAGAATCCAACACCGTCAGACCTAGCAAGAAAACATGACCGGCAAACTGAACATTTTCTTTACTGGTGCCACTGGTTAGTCGACCTTCGCTCCGTTGCCTCTTGCGTTCCACCGATTTTTTGTCATCTAGGTTACGTTGGGGGGTAGTATCCTCTCCCGTCTCCTCCGACACCAGGACGCGGCGTCGTTCCACATCACCGCTCTCGTACGCTCCACCGACAAAGCAGAGAAACTCAAGACCCTCGGTGTCGACACCATCATCGGATCGTACACTGACAAGGATTTGACCTTCTTAACGGAAGCTGCTTCAAAAGCCGATGTTGTTTTTGCCGTAGTGCGTTCGACTGATAATGTTCGACTGCGAAATACCGCCTGGTTATTCAGCATACATTCAGGCTGACTCGGATGTGCTTCCCCCCGCCCAAGCTATCCTCGATGGACTTAAGCTGAAGTACGAAGCGTCCCGGCACGGCCCCCATCCTGATCCATACCGTTTGTCCTTTCCCTCCGTCCTACCTCTCGAATGAGATGCTCATGTTTCGTGTAAACAGTCCGGCACAGGTCAGTGCGCAAGACGTTGTTGAATTTCAGTAGACCAAATTCAAACTTGTCCCAGGCATCCTTCTAGACGATGCTCGAGGCCTTCACGACGAGCACACCCATTATAGTGATCTCGAGACAGAGAAGCTGGATGCCCTCCCCGTGACTACCTTGCACCGGAACGTCGATGTCCCCATCATGGAAGCCGATGAAGCAGGTTATGTCAAGGCATACATCGTCGCGCCAAGTGAGGTCTGGTCCTCCAAGATGAAGTGAGAAAGCTCATGCTGTTTTCTTGTAGGCCTTGTCTTCGGAAATCCCCAAGGCCCACTCGTTGACCTAGGAATCCAAAGTTTGCATTCAGTAATGACGAAGTGGCTGGTCAAAGCAGCCATAGCCCGCAAGCGCGGAGGCTACTTCGGCAAAGGGGTGAACAAATGGGCGGCAATCGATGTGGAAGACAGTATGTGCTGTTACGTTTTCGGCCTTGCAACGAGACTGAGCGGGTTTTACCTCTGCAGATGCCGATCTATACATCGTCTTATTTGACGCCATTCGAGCCAACGCGGACGAAGTACCTCGTGGCTATTACTTCGCAGAGAACTTTGAATTCTGTTCATCGAGGAAGCGGCTGCGATCTCGGAGGCCCTAGTCGAACTTGGCGTCGGTAACTCTCGCGAGCCTAGTGTCTTCACCGCCGAGGAGGGCGAGAAATATTTCGGGGTGCGTTAAAATTGACTTGCATACCGAAAAAATGCGTGTCCGCTAACTGGTTTATTTCAATGCACCATTGGTGTGTCGTTAGCCGCTCTTCCCCTTTATCGGCTCCAACACTTATGCCAAAGGCGACCGTGGCCGGGCATTGGGCTGGAAACCACAGATCGGAAAGGAAGCGTATTTGGAGTATGTCAAGTCACAAGTGAAGGTCTACCTGCGGGAAGAATAGTGGTTTGCACTTTGTATAGCAAATGAAAATGACATGATTCTTTTTCTCTTACTCTATCTCGGAATCTAGTGCATGTAAGTAACCGCGGACGGCGTCGTGTGGAGGACGACAACGGTGACGAATCGTTTTTGGACAATGATTGAGCGCCGGGGCGTCTCGTGTAGGTCCATAATAAAAACTTGAGGTCCAGATGTTTTCGTGCCGACACCTCCTCGTCTTCCGGGGTGAAGGTAACATCAAGCTGCTCCGTTGTGATAGTAATAATAGTCACTGGTCTAGAGCGAGGCGCTCGAGGCTTCAACACAGCCGCTCAATAAATAGCCAAAGGTCTGCCAGCACAAAACACCAAGTCAACTCTTCCTCGAACGTCATGATCAACAAACACCGACTATACCCAAGAAGTCCTTTTCTAAAAGCAACGCCATTTATTTCAGCTCTAACGACGATCCACCCACTTTTGACACCGTCCATGGTCACGAGTCCATTTCCTCGACTTCCGGAGGTAGATACGTGAGGGCGACAAGCGACTTAAGTATAGCACCAGCGACCATATGATCCAGCGGATGGTCCGGAGTCTCTCTGAGCCTCATCCTGGCGGAGGGGGCTGAGGCTGCCGCACGCAGCGCCGAGCCCTACCACATGGTCTAGACTCACCATGCAGCCTCCACGCGCCGACGACGGCGCGTGAGGACGCCCGGACCATCACAGTGCCAGCGATACATAAGACGAGCGGCGATGGGGAGTCGGAGACATGCAAATACCCTTCGTCTTATCGGACTAGCCTCGATATCACTGTCAAACAACGTACGCCACGGTGCCGCGATCGGTGCGCGGCGCTCCATAGCTATATCATCACCATTGAAACTGACTCTGGTCTCCCCACAGTACCCGCCCTAAAGCTTCTGGTTTGAGCGCTATATCGAACACTTGGCTGCTGCTAGTAGCTTTGGCACGCATTCTACTCTTACAACGCGCATATCGACAATCTACAACCAATTGAACGAAGTCGAAATCACCTCGTAACTCCATCTCAAGAATGCCCGAACTGACCTACGTCAATGCATCGTGCCACTGTGCACTCAACACCTTCCGCGTCGGCTTCCTTACCTCCTCCCTCCCAATCTCCACCGACCTTTGTCACTGCTCAACGTGCCGGCACACATCAGGCCAGCTCGCAGTCGAGCAAGTTTCCATCTACGGCGCGCCGCTTGCCCGTGCGGTTGGAGGCAGCCGCCAACACTCAGGCAACAGGAGCAGAAGCCGCAGCCCCGCCCCCGGCATCCGAAGCAATGGGTATAGTGGAAGTCTCACTACGAGTACGAAGAGGCACTCGGCCCTCCTCGCGCCGCCGCCGATCCCGATAATCTTGGTCGAGCCCGATATCCCACTCGACCTCAGCGACCTAACGGCGTATAAGACTCCTTCGGGCGCGACGTGCTACTTCTGCAGCTCGTGCTCCTCACACCTGTTCTTCGTGGTCCACACGAAGTCGACCAACCCGAACACCGGCGAGGAGGAGAAGACGGATAAGTGGGCTGTCGCGGTGGGAGCACTGTACGAGACGGAGGGGATCGTGCGGATTGGGTATCACATCTGGGTCGGGGACACCCTGGATGGCGGGATGGCGGACCACCTCAGGCGGATTGAGGGGATCGGCGAGCTGCCGCGGTACAGCGAGGGCGTAGGAAGCCCGCTCGTGCCGATCGGGTTCAACACCGTCCAACCCCCAAGTGTTGCAAATGGCTTTGCCAATCCCAACGCCACCCCTTCCTCCGGTCTCCTCAAAGCGTTCTGCCACTGCGGCGCCCTGCGGTTCGCGGTCACGCGCCCAACCCCGGAGTCCTCCTTACCCACCGCCGTGTACCCCGACCTCATCTGCCCATACGACGTCTCGCACCTCTCCAAGATCCACAACCCGTCCGACGAGAAATGGTGGCTCGCCCCACGCCATTCCGCGGGCCCAAAAACGAAGTACCTGGCAGGGCACTGCATGTGCACGTTCTGCCGCCTGACGAGCGGGTTCGAGGTGCAGTCGTGGGCGTTCGTGCCGCTGGTCAACGTCCTCGTTCCTGTTCCTGGAGAGAATGGACAGGAGCAGTGGGTCCCGCTTTGTTTGGAAGACGAGCACCGCCCGAAGGCCCTGAAGCAGTATATCTCCAGCCCAGGGCGGTACCGCGAGTTCTGTGGGACATGCGGTGCGACGGCTTTTTGGTGGCAGTTGGCGGCCCCCGATCTCCTTGAGGTCTCCGTGGGTCTGTTTGATGAACGGATCGATGGAGCGAGGGCGGAGGATTGGCTGGAGTGGTGCACAGACCGGGTTAGCTATGAGGACAAGGCGCTCTCGCCTGAGGTGGCAAAGGCGTTGGGCGAGGGGTTGAAGGAGAGTGCTAAGAAGGTGGGAAGCTAGTAATGAGGGTTGGTGTGCTACATACGTGAGCTCGCAAGGACATATAAGTTTGAATTGTAATGAAAGGACTTGTTATGTTGTGCTGTCGTAAATTTCCTGTACTCTACATCTTGGAGATTACGTACCTAAAGAGATCTCCTTTTTTTAATTTTCTTAGCCGAAATCCGCGTATGGGTAAAGATTTGCGAGATGCCCGCCTGATCATTACGACCGCACCCACAACACTCAACACCAACAAACACGAAGGCTTCGAGCCTCAAAGTCTTTCCCAATGGATTCTGTCTAATGGCCATATGATAGGCTTGCTTGCAAGAAGGACGCGGGCGGAATGACAAAGGAAGACTAATAATACTAATTGGTTCGTACATTGAATAACGGAATAACGAAGCTGAGGAGCGCAGTCGGGCTTTACCCGGTCCAGACGGCCTGCAAATTCCGATAAGTAAAACGGCAGAGGTTTGAAAGCATAGCATCTCACAGGTCCGGGCTGGGTGTACGTCGCTGGGATGGCTGGAGAATGAAAACGACGATTGAATTCTATCGTACACGCTCTCGAATTGAACAGACTTACGATAGTAGATGTTGATCCTGATACCGGGTTCCTGGATTGTAATGGTCATGAGAAAAACCCACAGGGATGAGAAACAAAAGGTGCTAACGTTGCCGTTGTACACCCCGGGAATAGAGACGAGAGGACCAGGCGTTCCATTTCCTCCGTTGGTGACTCTGACTTGCGCGCAGCTGATGTAGAATTGGGCTTCGAGAAAGGTATGAGTCTTCTCACAGCGCTTCCTATAAGTCTTATCCCAGTATTACTTACCTCCTCCGACGTTTGAAGCGCTGTGCAACGCGATGTGCTCAACGCGGATCAGGTACTCGCCGTCCGGGAGGTTCCTCGGGACGGTGAAGTTGATCTGGCTTTGGTCTACAGCCATCCCTCAGCATAGGAAAAGAATAATATCAGGGAAAGGAACGCACTGTCTGTCGGGAACGAGATGGAGCTGCCACCATTCGTAACTGCTGAAACTTGGGCCACCTTTCCATGGCGTTCAACAGCAAGAAATCAAGTATCAGTGATGGTAAATCACCTTGAACCAGACCTGCCCACTTCCATCCCATCCATTAACGCTGCCGGGCGCTTTCGCCATGTACACGTTCGCCACCTGCAGTTGGAGGAGAACTCGCTCAGAGAAGACAGATATTGATCAGAGCGCCAATTACTTACACCAGCGTGATAGATAGCCTGGCTCAACCTGAACCCGAGCTGGGATCCAGCGGTCACTGTGGCAGTTTGCGCCGTGGTCGAAGATGTGTAGCACCGGAAATCGGGGCTGTTCACATTGGTGACGGGCGCGTTGCTCTGAAAGTTGTTCGTCCTTCGAACGCTAACCCAATCCCCAGTCGACACCCCATTCACCACGAGAGCGGGGAATGTGTCTGAGAAAAAAAGAATGATCAGCGTGAAGCAATCAGACGGTGGCTCTGGGACGGACAGTGGCAAGTCGAGAGCGTCACCAAGGACAGAAGAACTGCGAAGATGGACTTCATGGCGAATGTCGAGTCCTCGGATTAAATGCCTCACAACCCTCGATTGCTTTATACGAGCTCCAGCTGGAATATCCGTGAATCCGTCGTTGAATTAACACGACAAGCGTACTTCTCCTCCCTCCGTCCAATCGGAATCTGTCTTGGGAGATAAGCTTCCGAGAAGGAGACGAGGCGCGTCTCGTGATATCCCGCTGGTCAGACAGTAAGAAAGCTGGCGTATTTGCTGGGAGTATACAAGAACCAGGGGAATCGGCCCAAACCTACGCAGCCCGGGTGAGAGAAAGAAATATGAAAACTGAGTTGAATGACGAACAAAGACAACGAAGACGTAGTCCCTCAGCCTGGACGTCGGCGTAAAGGATCATCTTCGGCTGACACAAGACTGACCAACTCAATCGATTAGCGGGGAAACCATTGCGCCATTTATTTGAAGGAATTGCTGTGTTTACCGCCGCGTCGATGAAGCTTGTCCTCTTCCGGGTCGGCTACCAGTATTGCACATGCCCACTTTGGGAGACACTTCGAATATGATGCATTGTCGACAGGCTCATCCAGTCGCGTTAAAATAGCAGATATTAGCAGGGTAATGCTATTTGCTCAGCTTCCAACGCACACCTAGATACTGGTCATACCATTCTATCACGGCCGTGCGGGTGGAACGGTCCATTGAATACCCCGCCACATAAGGCCGAGGGCCCAAGTACTCATGCCTGTTGTATCATTAGAAAGAGGAGAATCGAGATTAGTTAGGACAGACCTTTTGGGATGTATCTCGTCCCCGACGTAGTTCCTACCTTTCCGATTCTCTGGAGTCGCCTCAGCCGCATAGTAATCGTAGACAAGACCATTCAAGTCGTCGCCTTCAGTGAATGAGAGCTAGGATGGAAGGGCAAAAACATCAGAACAATCGGGAAATTTGACATCAAACTTGCCTCAGCCGATCCATAAACTCCGTCAAAGCAGTGGGGTAGACGCAGGATACCTGAGAACGGGCCGGTAAACTTCTGGATGGGACGTTTTTCTATCTGGGTTTTCCCTTAGAGCCGAAAGGACGAGCCGTAGAAGACTGGAAAGTCACCGGCCACGGATCCATGCCTTCAGAATTCATCGCGAGTTACGAAGTGTACACTGGTGCCTGGCCCGGCGCGACGGTTCTTTTCATGATCAGACACCGTCATCCCAAGGGATTTCGGGATTTCCTTTCACGGCGTCGGAGCAGGACCAAACGATGACCGAATTGACCGAATTGTGTCACGTGATAGGAAGAGCCAGATACTTAAAAGGGCCTACTACTTGAAAAACAGCTTTGAACGCCACTACTCCTTGACCTTACCCAGATTCTTAAGCATCGCAAGCCCTTCACACAATTGATTTAGGGGTAATAGGAAATTGAACATCGAGCGCACCCACCCAAGCCAGGTAAGCTCGCTTCCACCCGTCCGAAAGCCGGAGCTTCTCCGATTAGCCAAAACTATCTAAGATACATGCAAGACTGCGCCGTGCTCTCGATTTATGTATTTTAATCGAGCCAACCAGCACCTACATACTAGTACTACACTCGACACGCCCTACGGCATGCCCACAGATCACCCGTGTAAAGGTCTAGTCACAAAAATACTGAAAACCACAATGGGCAACCATCCACAACATAAACGCTCTAAAAGTGGCAGTCGCAAAGGAGACTACTACACATCGCAGAGGAGGGGGAAGGAGCGAGACCATCTCGGGCGACTGTTGAGGCTGGGGTTGAAGCGACGTAGGCAACACGTGGTGGTCGAGGAAGTGTGGTTATTGTGTTTAAATCCTTCGAGTCTTGGTCGTCCTCTGAAGACACGAATCAAGAACAGATCGTGTCATGACCGCGCCTGCATGACTTCGAAGTACGCTTCGTACTCCTCCGGTGTCATCAAATCGTGGTCCTCATCTGTCACCTGCGAGTAAGGCTTGGGGTTGCCAGCGACTGTGAGGGACGTGCGCATTAGCTTCTGACATGCTGGCGAGCGAATTGTGTAAAAAAACTTACCCATGACCATAGGGTCATCCTCAAATACCCCAAGTTCCGCAGATGCCTCCTGCAAGGTATCCATGACGGCATCCTGATAACCTTCATAGCCCGCCCCGCCCACATACCCATTCGCGAGCCCATTCACTCCCAGATGCCCGTTCCCATTCGTCATGTGCCCGTTGATACTGCCGTGGCCGTTGGGGAGCCCATTGAGTTCGGTCTTGGCCACCTTTACTTTACTGTCGCCACCGATATCTTCCTGTGATCTTGAGCGCTTTCGATATGCGTTCAAGGAGTCCAGGTACTCGACATCGGGCTTTTTGTCCTCTTCTTCGTCGTCATTCAGATTTGAGGCGAAAGCCGGCGAACTTGAAGAAGAGGAGGCAAGGCCAGTGGCTGAAGGTGTAGGCTGGGCAGACGCGGCTGCCGAGGCTGCGAGGGAGGCGTAGTACTGGTCATACACTAGGAAGAATGCCGTCAGTAAGAGAGAACAAATCGAAGACAGAGATACACACTATCCGCCTCTACGTTAACCACCGGCTTCACGTCTTCCACAGCGCCAGCACTCGTCGGCCCACTCGCGCTCTGCAAGTTCCTTGATGAACCGCCCCCAATTACACCCAGCCCCTTCAAAATATCATCGTTCGTCGTCTGCTCCACTGCTCCAATAGACGCTGCCTCCCTCGCATTCTCCTTGACGCCCAGTGCCGTTAGGTCACCCGTAATCGTACTTTTTAGATGCCATGCTGGTAGTGCATTCTGCTGTCGCTTGACCTCCGCTTCGGCGTTCCGCTCTATTCGCCGCGTGTACTCGTCCTTGTCCATCGCCATCATCACCCCCACCCCCTCGTCTTCCTTCCTCGTGCCGTCCGCTCCAGCGACCTTGAGTCCGCCTGACGTCCCCGATGTCTTGTTCTTGTCGGCGTCCGTAGGATTGTTCTTGATCCACGCCGCAACATCAAACCTGTTTGCATTAATAGCCACGTATTAATGAGGCGGACCTTGGATGTGATATAGGACACGCACGCAGGCAACGTCATCGCTTCGCTCCTCTGTAGCCCCTCCCGGATGAACCTCATCTGGTTGTTGAACCTCTGCATCCTATCCTTACTCCCCTGCACGTTCTCCGCATCCTCGTTGTCCACCACCTCCGCATGGCATATCTCGCAGATCAGAGCACCCCTCGCAAAGTCCATGAGCTTGTCCACATCAAGTGGCGTGTACGATTGCTTGCACTGGGGGCAGATGTACCCTTTGTTGTCGAGTTCCTGGAAAAGTGGGTCATTAGGGTTGATTTGAGGATGAAACTGTTGTTTCAACATACATTGCGCAGGGTGGAGTCGATGATGTACCTCATCTTCGCGATCCGCCACTTCACGACATTGCAGAAGTGCTCATAGTCGATATAGTAGTACTGCTTGCCGACGCTCCGTTGAGCACCTTCCTTCAACTCGTTCTGACGGTATCTGTTGCGCAACAAGTGAGTGGAGGTAGAAACGAGGTAGGTGTGAAGGAAATGCGCACATCTTCACGAGTGAGTCATTCGACAACACTGCTATGACCTTGTTGAGCTCCTTCGGCTGGAGCCCCATCCGACCTGCCAAATCATCGTCCTTGAGGCTGCAACGGCACCAAAATCAACATCAAGAGAGTCACAACGTGAGACGGGGTGTTAATGGAGGAAAACGAGGCCACAAAGGCCTGCTGACTGGCCGTCAAAGCAGGCCACAATGCAAGTCATACTTACACCGGATGTCTGGCAAGCTGGTCCATGATGATCGTGTACTTTGGCTCGTAGAATGCACGCGAGACATGCTGGACGAGTAGGCGGAGCGTCTCCTGGTCCTCCTTCGTCGCCATCGGGTCGTCGGGTGGTTTTTGTCGGAATCCTATGATAAAGGCTCGACAGCCGAAGCTAGGGCGGAAAAGGAAGGCCCTAAGGCCACCTTGTGCGTACACTGAGCAGCAGCTAGGTGTATTGACTACCTTGCGAAGCCTAGGGAAAGTGTCGCCGAGGACGAAGGTGGTGGAAGCGATGAAAGAGGTGTAGGCTTTCCTCTCGGCCATATTCCATTATTTGGCTGTATCTTGATGTGCAAATAAAGCGACTTCTATTTGTGGAACAGGGACCCACTTTGTCCACCGAGCGCGTAGATCTCGCAAAATCCACAGGTTAAAGCGCTCATAAATTAGACTGACGAAAGTAGCGTATTTAAATACTATAATTTGTAGCAATAGCATCGCACCAAGATGAATCAAGGTTCATTTGGGCCAGATGGCGGCGGAGGAAGAGAGCGGTCTGGGCTCGCAGACGTCCTCGACTTGAATTTAAGCGCTTTTCTACTCGAAATCTTACTCTTCTACCGCCACCGCCTCCGTTGATCAATGGCGTCATGCGCTGCGCATCTTGCTTCCCGAGTTGTGACTAGGGCCCGGAGTCCAATGCAACTGAGTTGACCAACACTGGACGTGCATTGTGGATACATCTTCCTGGTATGTCGTGATAGGGAATATGTAGGCGGGGGGGAGGGGGTCGTGCTGAGGTATGGAAGCGTCTATCACCGTGCGCTAAATTTGACCGCTGCAACAGGGATTTGCAATCAGCAGCACTCCGCTGGCGGTGTGACCAACGGGAATGGATCAGCTATCAATACGTTGAGGTGTGCACCCAATGTGCATCTGACTTCCTTGACCTCTCGGGCCATTCTTGCGCCGTGCCTGTCAAGTAAAGAATTAAGCGCAGTATTACAGATATTTTTATTTGACTCCATCCATTATTGACGGCGGTATTTTTATGTTCCCAACTTTAAATCTTATACAGGAACTAGGGTTTGAAGCAGCTGGGTCCTCAAGGTCGGGAACGATTACGTCCTCTTCCTTTGCGTCTGTCTGAACGCATTTCAGTCAGCAGCAACTCTGTCGTATTATCATCTCGGGAGCTGAATGGCGTAGCTCGGCAGTGATTTGCGTCCTGCAGCACGAACAGAGTCGGTGCCAATGGTTCCATGAAATCGAGGAGCCTGAAAAGGATTCAATTAGTATTGCTTGCATTTCCATTGACAAATGAATAAACAGGCATGCCTTTGAAATGCACAATGGCATTTGCGCCTACTTTCGTGCTCAGTGTAGTCGTTCCGTTATACCCGTTGATACTTCCGAAGTTACTCTCCCAATCTTTTGTCCCTCGGGAATAGTAAATAATTGCAGGATCCCTATCATCAATCTTCTGAGCGTGTGTCTCCATAGAATGGCCAGTTTCAAGGGGCGTTAGCTGCAATCCGAGATTAGCTAGTCTGTCAACTCGGGCAGTGGTTGAAAAAACCATGATTTCTGCCTATTTTTTGGGAAATTAACAACGTTCCTGTAGTGTCAATGCGTTTCGCCAGCGCAAGATGGTAGTCGAAGTCCATGAGAAGCTGCGATGCGAAGGCAGGGTTAAAAGCACCTGTCGTGTTATGATCCCTTGTGAACATCTCCGATGCGTCGGTTCCATGGCGTTTGCAGCTGAATTTATCGGTACTCTAGGCAGAACAGTGACCAAACAGCGATCGCCCTGCGGAAGTCCGGACCGGAATCACCGACTAAGCGCCCAAGTTGCCGTACTGCGTTGTCGAAATTTATATCTCGACGACACCCTGACACTTCTTGGTCCGACCGAGGATCTTTTGGTCTTATGCCTTAGAGGAACTTGAATATCCGCAATCAAGCGCCAACGATTCAGGCGTTCTACTAATCTTAATGAGGTTGCTGGCGTAGACGACATAATAACAAACATTTTCCATTACATAGTTCCGATTGGAGCTGGGGTACGGGAACCGAGGTGGTCGGTTGAAATATTCGCTGCAGGTATCTGTTGGACTTGAGGCAATGATCCGTGTGCTTGCTGTGTGCAAGGAGACAACAGAAACACTGTTTGGAAATTTAATGGTGATTGATACGCGGGCGGACTTTCAGACGTGTGCTCGTGAGCGGAACGAGGGGTGGTCGCAGAGTCGGAACGAAGGGTCTCGCTATGCTTCCCTAAAGTGGCATCGCGGAATGGCGTAATGAGTCCTCCCTGTTGCCTGCGTTGAGACTTGCAGAGGTGGTCAATAAAGCGTCGAATGAGGGTAGGTTCTTGATTTTGCTCAGAAATAATTCGAGCTTCGTGCTGTCCTCGCCGTTTCTTCTGTTTCCATAATGCAAGACTGCTAATTCCGACAGCCAAAACAACTGCAGCTCCTACCACACCAATAATGATGCGTAATGTGGCGGAATTTTGTGAATGTGAATCTTCTCCGTTTGTAGAGGGAAGCGGGTCGCCCGCCGGCGCGGTCGCAGTTGGTGCCGAGAATGAGCAGTCGCAGGGTGTGCG
>MPNV01003631.1:467022-635513 GCA_013376435.1 Cyclocybe cylindracea | reverse complement strand
TGCTCCATGTGGGTTCTGGTTGAATAGACCAACATAGGCCGTCGAGAGCGCCACAGGCAGAGTGGCTGCTTCGTCATATGAGAGATTGGGCGGGATCTTGGAGAAGGTAAGCAAGCAAAGCTGATATTATTTGATGCCCTGACTCGCCTTTGCTGTTGCTGCGGCCAGACCAAGCGCATACTGCTGGAAACCAGCGGTTTTCCTGACCCATTGACTTTGACAGAAACTGTATATATGCAACATTATTGACTTTGCACTTCGAGGGAGGAGGGTGCACTCACACTCGATCGCCTTCTTTCAATTCGATGACATGCTCACCAACTTCCTCCACGTCGCCCGCTAGGTCTATTCCAAGGATTATAGGGAAGTCATCTCCGCCTAATCCTCGTCTCTGGATTTTCCAATCCGCTGGATTGAGCGCTACTGTTTGTATCTTGATGAGAACTTCCCCAGCGCCAGGTTTGTATCGGTCTGTTTCGACCACCATGAATTGACCGAACTTTTCTTGGATGACGAGGGCTTTCTGCTTATCGGACATGGGGAGAACGTCGATGGTCAAGAACTGAAAGTGATAAGACACGTCAGCTTGATGCCGTGGTAGAATATAAGCATGTGAACGATCGAAGAACTTCGACCTACGAAGCCAATTCTATGAATCAAAAATCGTTGACTCACCCCTCAAAACCTGGCATAGCACAAGCTCAGTTCTGACTTGGGGCTTGAAGCTTGAAGTTTGAGCACACCCCAACTTCGATCTGCTATTCCATCCTCTGGATTTCCCCCTGTGGGAAAGAAACACGTCGAGACAGGCCAACATCGCCGCGTCGTGTATCTGAAATCTGATTCAAGAGTACCAGCCAGTGTGAGCCAGCAGACAGGATCTCAAGAGGGGCTGTAAGAAGAAATAGTAAAGACAGCATTTAGAATGCGGAAAGCAGGAGGATAAAAAAGAGCCCACTTTTCTCAACCACTGTCTCTAGCCCAAACCTGGAACGCGTCCAGTGTCCTGGCTGAGTAAAACCTCCTTTGTTGCCCCCAATGATCAATCTAGAGAGTTCGGATTGGGCACGCAAACTCCCTTCTCTACCAGCACCCTTGCCCTCCTCACACTGTCCATGGGTCTTGAAGTCCTGCATCTGTTGTATTGTCCGTGTCTGTTGCCAATAATTCCGTGTCCTTGATCTATATTCGAGTTCGATGAAGTCATACAATGTGGGGTAAAATCGGGAGAACGTGGCGAGGTCCCCTCCGATTGCTTACTAAGCCCTGAGAAATGCGAATTGGTTCAGTTGCATTTTAAAATTGAACCGAGTTGAGCCGGCGTGTTTACTTCTACTAGCGCTCGGTTCGAGAGTCGTCTTGATTTGAACGGTCCAGTTCTGGGGTTCAGGCGTCTCTTGAAGTGTCCAAACGGGTTCGAACTGAGGGGCTTGAGGGAGTAAAAATATATTGAGCTTTGGAGGAAACTCGGCAGATTTTCGTGCGTACTCTGGCAGTGATTTGTTGGTAATTATGATTCATGACCTTCTAGGATCGATTTCGAGCGTGAACCCTCCGCACCGGGGCGCGTATCTTCTCTTAGCAACCTTCTGCCATCCGGACAAAGGACGGTAGCAAGATATCATCCATATCTTGTACACGACAACATAAAGACTCGTCGCAGAAGCCACTGAAAGGCCCAGCAACCTGTGGAAATAATTTAAAATAATTCAAAGTGGCTTCAATACTCACCACTAGATTTTAAGCGCTGAAAATGCATTCGAACCCAAACTGAACGTGAACTCTACATTCAGTTCCAAGTTCAACGCGAAGGGGGAAACAGAACCCGAAGTTCGGCCTCGCGTCAAGGCAAATGTCTCCCAAAGCCTGATTGAACCGAATCTTGATAACACTGGTGCCATCTGGCTACTTCAAGGGACACAGACTCGTCAGAATAATGTCGATTCCTGGTTAACCAAGTTGGAGTGCTAGTATTTCGCACAGGGAAGAGCATGTTTTTAAGCGGCGTGTTTTGGGGATATATTATCTAGAATATACCACCTTCGTAGTTTATGCGTGTCAGCATCGTTAAATCAGAAGTAAGAGTCGTGAGTTGTGAGTCGTCAACTACAGTCGTCATTCCTCAATCCTGCCCCTCATCCACCTCCCCCTCCCTCCAAACCCACCCAAAAATCCTCCAAAGAACCACAACAAAACAAACGACGAACAAGAGGAAGAACAGGAAGTACCCAAGAGCCGTGATAGTGAAGAGTGTCCATAGAGTGACTGGGTGTTCAGAATCTTCAGGGTCCTCCAAGGTCTGAATCGCAGACGTAGGAGAGGTGGATGAGGGTGGAGGTAAGGGTGGATAAGATGAGAGGTATAAGGGCTGGCAAGAAGAGAGGGAGGTGTAGTCCAAAAACATCGAGGACATCGACCGTCTAGATGTTTCCGGCGCGTTGCCGGGGTGGCCATCGTGCGTTTGGAGTGGTGGTCGGTGTCGGTCGACTGAGGGTTGGAAGAGAGGAATTGATGGAGTATCACTACACGCAGCGGAAGGGAGAATCGTGAAGGCACTCGCTCCTCTCTTCGGTGCTTCGTAGGCGTTCCGGAGGGTGATGCCTGTGAGTTTGCGGCCGCGATATGATCTCAAAGTACGACGGCGTGCTAGACAGACGTCCAGCGTCGACTAAATGAAGCATGGGGGATCGAGGAAATGTAAGTGGAAGGAACGGAGTGCAGAGGGTGATGATTACATACCTCACTTTCACTCTCTTCAAGCACCGTCTCCAACCTACACTTGAAATGTACTACGCGTATCGCCTCCATTGTCGTCCTCCAACTTGAACGGGAGATGAATTATATATCCCCTCCTTCGAGGATGGATATTGGAACGAAGGTGGGCAAGGAAGACGCGTATAAAACGCTTGAGGATGTGGTACGACCTCAATCCAACCCCATTTGTCCGGTTCCGACACCTGGCCGGCGCCCTCGACCATCCCAGACTGGGGACCCGCCATGGCTGAGCCCTGTGGAAGCACAAGCCCGTTTTGGGGGCAGATTCGAGCGCGCCTAATTCTTGATTCTTCCGATGAGAGGGCCAGCTGGAGAGGAGAGAGTTGGTCAAGTTTTAGAGCATCAGCACTCACGAGTCGGCTCTGCAAGAAAACAATCAGCTGTGGAAATCCACTCCACGTTTCATGTCGACTGCGCACGCTTCTACTTATAGTTCCGTCACAAAGCGCACTGGTCTCCCTCACCACTGGCTCTACGCACCTCATACGTGCCTCCATTCCTGTTCTTTTCCATTTCGGTCGTTGACTGCCTTTTTCCTGGTCCGGAATCGTTTTGACGCCTCGCACAGTGCGATATAGCCAGTCCGCGATTTCGTCCAAGTCAACTGAGGTTCAAGGCAATACTTATGCACGGGAATTAAGCCCTAGGGCTCGACGCGTGAATTGAGGTTCAATGTCAACGTTGACGTTGTTGGACAGCGACGTGTGTACATATTGGTCACGGGTTCCTCCCACGACCCCTATTTTGTCCTCAACACCTATCTCTTCTAACAGCGAAATATTGACCATCCAGGTCCAGCCCAAAGCTTCAAATAATCTCGACCGGTTCTCGATAGGCCAAAATGATACGAGTACAAGAAAGTCATCATGGCTGGTGGCACAGCCGCTAAAGCCTGAGGACGGCCTGTTCGTACTACCTGCAGTTCGAAATTCGCCGGGAGCGGGATGAAATTCTATCTGTCGCATTTGTCGGATCATACTACTGTAACATGGTCGTATAATCTCCGTATACCCTCCGCGCAGTGATTAGGCCCATGGAACTTGAAGACGGCATATCGAGTCATCTACGACTGCCGGTCAACGGTATGTACCGTTCGACCGAGTCTGCTTAGCGATATTATTATTCAACCTCCCGGCCTCAGGCTGGGTGTTCCTGCTATTTTTCCTCTGCGAATTTGGTACCGTGGTAAACCTGAAAGTGCCGACTCTGAGAATAATCCGATTCCGAGGTGACACCACCAGCACCCGCAGTATTACTCTGTGCGGGATGCGGCTGTACCTGAGCGCTAATATGCTTATCTGCTATTTTTACATGCTACAGAAACTCGGTAGGCTCTGTCGACGTGTAATGAGTAACACCACCTAGCCTCGTTCTCCATTTTTCTGCCCATATCCGTTCAAGTACCTTGCAGAGTAATGTCAGGGATCGGGATTAATTGGAGATCCTCCATTCTCAGCTATGCCGGCGATGCGCGTCGGTCTGTTGCAAGCCGCCAAACTGCAAAACCATCTCGCTTCCTGCCTCAGCTGGATCCGCCTGGAGCACTGACACCGACGCACTCATGCAGGACTCTTATGGAGGGGAAGGCTGCGTATAAAAGCAGAGTCGAAAACGTGAGGGAGTACACCAGCCCGCCTCCGTCTACGTACTAGTCAACATGCGCCACCCTCCCACTAGCCTTCTTCAGCTATGCATCACCGCAATCTCCCTCAGTGTGGGCTTCTCCATCCCCAGTGGAGCGGCAGCGCGAGGCCAAGCCTCGCGTCTTGTGCAAGGCCCCACGAGCACCTTCGAATCGGCAGAAGCTTTCACGGAAGTCACACCTTCCTCTTTCGCCGCATCCCAATTCGATGTTATCATCGTCGGAGGCGGCACGGCTGGCATGGTCCTCGCGAACCGTCTCTCCGCCTCCACGAATCCTTCTCTGAAAGTCGGTGTCGTCGATGCAGGGACATTCAATCCGAATGGCGACCCGCTCATCGACGTGCCTATCTACAACTCGGGCAGCATAATTTTGAACAACGCAAGCACGTCGACCATCGGTAACCCGCAGTACGACTGGATGTTTCAGTCCGTACCCCAAGCGGCTTTGAATAACCGTATTTTGGACTACCCCCGGTATGTTTTGCTTCACTGATTCGACAGAATGTTGCATGTAGAATGATCTGCCCTCTCTCAGCGGCAAAGTACTCGGAGGCTCCACAGCTATCAACGCGATGGCCTGGCAACGAGGCGAGCAAGAGGAATACGACGCATGGGGAAACTCGTTCGGCAACGGCGACGGATGGACATTCGCAGGCCTCCTCCCGTATTTCCGGAGGGCCGAGACTTGGACTCCACCCCGGACAGGAGAAGACGCCCTGCTCAACGGAACGGACCCCTCCCAGATCCCTGCCGCCTCGGACCATGGTTTCAGCGGACCGGTTTCGACGAGCTATAATACCTTCGTGACGGCACTAGATGCCCCTAGCATCCTCGCCACCGTGTCCCTTGGGTATCCGCTCAACAACAACCCCGACGGCGGGAATAGCACCTTCCTTGCTCGCTCAGGCATTACGCGCTCGGTTGACCCGCAGACCGGTAAGCGGAGCTACGCTGCGAGGGCTTATTACCCGCCCAGTGTCCAGAGCCGACCGAACTTGAACGTCGTTCTTAATTCAACGGTTACAAACATCATTTGGGACCCGAAGTCCAAGACTCCAAAGGCTATCGGTGTCCAATTCATCAACAATGGGCAGACATACAGCGTCGCCGCGGCGAAGCAGGTCATCCTTAGCGCAGGTATGATCTTTGCCTTGTTTGGAAATGCAATATCCGCTTACGGAAATGTCTCGGTATTCTCCTTAGGCTCTTTGAAGTCGCCGCAAATCCTCGAGTTGTCCGGTATCGGCGACGCGAACCGCCTGAATCGTTTGAACATCCCTGTTGTTCTTGACCTCCCTCAAGTTGGCGAGAACATGATCGATCATCCTACAACCGCGGCTGGCTACGAAGTCCAGAATGGAACACTCACTCTCGGTATGTCTGCAGCATGCCTATTTGTAACATACGCCTGACACCAGCTAAATCAGATCTTATTTCTAACAACCAGACATTCTTCAACGAACAAGAGGCTCTGTAGTGCGTCTTCACCCATTATTATGCGTACTTGTATGCTCACATATATCCAGTAATACCACTGGAACGGGCGCCTTCACCTACACCGCCCAAATATCCGGGTCATTCCCGCTAAGGTCCATCTCGACTCCTGAGGTGTACTCCGCGATGCGATCTGCTCTTGATACTGCGCTCCAGGGCCTGACCCTCACGCCTCTCGAGCAAAAGCAATACGACTTGCTGAAGTCCTGGGCAGATGGCGGCAAAGTTGGCTGGATTATGCCCGTGATGCTTCCAAGAGGAGGCCTGACGAGTGTCCCCGAGGGCGATAAGCGTTATATCACCGTCGCATTCTATTTGCTCGTAAGTTTTCCACTATTTGTTATTTATATTCTCTGATGACTCTCCGTAGCACGAATTCGCTCGAGGTTCGGTCCACATCAACACCACAGATCCACTTGCCATGCCACTGATCGACCCTAAGTACATGAGCATGCAATGGGACCTCGACGCCCAGACACTCGGTGGCCACTTCTTGCGCACCTGGGTAACCGGATCGCCCCTCAACGACTTCATCGTCGCCCCGACCGTACCTGACGCTTCCGTGGTGACCGACGCTGACTGGCAAAATTACATTAGGGAGTCGCTTGTTACTACCCATCACCCAATCGGCACAACGGCAATGGCCAGCCAGAGCCTTGGAGGTGTCGTCGACCCTCGCCTTAATGTGTACGGTACACAGAACTTGCGTGTTGTCGATGCTGGTATCATCCCGATGACTGTCGGTGCTCCCATTCAGGCAACTGTTTACACAGTTGCTGAGAAAGTAAGGGCCATTCTTTCTTATGTTTATTTCCTTTTCTGATAACTGTTGCAGGCTGCCGACCTTATTCTCGAGGATCTCGCCTAATGCTTTGCCTTTCCTAAATGCTCACTTTCTTATTGTTTTTTAATTTATCCTCGATAGATATTTGAGAAGAATCAGAAACTTGTATACGAGCTTCCATTTAATACAGATTTGACTTGGCACTCTGATCCACAATTGGGCTGTTCGAGGGTGTCTTCACCAACTCGGGGATCAATTCATGATTTATGGGGAGGTGGAACCGCAGCGTGAGAAATGGATAGCTCCGAGCGTCTCGTCTGCAGCGCAAGGGAACTTGGGTGCTGGGAGGGTACGTATTGCCGGAATCGTCGATGTGCAGCATCTTTGGCGAGATTTTCATAAGATGCACATGAAGACCAGGACTAGAATTCTTGCATTTTTTGAACTTTTTCTTACGGAACACTCTACTACGATCGGGGTTCAGAGTAGACACTTTACACCCTGACGCATGGTTCCGAGTCTTGTTGGCATATACACGTTCTAGTTGGGTTAGAAGGAAGTGATTGTATAGCACAATATGAATACCTGTAGGTAGGAAAACGCTCGTGCTGGAACTCTTATCTGCAGCCTTTACATCACACCACTCTTGGATTGACCCTCATACGAATCGCACAACGGTGACAAGTTCGTAGTCGAGTCATTGTTGAGGATATCATGGACCGCCCCTCGCTCCTGGCGTGCCCTTCGACCCGGTTCAAGTTTGGATTTATCCACGGGGCTTACACTGAGCGACTCGAACGTAGGTGTTGATGTCTTGGTTGGGAAAGGCATTTCCCAGCAGGACTGCGATTAAATCATGTTGCGGCGACACAGAACCTTAGTCACTGTCTTAGCCTACTAGAACTTCAATACAGTCAAAGGACTAACCGCTGCACAACTGAGATGTACACTCGACATTTAGTGGTGATCTCGGTCCCACGGATAGACCTGTGGCGAACATCAGCGAAGAGTCGCTGAAGAGAGAAGGGCAGCCACGTACCCAGTTACGAGGGTCCTGTCTGAAAGCTTCCAAATCCTCCAGCGCCCGGTCCAGAAATCGATTCTCCCCAGGCACATGGGTATGCACCTTCCTTAACCTCCTCAATGCAGCCTCGGCTGCCTCCAGGTTCTTTGCAATCAAGAACCCTCTAATCAAAGAAACGTACGTGACGACCGTCGGTCGAGGCAAATGGTACTCCCTTACGGGAGGCGAGATACCCCTCTGTTCGACTTCGTACGTCTCGCGGCCGAATGGGTGTTGTTGCTGAGCGGCCATCCCGTCGAGGATAGCGAACGCCTTCCGCGAGTCGCTTTTACGTGCGAAATACCCTGCGAGCTCTGTGTAGTGGTACACTGTCGGCTTGACGCCTAGCTGCAGCATTTGGCGAAACATGCGAACACCGAAGTGCGGCCCGCGAAGGTACATCAAGCGGTAGATGAATGGTGTGAAGGCTGCTGCGCCCGCGGAGGTGGTCCACCCGGCAGGTGTCGGCAGCTCATCGATCGCAGATAAGGGCTCGGTTTCCGAGAGCACCCGCCCATCAGCGACGTACTGCACAAGTTTGTAGTACAACACCTCAAGCTCTCTGTCGACCGTGGTCAACTCGGATAGAGCATCCCAGATGAGATTGCAGTGGATCCGAGACGGCCATATCTTCCCTCGAGGAAGAGTGAACGATTCGTTGAAGGGGTAAAAACGTTTGAGCGGAGGGTCCTCTCCTGACGTAGGGTCGTAGTTGTTGATCTGGGAGTCAATACGGGTGACGCATTTTACAACTTCCTCGCGGGGTACGGCACTCAGGAAAAAGTGATCGACGAAGGTCTTAATGACAAGGTTCGGCTGCCCGATCCGTCGGTAGAACAGCATCTCAGCAAATACGAAGTTGCTCGTCGCAATGAAGCCATGCCGGATGGCCTTGTCGAGCAGCATCTTGAGTGCTCGCGTCCGTCCAGTCGCAAGGTACATGGACATGAAGTTGACCAGGGTAAAGGGATGGGGCAGCTTGCTTTTATCGTGGTCAGCGATGTTCTTCTTGAGATAGCGCAGACCTGCCACGAGATCATCACCGAAATCGACTTGAGTGCTGGTCTTTGACCCGGCCGTCAGGTCGAGCTCCTGGGCCAGGGTACGCAAGTCCGGGGAGTTCCGATGAAGTGCAGTTGCATCGTCATCCCGGAGAGCCTTGACCAAGGGCGTGTAAGCATCGCGAACCTCTCTCTTGGTCCTTGTGAGGCGGTTCAAGATGACATTGTAGGTGTACGTTGTCAACCGAAATGTCGGATTGTCTGGATCGGGTAGGAGTCTAATGGCTTCGTCCAGTCGATTGGCATATGCAAGGGCGCGGATAGCTGTACCACGAGAGTTGGTCGCCGTCTTCCTGATAAGATAACCGGCGTTACGGGGGCCCAATTCGGCGATATACGCTTTATTGGCGTCATTGAAGTCGTCGAGAAACTTTTGACCAACCTCCCAGTCGGTCCAGCGAATTATAGATGGTATCGTATGATGGCTAACCCTGTCAGCGAAGCCTTTTCTGGCCATGATAATGGTAAACTGGATGATGAGAGGGATATCGGTGACGACGGCTTGGGTAACAAGGCGGCGTGTCTCTTCGTACTCGTACCCTGGCTGGGTTTCATGCGCTGCTAGGACGAGAGAAAACCACGCGCCGAATGCATCAACTCTTTGCGCCGGGTGCAGAACGTCGTTCTTCAGGGCAGCTTGTGCTGGTGCCTGATAAATATCCGAGTTGGGTATAGGAATCTCGAGGTCCTGGATTTCCTTGAGGAGAGCATAAGCTTGCGTATAGTTTCCTGCTTCGACGAGCGTCACAAGGACTCCTGTCGACTGCATTGCTGCGTGGGCTTCGTCTGTGGCTGTCGGCGGGTGGTAGGCGTATTCCGGCCCGTCCTCTTCGAAGACGTCGTCCGTTTGCACCGGTTCAGGAAGGATGGCAGGTAACCGTTTGGCAATGAGGTCGGCGATGGTTAAAGGGGTGTCGGATACGAAGGGCATGTAATCATCCGAGGGCTCTTCAAAAACTTCCACTGGCTTTCGGTGTGAGGTGTCGATCTCCTGCTCAAACCGCGACGCTACTTCGATAGTTGCGTTATTCTTGACTAAAGGTACAAGTTCCTCCTTCACGAGCGGTGCGTGACCCATGGCAGCGTAGCCCGACCCTAACTGTAAAATAAGAGAGAGATTGGCCTCCGGAGCTTCTGCTAGAACTGTTTTGAGTCGATGAAACGCGTCATGGGCCGGGTTCGAGGCGAGAAAGTCTGTCATAGCTGTCGCGGCTTGATCCTGTCTTCCTTCCTCTATGAGTCGTGTCAGGGTGCGAAAAGCGGTCTGGGAGTTGAGCACGTCGATTGGAAACTCCACAGGAGTTTCCATAGGAGATTCCAAGGTGTTATTCGATATGGTTGGTGTCGTCTGCTGTGAAATTGGCCTTGGTGATTCGCCGACAGAATGAGCGTGACGAAATGAGAGCGTAGCACCCTGGCGGGTGCCATGTAGACGCAAGACATTACGAGATACGCTGAAAGATGAGCGGAGGGCAGCGCATGATGCTGGGAGCATTCAGAGTCCCGACGTCGCGCCGAACGATGACGGCGATGGTGGTGACCATGAAATATTTTGTCACACTCGTCAGCCTCAGGGCTCGTTATGTAAGTGTGTCACGGTCACAGTCTCATAGGCAGACCAAAACATCGTTCAACCTTGGAATTTATCTACCACAACGCCCGCTGGCCGTGCACACCCACAGAACATCCTAATCCTACTATATTCCTGTCTAGTAATGCATTCCGTCTCCGACAGCCCGCCTCGCGCTCCTCCAGTCAAGTACAACGCACCCCTAGGCACTCGTTGGGCGAAGGAAAAGGCGGCGGCTGGCGGTGCAACCGCGTTCGACCTCCCGACCGACCCCAAGGCCATCGGACCATGGATCCTCGGTGAATGTATTGGAAAAGGCGCGTCAGGGCGGGTCAAGATCGCGAAACACCGCCGGACTGGTCAGCTCGCCGCCGTCAAGATTCTGCCTGTTGCCCCTCTTGTCAACTCTCGCGCTTCTTTGGCAACTCAGCAGGCGAAATCAGAAAAACAACGCCTCGGTATCGACCGCGAAATCACCATGATGAAGCTTATGAACCACCCGAACATTATGCGCATCTACGACGTCTATGAGGGTGACAAGGAGCTATTTCTGGTCCTCGAGTACGTGGAGGGCGGTGAACTATTCGATTTCTTGGTCAACAAGGGGCGACTGCCCCCAAGCGAGGCTCTCATCTACTTCAGACAAATTATCTACGGTCTTAATTACGCTCACACCTTTTCTATCATCCATCGCGACCTCAAGCCGGAGAATATCCTCATTGCGTCCCTCTCACCTCCTCAAATCAAAATCGCTGACTGGGGAATGGCCGCCTTTGCTCCTCCTACACTTCAACTTGAGACTAGCTGTGGATCGCCGCATTACGCCAGTCCTGAAATCGTCAACGGCGAGAAGTACCAAGGAAACGCTACTGATATCTGGAGTTGCGGGGTCATCCTCTATGCTCTTCTCACTGGACGCCTGCCTTTCGACGACAAGAATGTTCGAACTCTTCTCACCAAGGTCAAGAGTGGGAAATACGATATGCCCGCTTGGATCGATCCCCTTGCGAAAGATCTCTTGAGCAAGATGCTTATCGTTGACGTTAAACAACGTATCACGGTATGTGAATTGCGGGAACGGCGCATATGATTGACTCAAGTCTACGTTTTCCAGATTCCAGAGATCCTCTCGCATCCTTGGTTAATCTCTCACCCCGCTATTCCGTTTTCAGCGTCCGATGGCTCTAAGTTTACAGTCCTGCCACCTCCACTCCCTCCGTCACCGAGTATCCTCGCTCGCCCTATTGCTTCTCTTGACTTGATTGATTCTGAGCTATTCTCATCCCTTCGTATCATCTGGGGGCGTCACGCGGATCCTCAAGGAGAATCTATCAAGCGTGATCTCTGCGGTCCTGCCGGCCAAGGGGTGCATGCGAAGGCTTTCTACTTCTTACTCGGAAAGTATCGCGAAGAGTCTTCTAAAAACCGCTCTAACGACGCTGAATTTGACCTTCAACGGAAGTCTTCCATCGATCTGGAAACGGCAAAATTCAACCTTGGCTGGGAGCTTGACCATTCTGGTGGGCCTGGTGGTCTGAGGAAGTACGACGTGTCAAAGACCCATCACGTTTTCTCCAGCCCGCAGAAAGTCTCGACTCTATCTGCTCTGCCTGCTGCCGCTCAACAACCCTACCCCAACATCTCAATTGGGCCTCCTCCTGGCATGAGCTCGCGTAAACGAACTTTTACGGATGGCAGTCTTCCCGCCAAAGACCGGTCCGAGACGGGCTCTCGCTCTACCGCGAACGGCAGTCGTACGCAGGTAGAGAACTGGAAGGCGCAATTCCTGGCGCAGAAGGACAACCCCTCTGGTACTACTGCCTCATCCAGCGCGAGCAGCACTTCTACGGCGAACAGCCATATGCGTCGAAAACCTTCCGTCAGCTCTCAGACCACCATTGCTGTTGGCGCTGCACCTGCAGGTGTCAGTCTCCTAGGGCGAAGTGGCGGGCGTGCAGTTGCACCGCGTCGGGGACAAACCTATTCTCTGATGCCAGAACGGCGGGAATCTAGTCAACCTGCCTCCGCAGCGACGACGGTTGGGTCGATGGGCTTCTCGCAACACCTCCAACAGATCCAAGCGCGTGCCGCATCTGTTTCGTCTTCCTCGCGATCCTCGCAGTCCCACTCCCGTTCGCAGCGTCCTAAGTCGTCCATCGGCCCGCTCTCGCCGTTCACCGAGAGCGAGAAGCGGGCGATGTTCGCGTCGCCGGTCTTGGACGTCTTCACCAGCACCAAGACCAATGCCAGTAGCGACGCTAGTGTCGACGCTGCCGGGAGGCCTGAAAGTGGGGCACAGCCTGACGGTGCCAGCGTCGGTGCATCTGTGGATCTCGCAGAGGTGGACCTGCCTTTGCTTACGGCACCAAAAACCGATAACCCCGAACTGCAACGCACGATGGAGGACATCACACAGAGGGTGAACGAGCTCGTCCAGGCTGTTGCAGGCTCTCAGCACGCTGTAACCGCGTCTGCACCGTCTCCGTTGCCCGCTGGGGCTGGGACAAAGGACGGCGCACGGGCACTTGCCGTGCATTCCCACGGCCATGGGCATGGGGCATCCAGCCACTCGCACCCTCACGCAAAGGTGGACGAGGACAAGGAGAACCAGAGCATCGACGAGGAGAGCTGGAGCCATGTTAATGTCAGTGGCGATGCGGATCGGTCTGGTGGTGTGGGGCTCGGTGTCGGCCTCGCGGGTCATAATCATAATCATGGCCATCGCGATGTTGGCAGGGAGATCGGGAACGTGTCACAGAACGTTTCAAGCTCGCCCTCGAGGGCTAAGAAGGAGAAGGAGAAGAAAGGCCGACGTAAGTGATGTTTTTCCTCCCTTGGAACTTCAGGCCGACGAAAAATGCTTTTCACAGCCCCTCCGCTCGACCTGCCGTCGCTCAACCTCAAGCGCACGACTTTCGCCATGTTGGGCTCGCCAATCGCCCTGTCTACACCGCTCCATCCTCCGCCGTCCAGCGCCAACAGGGTCATGGCTTCTCCTGTGGTGGGCGAGTTCAAAGGCTGGTTCTCGAACCTCTTTGGCTGGAAGAACTCGAGCGCCAACGGAGGTATTCTCTACTCGTCCGACGACATCCATAGGACGCATCTGCACGTCGCGCGGATCCTCGAGGGCTTGGGCATCGTTCTCGCCAATCACCCAAGTGAAGCGCATCCCACCTCTGAGCAAACACAGTCAGAGATTCTCTTCTGTCGCGTTGATCAGCCGACAGTCGATCCTGCCAGCGGTATTTCGCTCAAGAACGTCCGCTTTAGAGTCGAATTTCGAGCTGGGCATAGTGCATCTCCCGATCCGCAACCTTCAGCTCATCCTGTGGGCGGTTCCGGTGAAGATCCCTCATATTTGCTTACGGCGCCACCGCAGACCCCCAACTATGCTACGACGCCTACATCTGCAGGCCCCGGTGTGACAGGATCTTCGCGGCCGCGCGGGAGCATGCTACTTGGGCGTTCGGTCTCTCATGGGACACCACTTCCAAGTCCTATGCCTGCTATGGCGAAGTGGGACTTCCCACCTGGGTGCCTGTGTGCGGTGGCGTTGGTCCATGAGAAGGGCTCCATGAGCACATTTAGGGCCGTGTGGCGGAGGCTCAAGGACGAATATGGCGACTCGAGCACGGCGTACCCGTGCTTCAGCCCAGCTATTCCAGGAACGCCGTATACAGAGAGCCAGCGGATGGTGGTGTGAATGTGACAGGCCACCTGGCGCAAACGAGGCATGGTATCCACTTTTTATTATTTGTTTAAAAGTCGTAAGTAGGACGGCGGGGCGCGGTAGCGCTCAGAGGGGCGCTCAGGGCATAACGGCGTTAACGGCCTGGGTCCATCACCCCATCTCGAAGAATATCATAGAATGCACATCATCGAAATGTACAACAATTTATTTTCTCTTGTGACAGTGATAACGGATGGCCTTTCGGACACCTCCATTTCGAACCATGGCTGTTGAATACTCTGTTGGGAGACGTCGTTTCTCACCTCGGTTGCTTATTTTACAAAGGAAGCCCGCCTGTAATGAAGGGCTGGCACGGGCGTACAGGCGAGGCGCCTCCGTCAAGGCGTGGAGAGAAACGGGCCGCTCTGCCGGTATTTGGACGCCAAGAAATTGACCAACAAAGCCAAGCCGAAACAGGCGCAAATGAGGCGCGCTGTCCTCTTACGACCCAACGCACGCTGGGGGAGAGGTCGATGGGATTGCGATCGCCGCCTTTGAGCTACAATAACTAGGCGCTTGTTAAAGGCTCTAATATTTGTTTGATTTGATGTGAACGAAGCCCGCGCCGTGGGGGTGTGCTGGAACTAGGGCGCCGCAAAAGTCGACCTCTTCTGTGGAAGGGGTTGAGGGATGAAAAGTGGGTTATTAGATAGTCTCTGTCTACTATAATAACTAACAAGAGTAAGAGGGCATGACAACTTCCTCCCGCATCCGTTGTTGGAACAAGCGACCAAGTGCGCTTGAACAAATTCCGAAAAAAATTGTCCAAGGCCGTTCTCTCTCGGAGGCAAAGCTCGCATCTAGTATTCGGACGCAAATCTGTGGATATTAGGCTATAGATACACTGACGTGAGTAAAGGCAGCGTCTCAAGGCTGTTCATCGAAGGGTGGAGAGAGTGGATAAGCTTTTGGGTTCCGTTAACAGGCATTACAATGAAACTTCCGAAAGCAATCTCTAATGTCGCGAACGATCTCCCGTCGACCTTTATCAATATCGCCTTACTCTCGCAAGTCTAGAGCAGAAGAGGACCGCTATCCACATACACTCCAAATTACCGGCGGATGGAACAAGATCTCCCTGGTGTCCGTGACCTCTGAACCCGCAGTAGCTTATCACGAAATCAGTCAGCCTTATGTCCACTTAACTTTCGCTCCACCCCTATTGTACGTGCTATTTTGGTGCATCCTCCCATGGTAGCACACCACAGAATGAAGACCCGCGGTTTTTGGTACGGGTTCTCACCTTCTGATCTTAGGCCGGAGGTAGGCCGTCAGGGTTCATTTATGCGTTCGAAGCACCCATTTGAATAGCATCTAGACGTCGACCTCCGTATGTACCCTCCTCCATTATGAATGAATAATAAGAGGACGGTTGACATGACAGGTGGGCTCTCGAAGGATGAACAAAGCCTGGCGTCGTATTGAGAAGAATGGCCGGTGGGGTAAGTGCAACAATTACTCAGCTGGCTCGAAGTGGGGCTGGCCAAGGTCCCGGAAGAACCCACAATATGGCATGTTCTCGCGGCGACCATCAAAATAAGAATGACGAACGTACGTTGGACGTCTAGCAAAAGCCTCCGCTAGGGATCTACTGGCACGCCGCGAAGCAGGCAACCCGAATACCGAAGCTCGCCTCCCCATGACATGATGCACACATACATACAACCGCATACATACTTGCTATAGGGCATAGAGTGAGCATGTATGACCTGGGAAAAGAGTATTCACTGGGGTTCCTGTAGCTGTCGTAGTAGTACGACATCACATTCTGAATCTGTCCCAACCATGTTCTGCAATTGTCCTCCGGGTTAATCGGCGAATGGAGATGCTCTCCGTTTTTCATCACGAACAATGGTTCGGACGGAGGGGAGCGTTCAGCCTGCCATTTTCGGGCTTGCAAATCGGCCGTCGTCGGGCGCTCGCCGTTCGCCGCCCAGTGCGTGGGCGTCCAGCATCAATGCACGTGCGGTGACGCCGGTGTTGAGCTCCCTCGCTGGCACAAGGAAGGCAGGGAAGGCATATACGGACAGATGGGTCCAGGAACATCGGCCGTCACTGCTGGGCTCGACGGCGGTCCCTCCTACGCCATAGCACGCTCTGTGGCCTGACGCCGGGAAGCTGCCAGTGAGGTGAGAACGGCCGTCCTGAAATAATCCATCCATGATGGATGCATATCATGCCAGACAAAAAATTATTCGAGCGCCCGTCCGCGTGAGTGGTATTGTAGGGAAACATGCTAGCTTCCATACCGATGAAAGAGGAATGTTTTGCCGTTTGCCACATCGAGCCGCTGGCCTCATGCCCACGGTGTGGACTCGCAGTCGAGGTCAATTTCCCTGGGAGGGAAGGGAGGGTCCTTAACCGCGTTCATAAAGGCAGCACGGTCGCTGGGGTGCCCGGAGTCTAATTACGCACACGGCTGACAAGAAGCTGGGTGTTCTATGACTCGGGACTCGGTGTGTTGAGGCATGCGGCGCCAAGGGGTTAGTGTCCCCCAGCACGTGTCGCCAGAAACAAGGGTATCTTCATCCTCTTGAAGACGCTCGAGTCAAGACAACAGACAGCAGTTCTGGTTCTAGGGAACAAACAACATCGTTCATCCCCTTTGATCCTCATGCATTGAACAAAGGGTTTGTTGTGCTGTTTGAGCGCTGCATTGCAATTGCAATTGGCAATTGTAGCAACACCACGCCGAGGAGGCATGCACGCTCGCTAACGCGAACGATTGCTCTTCATTCCATTTCCGTCCACGAATCACATATCACAGCACAGAGCCGGCAGAAAGGTAGGCAGGGGCTTTCGAAATAACGACCCCAATGAGAAGCGACCTCGCACTCGGAATAGAAGAGGAAAAAGGTGATCATGATAGAGGGTGAACACGCTGTGTTCCCCCTCGCAGATCAGATACTCGGAAATAGGAGGACGGGCATAGTTGGAAGAAGCAGCACGAAGAAAGAGCAAGAACGAGTCAGGTGAATACCTGGGGCGCCAATCTGTCATTGAGAGAACGATCTCATGGTCCCCGGCACCCTCCTGCGGTCCTTATAGGTTTAGACGCCCTGGTCCCGTGGTCGAAAAGCGGAGTCAGAGAGTAGGTCCGAGGTCCGTGTGGTGCGCGCCATACGGAGAGTTGTCCAGGAACCAGAGGATATATTCCTAACATCCTGCAGGCCAAAGATGCATAGCTTGGCCGCTTGAAAAAGGGCAGTGAGGGAAGGAGCAACGGTGGGCAACACGAGCCGGGAGCAAGAGAGCTTTCTGGGGTGCTAGGGTCCGTTATGAGGTGCGGTAGAATATCCCACAGTGGCGGTGGGAAAGCTGTACCCTCGCATGGTGACTGTTTCCTTGTGAAGACAAATATACTCCCGTTCGCGATTTCTGTGCGGCGGAAAAATATAATTAACGGACGGTTCTCAAATTAGGAAGCTCTGCACTGCCGCCCCGCGTCCGCGCAGGACATTTGTCGGCAACATGGATCGCCGTAACACGACCGGTCTTGCTGCTGGCTGCTGGCCCAGTGCTGTGCAAACATGCGCATCGACGAAAAAGGGAATCTGTAGGCAAACCCACAGTGACAAGATGGGTCGATAAACTGATGAACGAATGGATACTTAGCGCCGCATCATGGGTTCTCGATAGAATACATATCTTGGGGCAAAAATAACGACCTTCCGCATTGGCTGATCGTATCGATATCTATATAGATTCGTAAGGCGTCGTTTGGAGGGCTATGTAGGGATCCCAGAATACCTTTCGCGGCGGAAAATCTAGCGGCGACCGGCTATCGCTTATCAGGAGTGGTGGCTCCGTCCAGGCGAAGATGGGACCCATGGTAGGCGCTCGCAAGCGGGGTAAGACGGACGCCCTTGCCGCGGGCTGCGGGGATCACCAGCGGGGCCTCCGAACTTTGATGAACAGAGTCCAGGGAAGACTCCCTAAAATTGCGGTACAGCGCTCGCTGGGTTTCTCCCCCATATATTTACGGAGGCAAGGGCAGTGGGAAGATAGTCGGCGGGAAAGCACCGGAGCCAAGGAGGGTTTCGACTGGCTGGAATGGACGACCTTCCCAAGTAGGACAGCTGACTACTTGTTCTAAATTAATGGGTGTGAATGCAAGAAGGGCGCCCATCCCCACAATGGGCTAGACCCACCTGAACACTTCCCAGCTCCAGTTGCCGCTGGCGGCTGCGGTGGCCGACCTACCGCGCTTGGTGGCTCTGGTTGCAGCAGAGAGTCTGGTGAAGCTGTGGCAGGAATATTGGGAGGAGCCGTGCCCAGGTCAAGAACTCTCAGCCTAGTGGGGATAGATCCTGATATCTCTGCATCGATCGTTCAGGAAAAAGTAGGAAGGTTCCTGGTCTGCACGTGCTGGGAGGGACTGTGTTTGTTGATGCTTCGCTTATGCCGTAAGAGTACAACAACCCCATTGCTTCCAAACCACGACTCGGCTCCACTGCGCCTCTCTTTTATCCCCTCCACCACCACCCGCAATGACAATCCTCTTTCCCTGCCACAACATGCCATCTGCCACCTTCAAGCGCTGCAGACGCTCCGCCACAGCAGTCATGGCCGGCGCCTTTGACCCCCGGCCCTCCAGGGACGTCCTCACCAGCGTCCTCAACGGCGTCACCCCATACCACGAAGTCGAGAGGGACGAGGAGGCCAGGAGGAAGCGGAAGCAGGAGAAGAAGGAGAGGGAGAGGGAGAAGCGCAGGAAGGCACGCGCAGCAGAAAAGGCTGCCGTCAGGACACCGATGGACGTGATCGGCGACGCGAGGCCACACGCGACGGCCCCCAGCACAGTGGGCTCGTTCCAGACACCGCCCACCGCGTCCACCAGCAAGCCAATCTACGTGCGGCCCACCATTCACATCCCTGCCTTCCAGCCTTCGACCTCAGTCACGCCGTCGCCCTCCTCGTCGCCACGCATCATATTGTTCACCCCAAACTCGACGCCCGGCCCGTCCATCTCCTCCAGCACGTCGCGAACGTCGTCGAAGAGGCCCCGTACACCAGACGACGACGTGGAAATGGGCTCCGTGTCGGCACCGGTCGTGCAGCGGCCTCCGCGCAAAAAGCGTCAGGCGGCGAAGAAGGGCTGGAAGGGCTGGTGCGAGATCGAAGGCTCCCCACCTCCCTCGGAACGCCTCATCAAGCTCGATGTTCCCCCCGTACTGCAGGAGCGGCGCACCCGCAGTGGCAAGAGCTTTGACGCTATCGGGGTTGGTCGGACTGAGTGGGTGTGAATGTGAGTGGCACCAAACGCGATCCAACGGTTCGTTTTTGCTCATATTCAGGAAAACAGATCCTCGTATACCTCCAAGATTACCCGCCCAACAGTTTGGGGCCCATCTCGACTCGTTTCGCCGTCGTCGTCATCGTGCGCAATCCGGAAGGAACCTACTCCCATTATGTCACTTCGAGTCATTCTGCGTCGTCTGGTATGCTGTGAATCTACTTCTTTAGGACTGCTATCTTGTTCAGAACCTATACCTTGCTTTCTTTACCCCCGATTTTGGTTTGTCATTTCTTTCTCCAAGAGTATCGTCCGTTTTGGTAAAAAATCAAGTATGGCTTGCGCGTCCGATATCCAAGCTACTAGTAGAAGAGTTGGTTATGTTCTATAGCTTTCAACAAACAATGACATGGCTTCTTCTTTGTGTGCTCGATTTGCATCATGACATGAGGATGGAGATGGAGCGCCCTTCTTACTCCACACCCAGGGGAGCCATACGCTTCTAGATAAGCTCTTGATTTGGTCCGAGATGAATTCAGTGAAGCGTCTACGCAATCTCCAACCAGATCTGTCTATCGAGATGATTCCCGACGATTCAGCAGACCGTAGTACGCCTTGCAGACGGTTTTCCGTCTTTTCTTCGCGATGATGCTCGCTGTGTGACTACAAAGCCCGATCGGGAAAAATAAATAATTTCCCAAAGGAAGCAAATCCCAATTTTGAGTCCGTCACCAACAAGGCCAAACAACGGGTCTGCCGATCGCGCTCATCCGTGTCCTCTTCCAACCATTACCACCACCACCGCTACCTTCCTCTTCTTCATCCTCTTTTGGTCCCCCAAAAAGCTTCGCGAGAATTTACTTTCAGGGACCTATACGCTTGGACAACGCTTGGAACACCGTGGTCGCTTCCCTGCAGTTTGAGCACCCACGCGATCCCGAGGTTCTGGGTCGGCGTGGACAAGTCAGGGTCCCTCCAGAGAAATCCGTGTTTCATCGGAGTTCCGGGCTTCAGGAAGCCAGCCAGCAGCTTCGCTCGCTTACAGTACTCGCCGCGGCGCCTCTGCACCCAAAGCCTTGCTTGACAAGTGGCGCAATTGCCAGAAGCTTATCACAGCGCATCATCCAAAGGATCGCGTAGTCACTTCTCGAGGTCGAATTGGGTGCTTCGCTTGCCCTTTTGCTGTTGGGTTAAGCTTCTGCTTGCTGCTGTTCCCACTTCCGAACGCGTTTTGGGTCCCTGCTCCTCCTTTCTCCTGAGCCGATATGGTGTTGGCGCAGCTGCCAGCCCTCCCGGTGCCTCCATCATGGTTCCCGGGACACATGATGAAGTTCACGCGGATGCTGCCCGCTTTGCTTAAGAGGACGAACGTCGTTCTCGAAATTCGAGACTCGCGGCTTCCGTTGACGAGCATTAACAGAACCCTCGAAGGTGCGTTCATTTGCGCTCTTGCGTCGTAATCGGAGGTGCTGTTGCCCATGAAAGGGGGGTGCGGTTGAAGTATTAATGAACGCGCTGGGATCAGGTCGATGAGACAGATGCATACATGACCGGCCGGTCGTTCTTTCTACTGCTTAACCGCGCCGCAAGGCCTCGCTCCGTTGGCTTTTCATTTCCACCGTCGGCTATCAGTTTTGACGCTTACCTTTTCGTGCTGTAGGTGCGTTGAAGAAGTGGAGGCTGGAGCGTGGATGGGACCCGAATCATCCCGGACGACGTTCTATTGCCCTTGAAGCTTGTGAGCACATCGTGGTGCTCAACAAGCGCGACCTTGTCCCTGAATGGGGCATGGAGGTACGCACGAACCGTTTGTTAACACCTCAACGTAGAGTCTAAACACATAAACGAACATTTAACCCATTCCTAGCCTTTTCGAAAGGCGATAGCAAAGAAGTTTCCTCATCAACAGATGCTCTTCGCATCGTGGCAGCGGCCGCGGGATATTCGCAATCTCAGCGAGATTCTAGTAAGTATGTTACCCCTTTTTCCTAATCCAGCTAGCTATGGGCATGCTAACTGACGTTGTGATCCTGTAGACTTAGCTAAGGATTATCCTCATGCCATGGAGTTAAACGTCTTAGTCATCGGCATGCCCAATGTAGGCAAGTCGACATTGCTGAACGCCCTCAGAAACATGGGCATCAGAGGTCGTAAGTGCCTTCTACGCCGCGCCCGCAGGCCCATTTGTTAATCCGTTCATATTGGTTGTCAGCAACGCCAAAAGCTTTTCAGACTTCAGCTAACCCGGGGATGACGCGGGCCCTGTCCACACGGCTGAAGCTGTCGTTGGATCCTTTAGTCTATGCGTTCGATACCCCGGGCATTATGCTGCCCTTCCTTGGCCGTGGAGAGGAGGGTGCCGAGAGAGGGGTTAAACTCACCCTCATAGGTACGTAACATCCCACTCCAGCCCATTAGGATGATGATCAGGAAAGACTGATAAGAACTACCCTCATTCATCTCCCAGCGGGCATCAAAGAAGGGCTCTATGATACGGATGCCTTGGCTGCGTATCTACTGTACAGACTCAACGTACTGAATCCCATCGGTGAGTACCCCATGTATCCAGTCTCAACCACCCATCCGTCCATCCTCCATCAAAATGTTCCTTTATACGCCAAAAGCACGACTGCGTCTCGTTCGATTTTTGATCATCACGACACTTTTGTTGTGTCATTCTTGTGTTGCGTTGACATTTGATTGGGGACCTGTTAAGTGACTAACGAAACCTTTGGTTCTTCCTTTTTTTTTGTCTTCAGCTCCCGCGTATTTGTCCTTGCTTCCCGCTGGGTCAGCTCCCACCTCGGAACTAAGCGAGTTTTTGGAGCTGCTCGCCAGACGGATGGGCATGATCAAGCGTGGCGCAGAGGTGGATCTGGAAAGAGCTGCAGTCTATTTTGTCAGGTGGTGGCGCGAACAGGGCGGCCTTTTGGCTGCCTCTTCCGCGCTATCGCCCGGCGCTAGTGCACCGCCGGGCCAAGCGCCGATCCAAGGCTGGGGTTTCGACTTCCAGTGGGACGTCCTCCCAGAGGACACCTTGCCGGGTGGGGACCCAGCTCTGGTCATCCAGGAAAAGATGGAGCGGTGTATCGACGATTACCTCGTCAAAAGCAATAACGAAGAGGCCGAAGAAAATAATGTCAGCCCCACGCAGCTCAAGAAGAAAGCAGTACTGGAGGAGAAGGAGAAGCGTAGGCTGAAACACGCGGCGAAGCGGCAGCGTTGAGGCTTCGTAATCGAACGTCCCCGCCTTCCTCTCTCGGGGCAGTCACGGACACCTGCATCTCCTTTCGCTCCTCGACCGAGAGGAGTTGGGAACACCGCGTCGCCATCTATCTATACCTATCTGTGCGGGCTTTTCCATCCGTAATCCCTAGCCCTCACTTGATCTCCCAAAATTAAAGCAAGAGCTTAATTTCTCCTTTTTTCTAGAACACCGCTCGCTCAGGTGGCCTGCGTTCCCAGCATCGCCGTTATCCACTGTATTGGCCCGTCATGGAACGCGGGAATGACGGTTTGGAATGTGCACGTAGCATTCCTCGCCTATATGGAGAAGCACCTTCCATCTCTTTGGTTTGTTCCAAGCATCTATGCCATTTTGGCTTGAAGGTCCTTTGAGGGCTCACATGATGCGGGCCCGCGAGCTTCCAAGCGCCTGTGCGCCAAGCTTGTTGTAGCGGCTATCGTTTCTACAGCGTACGATGGGTACTTGGAAATGATCGCTTCAAGAAACTCGACGCTCTTTGCCGCTGGCAATTACGCCAAGCAGCACTCCATTGAACGTTATTTTCGTCTTGAAGCTTGTGCGGTTCTTCATCATACGAGTGCTGTCTCAAAGAACGTTTCTGATCTCAGAACCTTATTCAATGTCAAAAACATGCGTCCTCCTACTGGAACATGTTTTAGGTCGTGTCGCCGTGCCTCACGTCAACCGCCTGGTGCAACGCACGAGAGAGTTCCTCTGGCTGCTGTCAATTATGGGCCTGGTATTGGTTCGCGACGAGCCTAAATGATCCAGGACATATCCTAGAGGCGGAGACTAAATTTACATGGCCTGCAGTTGTAACACGAGGATCTAGACGATAGTGATGATGCCTGATAAAAGGCGCGGGTTGGCACGCGGTTAGCAGACATCTAATGTGGTTCTTGCTCAGAAATATCATATAGAATTCTTTCTGGGTGTGATGTTTACGAAGAACAAAGGCGGGAGAACTTGCGGCCTCCTCGTCGATGGGCTTGCTCAGCCTGTCCAACAGCACAACGGGCGCAAGAAGAGAGTTCTCTCCGTTGGCGTCGGCCCAAAATTGATAGACCACCTAGGTTCCTGCTACACGATGCATACCATCGATGATAAACAGAAATGTTTTGTGTTCTGTCTTCGTTCTCGCCGCTCTTCCCGGTTTCGATTTGTCCATCACGAACGGTAACGTGGGAGGTGTGAAAATTTGAAACCGGTTAGTTCTGCTCTGCACACTACGAGCAGCCTGTAATTATTTTAGGGTGATGCATATTGGGTTACACCTCTGCATTTAGCGCGCGCCTAGCGGTTGACGCCCATCCAAATGCTGAATCCTGAGCGAGCTGACCGGCTTCTGATGGTCTAGTCCCGTCACAAAATGTGTCCGCTTGATTCACGGGCAGGACGTTACTTGGTACAAAACATCGCCACTAAGCCTATGTGATTTACTGCTATCTAGCCGCTTACCCTCAGCATTTATGCGACTCCGGGCTGAGTGGGAAAAACGAACGGCTTGGGGTGGCCTCGTTACTCGTAGACCTTCCGCATTAGGCATAGTCACGATTCCATAAAGAAAAAATATATATTCACATAGCGCCTTTAACGGCCGACCTCTTCGCTTTCCGTTGCATTGTCTCTTCATAGAGTCCACGCTGAGTTTCTCTGGTGGCAGGTGATCACAGCGCGTTGTTGTGCACTAACACGAACGCGTCCATATGTGCAAATAAGCACACACACGCTTGGCGTCGCTTCGAATTCCTCCGACGATCGACCCAACTCCGCGGAAGCAGAAAAAGTACATTATATTGTACAGAGCGGAAAACGAGGATCCTCCGAGAAGAAGAGATGCCAGACAAGCCAACGTACAGGAGTAAGGACAGATCGTACACACGCGGGCATATTAGCTGTACATGTGGATACAGGTACCTGTCCATTTGGGGAGAAATGCAGAAGTGATAACCGATAGCCGATAGCAGAGAAGCAGAACAGAAGAAAACACAGAAAGGCCTCAGGAGTGGGGCCGTTAGACGTGTTTAGAAGTAAGAAGAAGGGGAGTAAAGGCGACACAGAGAAGGCGTAAAGGAGAAGGCGCGTGTATCGCATACAAATCTCAGGCAAATTTGTGTCCTCTTCTCCTTCCACACAGACAGTTCCAGATTCGAAAATAGCACACTGGCCAAAAGCCTTAGACCGAGACGCAGATCCCGTACACTCTTCCAGAGCAGATCGATGTCGACATCGACGCCAACGTCAAGCGGCTCAGGATCTAACCGCAGTGTTCTGGTTCTCCACGTCGGGCGGCTGCGAGCTCAAGTTCGCGCTCCTCGACATGCTCAGCCCTCTAAAGAAACCAGGGCGGAAGGCAGCACCGAGCAGTCCACCACGGACTTCGCTTGTCTGGCCTGTCCCGGACGGCGTGATGCCGCCGGGGCTCGCGGGGCCCTCGTCCTCCGACCCCGAGCCGTCGCCTTCCTTGCTCTCGGCAAGAGGCGGTGCGGAGGTCGTTAGACGGAGCATGGATGTGTAAGCTAATCATCCAAAGGGTAAACGAGCACGGATGTGGACGGTCGTGTGAACGGTCGAAGTATGAAGGTGAACGGCGAAGGAGCAGAAGAAGCAGAAAGGTAGAAAGGTAAGGCATCAGTAAATCTTGTACCGTCTCCTTAGAGCGAAAGAAAATCGAAAGAAAACTCACGCTGTCGGCAAACAGGACAGAACCAGCCCTTCGCCTTGCGCTTCCGGCGCGGATTCGTAATTGGCGCGACTGGTGTTGCAGGCGTCGTCGCGCCATTATCGGCCGCACCATCCTCTCCTGCCCCAGGTGTCACTGTGCCAGGCACCGGGACTTCGCTCTGCGTGATATTCCCACCCGCTCCGAACTCGACCATGTTCAGTGCGCATTCCTTGCACGCGACGAGGTGGCGGCACGGTAGAAGGACAACCTCGCGTGGAGAGGACAGGCAGAGGAGACACTCGGACTGAGGGTCGTCGTCGTCCGCTGCCGCACCGCCGGTGCCCTGGCTCTCGTCAGGTGGGTAAGTGTGCGCGGCCGTGGGCAACGGTGTGGTAGGCGCTGGCGTGTGTGAGGACGTCGACGTCAGACCGAAGATCTCGTGCAGGTGGAAAGTATGCGGTCCAATCTTGGGTTTGGTGGGCGTCACGAAACCGAAAATAGCACAGGGAAAGAAAGCACTTACCGTTGCCTCCCGCTTCACGACCCTCACTACCCAGGGTCTGGAGTCTTCTTCTGACCCATCCTCGCCTTCCGCCTTCTGCCCGAACCTAACGATATGCAGATATGTGATCTGTTCATTGGGCGAGGAGAGCTCCGTTCCTTGCTCGTCGAGCGCAGCCAATCTGATTGTCACCTTGACGCCATCTTCGCTGTCCTCCTTGCCATCTTTTGCCTTGCCTTCGTTCGCGGCGGCCGGTTCGGCGTCAACAACCGTCAGCGCGGGACCTGCGACGCTTCGGTTGTGACGCCTGCGGAAGTGAAATTGCGTGAAACGGCGGCGGGCGTGACTGCTGTTGCTCGTGTTTGCATTACTACTGGCGGCCGCGGTGACGTCTAGAGTCGAAGGGCTGGTGGGAATATTTCCAAGCGCCGGCACCTCACCCGATGGCTCTTCTGCGTTTGTCTGGGACCCCTCAGCTTGCTGTGAGTTGGCTTGAGAGTTCTCGAAGCGGCCCAGCTCCAGCAGGGCACCTTCTTCAAGGGTCAACCGATTTCCGAATCCGCCCTCGACGACAGTCTCAAATACCTGCAACTTGCAAAGTGACGAGGAGTGGGACGACGCCGCCGGTGCGTCCGGGTGCGTTTTCGGGAGGTGCACGTTGACGTAGATCCCACATTTGGGTGCGTCGCAGTCGTACTCGAACTCCAGCCCGTGGTGGTGTTGATCGACAGTGTTTGTCCCGCCACTGTCGTCATGTACGGCAGAAAGCGGCGAGAGACGGAGGGTGGGTCGCTTGAGATTGACAAGGGCTTGCAAAGTGGTGGTTGGGTGGGACGGCTGCGAGGAAAGAGTATAGTTAGATCGTGCATTTATTTAGACCGCCAATCGCTGTTAGACGGCTCTGAAGCGGGTAGATTGCACAGCCGGCATCGTGGACACAGAGTGGGTCCAAATGCTCAGAGAGACGGCGTAGATGGGAAGATCGATAGAGCGAAGAGTAACCGAATGGCGAGTCCAAACCGCCGGCCCACCCCCGATAGGCCCGAAGACAGCGACAACGACGGCAACACCAGGACTGCAAGTACGCAAGGACCAGGCCCACAGAACAACCTGCCCAGAAACAAGAGCGTTACTCACCTCCTTGCTCTTCTCGATCCAGCTGGTGATGATGTCCTGCGTGAGCTCGTCGGTCACGACCTTCTTCTCGCCGGAGAGTGTCCATGCAGGTCCGGCGCTGACGGAGCCTATGCTTGGGCCAAAGAGGGGCTCGCTGGACTTTTTGTCCTTCCCTCCAGCAGGATTGATGTTGACGATGGTGGGCTCGCCCTGCGGTGTTTCTGGTGGTTGAGCCATGGGTGTAACGGGCGTGTCGGCAGCCTGGGGCAGAAGTCGATTGCGATTGAACTGGAGATTATCTGTTAGAATATCAGAGGGAGGCCTTCTCTGGTGAATGCGTTGGTTGGACTAACACCAGGTGCTGCCGAGGTTCATGGTGGAGGAGAAGATGGGCTGTGAGAACCGAGACAGTTTCCTTGTCCGTTGCCGACTCGGCCCTATATATGGCAACAATTCTTGTCCCGCAACTGCGGACGGCTAACAAAGTGCTCTTATGCTCGCGGTCGTACGGAGTTTCAGCCTACTTCAGAAGGGAGTTAAGGCTCAGATCATGGGCATCTGTCAGCGCAAAATCATCGTGATTTATAAGTATAGGTGTGAGGCAGTGTTGAGAATTCATGTGCGTTCCTGACGAGCGTATTCAGAAATCACTCAAGAGTCGAAGCCTTCAGCATGGCGGCATGGAGGGCATGTGCTTGATTCATGGGTCATACAGTGAGAAAGAAAGAGATGTGATAGTGCACGAAGAAGCTTAAGCCACCAATGAGACAACACCTCCAGCAGCCTTGATCTTGGTCCTAATCGAACAGACGTCATGTCAGTGTCGCGATCTTTTATCAGAGTATCAGCAACCAAAGATACGCACTCAGCCTTCGCCGAAACGAAACGAGCTTTTACAATGAACGGAAGTTGGGGTAGCCTGTAAGGCAGAAAGCAAGCGTTAATCGCACCAAAACTCGAAGAAAACCGGAGACATACAATCCATTGCCCAAGACCTTTCCGTATCCGAATTTCAGCGTGTCAATCACGGGGACGACATCCGAGTTCTCCGTCAGACCCTTCTTTTGCTCCTCGGGCACCAAGCTCCATAGCTTGTCGACGTTGATGATAGGACGCCAGTGCGCGTTGCGGGTCAGGTGGAAGTGGCGCATACCAACCTTACCAAAGTAACCCGGATGGTATTTATCAAAGTTCGTTCTTTGAAACCAATGTAAGATAAGGATAAAATGCGAGAGAAAGGGATAGACGCACCGGTGGTGATGTTGACCACCAGCGAGACCGCGACCTCCAGGATGCTTGCGGTGCTTTCCAACACGACCGTGACCGGCCGACACATGGCCGCGATGTTTGCGGGTCTTCGAGAACCGGGAAGGCATTGTTTTCTGCCAAAGCGGGGGAAAGAGCGTGTCAGTCTACCTGATCCCAATTATACTCAACATCCAGCACACGCCATCCAACACCTTCGGTACCCATCCAACCGTGATTACCGCCATTTTCGCTCGAAAGACATGGATTCAGCAGCTCTGGACATCCTGAAGGCGACTGGCGATGTGGTGGGCAGTGATTCGGCAGGAAATGCTCACCTTGAGGAAGGTTGTCGGTTTGGTGAGCCTACGATGACCTTGGAAATCTTGTTGCGCCTGATCGCCACAACGCAAATAAAGTCAAATACAGCATTCTTGTCCCCGAAATTTTGGTCTGACGCGTCACTTTCCACCTCTACAGCTACTGTTTGGGGGTTGTATTCCGGTGAGTTCTTGTTCGTTTTGCATGTTGAAATGATGGTGCAATCATTATTTATTGTCGGTGAATCTACATGATCGCTAATTTCGATGCTGACTTTCCATCTTCTGTCTCATCCATCCTTCAGCAAGCTGATCAACTTCTGCTTTCTTGCAGTTTTCTTTTCATATTCACGTCTGCCAGCGGTACCTTGACTGGTAGCCCACCTTGTGCAGCATCTCCCAGTTCAACGACGGAGACCTCGTCCAAGTACTTCTACCTTTGTCGTCGTAACTCTGGCGACTTACGATTGCAACTATCCCTCCTGTATCTATCCTACGACCTTACAAACCAAACCATTACCTTGCAACCTCGGAAGTCTGAACCTATAAGCCATCATGAACGCACCTGCTCGTCACGAACTTTATGTCCTTGAGGATGGCGAGAAGGGGTACGTCCCACCTTTAAGACGGGTACTGAAAGCCTCATTCTTTGTCTTCGATGCAGTGTCGAGGTGATTGAAGACACCAAGATTCCCAATGCGGCTACGATTAAGATTGTGAAGCAGGACCATACGCTGGGAAACATGCTACGCGCGTGCGTCCTCTTTCCCTTCTGTCTTACCTCCCAGTACGTACCCCTACCCACAGGCAACTCCTCTCAATGCCCCAAGTCCTCTTCGCCGGATACAAAGTTCCTCACCCTCTGCACCCCTACTTCCTCCTCAAGATCCAAACCGACGGTACGATCACGCCGCAAGCCATCCTCGAGCAAGCATGCACAAAGCTCATCGGGACGATGGCTGCGCTCGAGACCAAGTTCAAGCGCGAGTTCTCATACAAGGACGTCGAGGGCGCTGTTGGGGGTGTTGGTGCAGGCGTTGGAGGCGTGGGTGGACCAGGGGCGGATGATCCATATGGGGGAGGCGCGGGACGCTGGGGACGGGATAGGGATTATCTTGACTTTTAGTCGGAGACGGGGCAGACGTTTGTGGTTTTAGGAAGGCCATCTCGAAGTGTGTACCATAGCGGCTCTCTCAATCCTGGCTTTTTGACCAATTCAACCCACAGCTACGTCCATCTAAGGCAGATTCTCTTTTTGGCAGATTCCTGCCATGATGATCCATCACAATGACCGTGCACGACGCGCGACTAATCGTCATACAAAGGTTAAATTTCTAGATCTTAGGCGTCATGACCACTGTATCCCTGCCGAAGTTCTCCCCATCATCTTCTACAACCGGTGGCCCAAGCATTGTCTCGCGTTGATATCTTAATAGCTTTGATCAACAATCAGGCACTTGTTCTTCCACTGTCGGCGACATCTAAACCGTCCAGATAACATTCATTCAACCTCAGCGGCCAGCCAGCCCAAGCTGCATAAATACACAGCTGGTGGCCCTTGGTGAAATATCACCCAGGAATTGTATTTTAAACATGTCTCTATACACCCGGATGGAGCAGAGTTAAATAGCATCTTACGCACTTGTAAGAGACCCTTTCGTTTCGACAACCCCCAGTGGCAGATCTCAAGGTCGCTTTACAGTGTGACCGTTCTGTTGGGTACGCATTAATGTATTTGTCAAATGTGGCGCGTAAGATCATCAAGGAAGGTCAGCTTATTTGTAATCCACCACTGAGGAGATGGCGAAATCTCTAACACCGTACAGATTTCCTTCGTTCTGAGATGAATTCAACAGTACTAAAGGTCAGTTCGTCATTCAGCCTGTGAAATTGCTCATGAATTTAGTCAGACACCCTTGTCCGCCGTGGGATACCAGCCCAGCGTCATAAAAGACGGTATATTCAGCTCATAGCGACAACGTAATTTTCCCCGTCATGCCTGAAACGCAGAAAGCTCTCCTCATCGAGAAGAAATTTGGCGACTTCGTCGTTGGCGACACCGAGAAGTATAAGCCCGGCCCGGGCGAGATCCTCGTCAAGGTCCATGCCGTAGCGCTGAATCCAAGGGACTGGAAGATGCGAAAATTCGGGTTTTTCATGGATGAGTTTCCTGCAGTACTTGGGATTGACATCGCCGGATCAGTTGAAGAGTTGGGTGCTGGTGTCACCGAACATAAGCTAGGTGATCGAGTGTGAGTGGGCCCTTCCCGACTTTTCTACCTCCTCCACCTCCTCCACGAGCGATGGAATGAGACTAATGACAACTTTGTTTTCCCAGGTTCTTTCAGGGCGACCTGGAGAAACGTAAGAGCGGCTTCCAACAATACGCAATTTCTTTGGCAGTGACAGCGGCGAAGGTGAGTGTCGAAAACTGTAATGGCACCTTCGTGTTAATCTTCGACAATAAGATCCCACCGAACCTCTCCTACGACGAGGCTGCAACGATTCCTCTCTCGATTTCCTCGGCTTATGTCGGGCTCTACAATCCAAAGCCGCATGGTGCCGGGTTCTCTCCGCCATCTGGCCCTGCTGGCGAGGGGAAATACGCGGGTGTTCCCCTCGTTGTTTTAGGAGGCGCGAGCTCTGTGGGGCAACTCACGATCCAAGTCGCTCGCTTGTCCGGGTTCTCGCCCATCGTAACCACTGCTTCCCTCAAGCACAGCGAATATTTGAAGTCCCTCGGCGCGACGCATGTCCTCGATCGCCACTTGTCATCCGACGCTCTTAAGGCCGATGTGGATAAGGCTACTAACGGAAAGCCTGTTGAGATCGTGTACGATGCGGTCTCCCTTGAGGAGACCCAGAAACTGGGCCTGGAACTGGTCGCTCCGGGAGGGCAGTTGGTTATCGACTTCACTCCTGCCGTGGAGTCACAAGATGGAAAGACTGTAATTTTCTTTCTAGCAGGGCTCAGGATGCCGAACAATCTCGAACTTCTGGAGAATTTGTACCATGAGAAGATTACCGGGTTCTTGGAGAGAGGGGCGATCAAGGTAAGTTCTTCAATCTCTAGCTGAGCTGTCTTCTCCGTAGCTAATTAATTTTTAGCCCACGAGATTCGAGGTTCTCCCCAACGGGCTTGCAGGGATTGTCGATGGCTTGCAGAGGTTGGAGACTGATCAAATTTCGGGATTGAAGCTTGTGGCCCATCCGCAAGAAACTCTTTGACCATTGTGGTGATAAGTACGAGATGGATTCTGCACACCAGTGAAGCGATGTATGAGCGTACACACGAAATTTAAACACAGAATGCTTCGAATTCACATGAGAATGATAACCACATGGGCGCCTAAGTATGCACAGCAAGCGCCGTACTGGCGGGTCCAGAACCGCCAACACCTGTGGAAGACACCCCTGTCCTGAGCGGCTTAGCGCGGTCCGCCGTCCACTTGCTGTGACGTCGCGTCACAGTATCCTCCCAGCTTTGCAACTTAATTTCGACGACGACCCCACTCAGCATCTACTTCACAAGTGTCCGTGTTACATCGTGGCGATAACGCAGCAGTTTGCCGCTGAGCTCTATCTGCCTCATCAACACCACACTCAAGTCCAAGTCCTCCGCTTTTCAGGATACTACAGGATACCTAGTACTCGAGTCAGTGTCAACACTGCCCAAAGACGCTTCTGCGGCGCAGCCATATTGTCTAGTGGGTATCTGGAATAGGGATGTTATTCGTGCTGTAGCGGTGTGTCACCATTCAAGATTATGACTGAGCGCCTGACTAATACGTCTTCATCAAGTTTCTCAATGGAGACCTGTCCCCTCCCGAATAGTTTCAGCAGTGCAGGGCATGCCTGTACTTGCCTCGTACTGTTCAAGTGTTCCCCTTTGTCATGCTGCTTGCGCCATTGATATATCACTTCTCACTGAGTAAGGCTACCTGTCTCTTGATGACACAGATCACTAAGCTCTTTCCTATACGTAGATATAACCTCGAAACCCACCTCATAGCCCCACAACGAAGAATTCGGCCACCTCATAGCTGACAGCTTTCTCGATGGCTCAAAAACAAATAGCTCTGCTCCTCGAGAAAGGCTCTCGGAAGCTCGTTGTTGGTCATGTCGACAAGTACAAGCCTGGCTTTGGCGAGATTCTGATCAAGATTCAGGCCGTTGCCCTTAATCCAGTGGACTGGAAAGTCCAGAAGTCAGCGTTCGTCGTCGAACAAACCCCCGCTATTCTTGGACTAGACATCGCAGGTGATGTTGATGAGGTGGGCGAGGGTGTCACTGAGTTTAAGGAGGGAGATCGAGTGTAAGTTGTTATATCTCTCGAGGAAGCCTTTGTCTTTCCCGGTATTGATTGTTGCTTGACGTCCTCCAGATTTTGTCAAGGCCAATATGCCAACAACAAGGGCGGATTTCAGCAATACACGCTCGCTCTAGCGGCGACGACCGCCAAGGTAGTAGAAAATTAGCATTTATTCCCGTATCGCAAATTCTCAAAAGTTCATCAGATTCCACCCAACGTCTCATACGACGGGGCTGCATCAATCCCAGCAGCCCTCTCCACCGCTTATGTCGGGCTGTACAACCGCCCCCCACACGGCGCAGGGCTTTCGGCACCTCTTACTCCAACTGAAGAAAGCAAATATATAGGCGAGCCAATTATCGTTCTAGGGGGCGGAGGGTCTGTCGGCCAGCTCGCCATCCAGTTAGCCCGACTGTCTGGATTTTCGCCCATCATCGCCACCGCGTCTCTGAAGCACACGCAGTTCCTCAAATCACTCGGAGCGACGCATATACTGGACCGAAACCTCACCTTGGAGGCCCTCAAGGCTCAAGTGGACAAAATAACAGCCGGAAAGCCTATCAAGATCGTCTACGATGCCATCTCCCTTGAGGTGACGCAGAAAGCCGGCCTCTCCCTGGTAACACCAGGGGGAAAGCTCATCCTCGTGCTTTCCTCGCTGGTAGAACCTGAGGGCAACAAGACTGTCGTCCCGATTGTCGCTGGTCTAAGGGCAGCCTCCAACATCCAAATCCTGGAGACTTTGTATCATGACAAAGCCAGTAGCCTCCTGGGAAGAGGAGTAATCAAAGTAAGCTTGTTAGATTCGCCCACAGAGACGTCGGCTCACCACACGTACGATCATGAAGCCTAATAGAGTCGAGGTTCTGCCTGATGGTCTTGCGAGGATACCGGACGGTTTGGAGAGGATGGCGGCTGGCGAGGTGTCGGGAGTTAAGCTCGTCGCTCATCCCCAGGAGACAGGGCCAGTACAGTGAATCGATTTGCCTTGGCCATAATATCGCCCTATAAATCCGACCATAGCATATACTGTTACGCGGTATTTTCAAGAAGTGACCCTCGCAGGAGAGCAAATTGAACGGCCTCGCGGAACGGTGATTGAGATACAAATACCGACTTCAAGTGGCATCTCAGATCGAACTGATCTTTCCTCGGTGCTTTGGCATGACCTCACGACCGGCGTCGATATCTATGGGACTGAGTTCCATTGGTGAGGGTAGCAAGATCGTCCCTTGAACCCGATGGCACAATGGTGATAAAACCGTCTCACCCTACAAGTCATATTCGCCTCTGTCTCCGTGCAGTCCTTTCATTGTCTAGCCCGCGGCCGTTCCCTCCGATTAAGTGTCCTGTACATCCACGTGTGACACAACCAACAGACGCTCGCAAGCCGACCACCAGCCAGTAAGTAGCGGTGTGTCTGCCTGAAAACCCATCGATCGATTTGGTGCTTACGCATAATTCTAGTTCCCCCAGGTGGCATCCTACCCCAATCTTTGAATACAATGTCAAATGAAACACAAAGACTCGATGATACCGATCCCGCAATCGTTTACTCTGAAGGATGGGGCAGGTTCGGAAGTGGAAGCGAATACAACACCACTACCACGCTGAGCGCCCAGGCGGGGACAACAGCAACTTTGGCATTCAAAGGTATGTTTCTGTATTGACGCCCAAGTGTCCATAGCTCGACGATTCCTCTTAGGTTCCTCGGTTTCGGTCTATGGGACCACCCCGGCGGTTGGGAACGTCCTTGCGTCAGCTTCCTATGCCATCGACGACGACATTCGTATAATACAAACTTCGCCCAACGTCACTGAAAATGTCTATCAATCTCTATTCTTTCAGTCGCCCACACTTCCGGAGGCAAACCATATCTTGGTCATTACGACGTTGGCGGAGGGTGCATATTACTGGTTGGATTTCATCTCCGTAACACGAGTGGTATCCACGATGAACTCTTCCGTCACTTCACCTTCATGGCCGATCTCTTCATCGCAAAGTACAACACTGTCTATCGACCCCGCCAACACGCCTGTCGTTTCCGCAACAACCACACCGACTCCATCTCTTCCCCCAAAGCAGCTCAATGCACTGGTGATCACAGCTAGTATACTCGGAGCTGTGATCGTCGTTTTCCTTTCTTTCAGTGTCGGCACCTGTTTGATACGAAAACGGGACAAAAGGAATCATCTACAGAAATGGAAAGGCCTTCCCGTCCATTTCGGACGTTCGACAACGGATGCAACGAGTTTATGCTCCACAACTCAAAGTCGACATCACGGTCGCGAGTGTATCATACCATTCGTTGACAGCTCCAGGCCCAATCTGCCAATAGCTGCACATCTGACGAAGGCTATGCCAGTATCGGAGCCCACTCTCACGTCTGGGAGTACGCCAACCCAGCGTTTGACGCGTCACGAACAAGAACCTCTCGATAGTCCTCCGGAATATTTTCAAGGAGGCTAGAATGTTCACGATTTAAATTTACGTGTACACGCGCTCTAGCAGCTGCAAACTCACAATACAAGGCCTTCGATGATAACGATATAGTGTGGGAAATTCTGGTTTCAGGAACAAACCATGCTTCAATCGTGCGACTCAATCCCACAAGGGCTTTGCAAAATTAGGCAACCTATCGACAGGTGGTATGTCCCGGTGACGCTGAAATATGCCGGTGCAAAGACAAAAGGACCCTTGATTCGCGCTCAAGGGGAGGTCGGGCGCCTTTTGAGTGATGAGCGCTCGATCGGCTTCTCGGCATGAACGTTTCGAAGGAGCAAGGCATGGAGTCAAGACCACATGAGGCCTTTGATCGACAGCTCAGTTGATGGGAGATCAACTCAGTCTACGGACATCATGGCGCCCCTTCACTTTGATGTTGCTATAAGTATAGCCAGTGATTGATTGCATCGCACATCCATCCCAAGTTTCGCCCGCCTCCTTGTTCTGCAGACTTCGGTCCCTTCGGTGAGCTGATTTCGTGTTAGGATATCTCCTCTGGTTGACGTTGGAGTAGTCGCTCACAGGTTGGGCAACCTTCGCCAATGGGATCACGGCAGATCGATGATACAGACCCTGCAATCGTCTATACCAACGAAGGCATTGACTGGGGAAGGTATGGAGACGGTACGCACGAGTACAATAATACGGCTACCTTGAGTGTCAAGCAAGGTGCGACGGCAAGATTCACGTTTGAAGGTACGCTCTTTCTCAGCCGATGATCCCGATGCAGACCTCATCCTTTCTACTCCACGATAGGTTCATCAGTCGCAGTTTATGGGACCGTTGGCGTAAATGATATCCTGGCGGTATCTTCCTATACGATCGACGGGGGCTCTCCAGTCAATTACACTATGCCGAGGGTGTCGTCAAACCAGTATCGACATCTCTTTTTCCAGTCACCGACACTCCCGCGGGGAACTCACACACTAGTCATCCAAACACTAGTCGATGACGGTTACTATTGGTTAGATTTCTTGACAGTGACGTCTGAAGCAGTTACGTCCGCCTCGTCACCCGGCCCTCCTACCACAATCATCCCACCTTCTACTTCCACCTCCTCACTATCCACAGGTTCTCCTGCGCCCGATTCAACGACATCTAGCTCGCCGCCGCCGAATCAAGCCTCCACCAGCTCAGACATTCCTTCACAGGGAACGCAACTCGGCACTGTGGACTCAACTTCATCCGAGAAGCGCGATATGACACCTCTCATCGCTGGTCTTTCTAGTGCGCTAGCCGTCTTGGCCATTTTAATCGCCATTGTAGCCTGGATCCTCATCATGAAACGACGCCGACGGAAGATGATGACGAAGGATGACCCCGCAGACGGTTCTGAACCATCCACTACGCAAATCACCTCCTCCGGGGGCAATACCGTCACGCCGTTCGTCCAGAACCAGGGGTACATGAACTACGATCCAATGGACCCACAGCCTACCAGCGCACGTTCAGCGAAAAGTAGCGCGATGGGGTGGCATTCTCCTAACCAAAGCACTTCAACTCCACCCCCGTCGAGTCGAGATATCCGGGCCTCTGATCTCCCCCCTGCGTACATGAACGAGGTGTAACGAAACTGGGTTCTTTCTGAATGGATTTTTCTACATCCCAACGCTTATTCATGTGTATTCAACTTGCAGTCAGCGGTGCCTTCCGAATCACAGCCAGAGATTAGTTTGTATCAGGGTACAGATGTCAGTAAGTATCCTGAATTTGGTGAAAGATGAAGGAATAGTGTCACTAGGGGTCAAATACGAACAAGAGGAAGCAAACGTGAGTTGTCGGTGTGTCACTGACGGAGCCATCTGTCTGAAAGCGGCAACTGTGGATCCTCACTTGCACCCAAAAATAAGGAGATGGGCGCTGTAGAGACAGCTTATCATAAACAAGATCGGAGATCTATGATATCCCTCAATGAAAAGATGTCTGCAGATAGATTAGCACAGTGGGCCAAAAATTTACAACGTCCCTTGTTCCGGGAAAGAACCAAGTGCCCTCGACAGAAATGGGGACAAGGACAGGACGGGGGTCACATGGCGCAATCCATCCGCTAGTCGCCACCGAATGTCTTCGTTGCCAGGTTATGAGCGTACAAAATCCGACAAGTAGTCTGCAGACAAGAAAAGGGCGTAGCAAAATTCTCAAGCTTGTAAATCGCAGCAGCTTAGCGTCAAATTCCTATTGTATTAGTATATAAATGAGTACAACACCTCTGAGGATGTAGAATACGTTTCCATGGGATCTAGGATGGATTATGATGCACAGAGACGTCCAAGAACGATAGCGGGGTCCAACGTCAGGAAAATAAATAAGAGCAGAAATGCGTGAGTCGTTCGAGAAATAGAGCAGTCGTGAACAAGAAAGGCGACGTGCCGCGAGCAGCGCGTCTTACATCACTGCAAGAAATTAGGTCTTGAAAATCCTTAATAATCGTGCTTCCGTGACGATACGCGTCCGACACAGGGGACACTCTCGCGAGCTGGCCATGATCAGGTCAGAACATCCTCTGCACATCGACATATGCCTGAACGACAAACAGAAGTTGGTCAGCAAGCAAGAACATCGGCGGCTTGCGGCCCAAACCAAGAGATTACATACCCGCAATCGACGATGGCGATGTTCGCCTCCTCATCCTGGCACACGACGCAGAGACCTGTTCGTTCAGCATGAGACCTCGACAGCGGCGGTGCACTCGCAGGTTTGGGTGGGCTGGACGCTTGTGGCTGCGTCTCTGCTTGGGCAGGCATATGGTCGTCACCTCGCCCATCTTCCTGTGATCTCCCCTCTCCCGGCTGTTCGTTGGCACCAGCACTCGTGCTCGAGTTTGCCCTCTCTTGTGCTTCAGGCTCCGCTGTCTCCCTCCTCTCTCGTTCCTGCCTTCCTTCCTCGAGTCTCTCTTGCTCTCTTTGCACTCTCTCCATCTCTTCCAACTCCTCCACGCGTCTGGCGCGCTCACGCTCTGCCTTCTCATCTTCCACCAGCACAAGCACCTTGCTCACCAAATCCCCTTTCTCCAAGATCTGTCCTGCATTCACGTGGTTCGTGAATAGGATCGACTTTAGGTTGCCGATGCTCAACGCGCGGATCTCCTCAGGGCTCATCTGCAGTAGGTTGTCTAGAGTCGGTGGAGGTCTTGACGCGGCTGGCGGTGGCTGAGGGGCTGAGGGTCGCGAATACGTAGAAGATGTCGCACGTGGGCGCGGTGGTGGAGAAGGTGGACGCATGTACGACGAAGGTGTTTGAGTTGAACGACCAGAGGCAGACGTTGGCCGAGGCGGAGGCTGCGGGCGTGTGTTCGCGTTCGTCGGCGGCGGCTGAGGGCGTGAGTGTGGAGGCGGTGGCGGTGGTGGGTACTGCGGATTGTAGTGCTGTTGATACTGTGAATATGGGTTCTGTGGCGCTCCATAGTACCCATGAGGTCCACCAGGTGGGTATCCTGCTGGAGGAGGATTGTAATACTGTGACTGGGGTGGAGGATTATATTGCTGCTGAGGAGGATGAGGTGGCGGGTGGTATTGTTGTTGAGGGGGCCGTGGTGGAGCGTTTCGTGGAACGTAGGGTGGATTCGAATAAGCATGCGCGGGAGGCGGATCATCAGGTGCGAGATCAGGTCGAGCGAACTCCGGTCTGGGAGCTGTAGCTGGTCGTGGAGGTGGTTGCGGTGCAGTGCTTGAACCCTGCCCTGGACGGGAGAACAGTCCTCGAGTGCGACCACCAGCGGTTCTATTGGGCACAGAGAACCTTCTGTAGTAAGTCTTTGGGAAATGTATCAGACACTTCTCAGAGACTGATCAGACGCCACTCACCTCATTGCCAGCTCCTAGGCATCCATTCAACCCCTGCAGCGCTGGTTACAACTGCATCCCATTCATTCAACCTTGATCAACGCACCCTCGCATTCAAAATCGCGTCTATCAGGTCATCTTTCTCGACCACACGATCTGTCTTGATGCCATACGCGTTAATATAGTTTCTTAGCTTTGACAACGACATGGCTTTAAGCGCTGTTCTCCCAGCAGCGGTAACTGGATTGAATTGAAGTAAATCGTCTTGCGGATTTGATGGTTGATTGGAAACATACTGGTCAGGTATTCTATACAATATGCACAGACGTTCATCGCATCGTATCCGGTCTCATTGCCTGTACGAGGCATCAGGGCCTGGTAATCTGAGCAACTGTGACAGTAGGAAAATCCTACAGATCATGGAAGTCAGGATGGCGACGAAAGTAGGAAAAAGCCGCTCACCACAATGGTTACACCGCCTTGACCGCGCGAAGATCATATTAAACTCCTTAGTACACTTCCTGCATGCGATCTCAGAAATAGACGAGTCCGGCAGCGGCACAGGGCCACTAAGTAGTGGTAGACCACGCCCTGCATCTGACATCGGTGGATAGGATGGTGGAAAGAAAGAAAGAACGTTAATAAGCCATCAGAGTCAAGGAATGTGCTAGACACTCACAGAATGTACTTTCCAGAGCACGTGATCACTACTTACCCGTTCGCGGGCCGCGGACTCGAGACTTCGAAACTGGCTCGCGTTCAACGGCTTTGCTGTGCGCCGCAATATTAATTGAACATAATCACGTATATATACCTCACAATATTCATGGGGAGTAACCTAATGGGCTAGCCGTTGATGCACCTTCTCAGTTTGTGTGGCGCAGTGGTCCGCGGCTGCCCGACTCCAAACTAACTCCAAACAAAAAAGAAATTACGTTCTTTGGGCATGCTGAGCAACAATGCGTTGACAAAGAGAGCACAGAGAGTTGTAGCACGAGAAAGTGGACGGGGGAGGAGCGACCGAACGGATGCGAAGATGATGGGGAAGGAAAGGGTAGAGGAATTAAAAAAAACGAACGTCGTATCTAATAACCGCGACGCGTTTTTTCGACTCAAGTCTCTCTTGGAGGAGATTAGAAGCGATTGAATGTTCTAAGTAACCTTCACTCGAAAATCCCACGGGCGTCCGCCATGTGACATGAAACTATCCTCGCTGTACCAGCTAAGAAGTGCATGCAAGAGGCGAGTGCCGGTTAGCGACGCGAATTATAGTGACGAATGGCCGCGATTTAGCAGCATTTCTCGCGATCTTACACAGTTCTCCACGATAATGATTACTCCTTCGGATGGCAGTCAGGCGAATTGGCACGAATCGCGCCAAATATGGAGGTAATCTTGAAATTCATGTAGACTTAATGACAATTTGTGACAATTCTCGAGACCTTCATGTCGTTGTGATTTGGGATGAATCGCTAAAATAGCGACTGCTGGTAACGACTGAGCCATGAATCGTGAAGAATAACAAAGATATGCCCCGAAAAGGCAACCAGGTGACCGATTAAGGCAAATCACGAAGAATTTTTATTGTGGAGGGCAGTTTCGTCCAGGACCGGCGCTCATAGAGGGCTTTGATGAAGAGCCTGTATAAAGGAGGGCGTGGGCAGAGTTACCCTCCCCAAAGGAGGAAAAAGTGACCACCGCAGGACTCGAACCTGCAACCTTTTGGTAACTAGAAGCCGTTGAGCAGTCGAAGCCAAACGCGCTACCATTGCGCCAGGGAGCCACAATCAAGAAGAAGCTCTAAAAGGTATCTGTGGCGCAGGGAAGTTGAGGGATCGAATGGAACAAAGACAGCGACAAACTCTCGCCCAGCTACGGCGATGGATGTGCCCTGCCTCGTGTGATAAGAAAGATATTGAAGCTACTCAAAGCTTGGGCTTGAAATCGGATCGCATTAATAACTCTGGTGCTTTCGCATGACGTCGAATGTCCCTGATCCGGCAGTCGGGCTACCAAAAATGGTCTTCCAGAGTGCTTACTTCTCTGCTCGGCGGCGTCTAGAAGAGGAGGGGTTCATAATAACAATAAAGATAGCAGGAGACTGTCTCTGCCTTTTATATTGATGGCTCGAACTGTTCAAACCGGTCCCTTGACAAACTCATCAAACGAACGCTGACCAGATGACGAAAGGTTCTAGTCTTGGAGTTCGCCTTGCTTGTGTCAGTGTAAAAGAAGATGGTGAGACAGCATGCACGCTATGATATACATTTTACATCACGAAATTCATATAAGCTACTCTACGCTACCTAACATCCTTAGAGAGCCGCGAACTCGGAGTCGGATCAGAGATGAAAATGTTTTCGCCTTGTACGTTGAGGAAAGAATACTAGGAATGAGGGCGTTGTCAAAGATGTGATGGAGAGAAGGCTCGTAGTCGCAGCACGCACCTCAGCCAACTCGGCCGTTTTCTTCTTATTGTAGTTTTGGTACACCAGATTCGGCTGTTGTGGAGGGTAAGTCAGTCAATGAATATTCCAGAGTCCGTCTGCAGCCGTCTGGGACTGTCCCAGAGGACGCCGAGCATGGCGAACAGGGCAACAATAGTAACACCAGCGCCAATGAAGCCAGCGCCGACCGCGACCGCCAGTCAAGATACAGGAAGAAAACGTACCTGCGTCCAAAATGGTCGCAGCCCTGCTGCCTCGAGCATCTCCCACCACGCCAGAAGTTCAGGAAAGCCGCGGTCCCAGATATGGATCTCGAGAAGGAGCTGACCGAATGGTAGTGGTCTTCCTGAGGCGATGTACGGCCGGAGAAGCGTACGCAGAGTATCGAACTCGCGCCCTTCAAGGTCGATCTTGAGGATATCGATATGCGTGTGCCCTAGAAATAGTTTCCAGTTCATTCACTAATGGTTTAGGTAGATGACCAGTAGAGAGCCACGAACCGTTGATCTCCATCAAGCGGTCAAGCATATACTTCCCCTCGCCTTCGCCGCCATCATCCTCTTTTTGCACGAGCCCCCACGGCTTGAAGCTCGCCCTCGCCTTTACCCCGCGTCCCACATCACCGCTCCAACCCCATCCTTTTACCCGCGGCTCGTTATCGTAACCCCACACCCGACAGTGCGGTGCACGTCCCAACAGGTCTGCCTCAAAGGAGGAGTCATAGCCCAGCCCAATTGAGTAGATTACGCAGGGACGTAGTGATGATGCGGGCACAGATGCGGGTTTGTCGTCGTCGTTGGCGTCTGATGGAGAGTTGTCGGCATTGGGTGAGGGTGGACTGGGCGAGGCAGAGAGAAGCCGCGAAAGCCCGCAGACCCATTTACCGCCGTCTGCAAGCGTACCGAGCCGCAGAATCTCGTGTGGGCAATCGAATGCCGCAGGGAAGAAGGACCCTACATTCGGAAAGGGTGTCGATTGTAGGTTCAATGAGGAAGATGAGGGCAGACAGACGTACAGATTGTGTATGGTGGCCAGGGCGATTTATCGGGGGGGAACCTAACCGGTTACCCATCGCGAACCAAGCCTCTCGTCAGTCTAGCTCGGTGACGCAGAAAAAGCAGGACGTACAACTCGATATCCCTTGTCTCAGGCCCGTACTTCCTAATCATCTCCCTCCGACTTCTGACGACGTTAGCATACTCCTCTTCGGCGTGTGCGATCCGACCCGAGAGTCCATCGTCCCGCAGGACGTAGGCTGTATAGTTGGCGGCTTGGAAGGCGCCGATGTTGAATGGGAAGAAGAGGTACGTTGTTATGAGGGCAGCGATGACCAAGATGACGGTGCGTGGATGTCGGTGGAAGATCGAGCGCATTTTTACGAGCTCTTTGTTAGAGGATAAAGGGTTAGATGTGCGTGAGCGTTGATTTGGGCGTCTAGGTGAGCGCCAGGGATCTATGTCGTTACAGTCAGCAAGCTTTGCGGATGCGACGGACTGTAAAGCTTCTCTCTGACGGCTACCCACAAGCCAGAAGAGGAATGGCTTACCTGAGTTCTTTGAGGTGGCCCTGTGTATGCTTAAGTTTGAGAAAAGGTGAAACGCCTGCTAATAAAAGTATAGCGGAACTGGATTCCGGATGCTGGCAGAGTGAGTTCAACGTGAAGGCGACCTGAAATGGGACGGATTTCCGGGCCGGTCGGACTTCCTGTGTGTATGCCACGTGTTAAAATTGTCAAAGCCCCCGATTTCATTCAAAATACTTGACCTTCCAAGGCCAACTGACGGAAGGTAATTGCGACTTGGATGTAATTTGTAAGGTCGGATGGTTGAACCGCCAAGCTTCGTTCGTCGATTAGGCGCCCGTCATATACTGTGTTCCAAGCACACAAATGTTCCTTGGCCTCCTTGGCCTACAGGTCAAGCACTCAAGCATTCCTGAGATTAGCACGACTGACGTACCATGAGAATGCTTCACGTACGGCTTCCGTCGGCAGGACGTTGGAGTGTCTAATTTTATTGGGATCCCCAGACGGGATGTTGCAAAACCAGAATGAGATGACGAAGACTCCAGACTGCCAAAACATCTAGTCATTCCGGAGATCAAAGTTTGCATTACAAAATATAGCCTAAATGGCACATTTCGAGGAGAGTGAGGATTGGGCTAATATCGTCGAAGAGGGGCAGATTTAGTGCGTGAGGCCGGAACTAAGCAGGCACAATAGGGAACCACTGGTTGAAGACATTATCCAGGTCGTAACGCTTCTTGATACCCTGTTCGAAGGCGGGGTAGTTCGCTCCGAACACAAGTTTGACAGCGGCCATGTCGTGATCTGGAGATATTCAGCACAAATCGCGACGGACAACGAGAGCATAAAACGTGCCATAATTACTGTACCCCAAGCTCTCGGAATCCGATATCCCCTGTTGACCCTCCAGAACGATTGCACAAATCTCGTGCGTCAGCTTGCGCGCTTCCTCAGTGCGGTCCTGCGAGTCATCCCAGAGAATATTTGCGAGGACATTTCCTGCCATTTCCCTTCTGAAGGCGGTCGCTTCTATAGACACGGCATTGACTTTCTTGAGACCGAAGTACTCGTAGGCAATTGCGCCCCTGAAGACATTAGCGGACAGCTGGTTGTTGTCCTTTCACCTGAGGTGAAGCCGGAGGACGGCAAAACCATCGTCCCCGTCCTTTCAGGGCTCAGAATGCCGAACAACCTTGAACCATTGGAGGAATTGTACAATAAGCATATCATCGGATTGCTTGAAAAGGGGGCTATAAGGGTAAGTCCCCTCATTCTCTTAAGTGTGAATACTCTAGAACTAATTCATCATGAATGCCCAGCCCACGAGAGTGGAGGTTCTTCCCAATGGGCTGGCAGGTGTTCCGTACGGACTGAAGAGAATGCAGGCTGATCAAGTATCTGGAGTTAAACTTGTAGCCCGTCCACAAGAGACTGCCTGAAATATCTTCCCATATAGCCCTTTCTCTTATGAGGGAACGCGAATACCTGGTAAATAACTGTGATTGTGAGCCACCTGCGTACCTGTTGTCAGATGATCATTGAGTAGAATCATTCGTCGAAGGTTGTTTGGATTCATTACAGTTCGCAAGGGTGAGCTGGAAAGTCAGACTACAACATGAAAACGTACTAAAAGTGAAGCAGGACTAAAATTTGCAACGTGAGTAGAAAGAAAGCAATTGAGGGGATTGCGTCACAGATAGGCAATGAAAAATCATAAATCGTCGGAAGAGCACTCGTGAAAACCAATAGTCCCGTTCCTTCCTCAAAAACCGTCCGACGATACCGTAAATCGAAGCAGTGTTCAACTAGATCAAATCTGGTGGCCCTCCCGAAACATCCACCTTGCCTTTCTCGTCCATAGTCGCATGGTCGATGCCTACCCTGACGCCCGCCTCCTTGCACGCCCTCAGTTCTTCCTCGACTAACCCAAGCTCATCCTTCGGAATCCACACCGTACGTTGCGGGCGCGACGCAGCCGGATGCGCAAATCCATAGCTGTCCTCCTCCTGCTTCGCCGCAGCGTCTGCAGAATCGGGCACAGGTGGTGCCTTGTCGTTGGCAGAAGACTCAGTCGTCGAGGTCTCCTGGTCGTGCCCTGACGTCGAGGACGGGCCGGCATTGGTAGCGGCCCCTTCGTTGTCGGCGGCGGCGGCAGCAGCTATCGAGCCCTCGAGCTCGGGTTGGACGTATGTCTTGTCCTGCAGGCTGAGCGGAAGGGCGGAGAGGAGCGGGTCGTATGAGTTGTTGATAATGATATTGTAGCCGGCGGTGATGACGATGAGCACGATCATCAAGGCGCCCTGCGGTATCGAGCTGGCGTTCCCGTTCTCGTCCCGCGCGAGGAAGAACAGCGCGCACAAGCAGATTTGCTGGATGTACAAGCCCACGAAGACGTGCTGGATGGCCTTGGGGTAAAACAGACCGCCTGTGTCCGTCTCGACCGGCTGCTGGTACGCGTACAGGAAGAGGTACTTGTACAGCTGGTAGAACATGAAGAACGTCGCACACGCGAGGCCGTTGATGATCGGTGAGATGATCGAATAGCCGAGCGCTAGTGGTTATGTAAGGATTAGCGCCCGTCTCGACATTTGACATTTGCGGAGGCAGTACGCACTGATGACAACCAAAAGGGTGATGCCGGGGAATGTCGTGCCCCACGCGACATTGCCCATGCCGTACTTGATGCCCCATACAGAGCGTGGCGTCGACCCAAGCAGGAATAGCTTGACGTAATAGACAATGAGGGGCACGATCTGGAGGAACCCTCCTGCAACACCTGTCAGGCCTTGCAGAAGGATGAAGCTAAAGACGAAGTGTCAGCGTCTCCATACACTGGGAGCAAACGTTCATGGACGCACGTCAAGAAGAAAGTCGACGCCTTCGGCAAGTTCTCTGCGAGGATGTTCGGGATTGATGTTGGGTTGTTGATGAGGTCGTCCAAAGAGGCGATGATACCAGACGAGAGCGTCACAATCAGGAAGGAGTGCTAAATGTCCGGTAGCTAGAATTGAACTCAGGGAGGAAAGGGACAAGATAGACAACTTACGATGACTTGGAAGATGAAAAAACGCGTCATCAGTGAGAGCTCCAGGCCGGTATACTTCGGTATGCCTTCGAAGTGCGCCAAAAGACGGAGCACAATTGGGAGAAGCATCATCAGCACTGCGAGCAGCACAGGAGGGAGGACACCCTAAACGTGATTCATAAGGAAAGAAGTGGTGTCGCCAACGACGGTACGCACCGAAATAATGCCGACCACCACCCTCGGGAGATCGCATATCCAGGCAAGCCAGCTGGCCGTCGAGCACACCGTGTAGATGTTCGATATCACACCGACAAATGCAACGGGAATGGACCAGAGGATGATCAGTCCGGCGGTTGCTGCGTAACTTATGGCTAGGCGGATCTAAAATGAGGTAAGGAATGCAAGAAAGGGAGACGGCTGTGTATTCTCGTACCTTCTGCTCATACGGATTCAGTCCCAGGTTTGTCCAGATAATGTCGGGTGGTGCGACCTCGATGTAACGGCTGCCTATAGGACAGTCAATATCAGAAAGAGGTTTCGAAATCACAGAAATACGCACTCATGCGATATGGCTCGTGATGCGTGAGAGCCTGCACCGCAAGGTGCGCCGAGATCTGGCGATTGAACGTAACAAAGGCACTGTTCAGCGGAGGATACTCGCCCTCCTTCCTGCTGCCTAACACCCTTCCTTTCACCGCCTCAGCTCCCTTCGCCACACCGCTGACAGCCCCCTTCGCCGCGCCTCCAACCGCCCCGACGGCCTGCTTCCCAACCTTTGCGGGATTGAGATCCTCCAACCCCTTGCGTTCGCCAGCGCGCAGACGGGGGTTGCCGTCCGCATCTAGAGCGCCGCCTTCCAAGATATCATCTTCCGAGGATGGCGAGGAAGAAGGCGAAGGCGACGCCGGTCCGCGTTCATCTGTCTCCTTTATCTTGGCGCGACCCTCGTCCAACAGATGGGTGCACACCGCAATTTCTTGCCTTGCCCATTCTATCGTGTCCACCTTCTCGCCAATAAGACCCAGGAAACCGAGCTTGTGCGTCGGGCGTTCTTCGCGTGGGACATCGTGCTCCGCATTCTGGACTGGATCCGCTTCCGGATCTGTTCGTTTCGATTCCTTAGACTTGGATGCGTCCTTGAGAGATGTGAGCCGGCGTTTCGCAGCGATACGGAGCAGTTGTGTCTCGGCCGCCTCGAGTTTGGCGGTAGCAGCAAGACGGCGGTCGTAGATGTCTGGAAGCTCCTTGAGGTTTCTGTTATCACAGCGGAAGTAAGTTCACTGCAGGAACGTAATGGAAGAGGGATGCACCGATTGATCCAAATCTTCTTAACGCCTCCGGGAAGGCCGTTGAAGAGTTTGTAGAGTGCGTCTTGCGTGAGGTACTTTTTGGGTATACCCGTGATGAGAATCGTGTTCGCTTGAACAGATTTCGCGTGAGTTCGTTCCATTAGATGCTGCTGTCGCGTAAAGACGAAGTGCCGCATTTCCTTCTTGATCACGACGAATATCCATACTGCGGGCAATGAGCAGAACACGAGGCCAAGAAGAAAGCCCACGCACCTGTGAATCCGTACACTAGAATTAGGTGGGCAGCATATCTAGATTGCTTATTTGTGGCAACGTTTCCGAACGTGAACATGTCGAGGCCGCTGAGACCTGGGACACTGGTGTTGGCGGATGTGACGGGAAGGAGGACGGCCCATGAGATGAACCAGATAGGAAGGAGGGTGATAGCCATAACGCGCAAGAATCGTACAAAGAAGTATGCGTCGAGGCCGTTCGCAGTGATAATGCTGCGATAGTCCGCGTTGAAGACCTTGACGGGCCACAGGAACATGTTGGATGATAGGGGTTTGACGCGTTTTCTATAAATACTAAGCAAAAATAACGGAGCAAAGGTCAAAATACACACTTTAGTGGTGGTGCATAAGTACGAGGTTCATATATAGACTTGAAATATGGGCGCAAGACCGTGAAGACGGCAAGCTCTATCCCAAAGACAGCCGCGTTGAAGACGAGGGCCGTGACGAACGTCGCGGTCGAGGCCGACGTGGCATTCTCGATGTCCGACCTGTATATGGTTAGCCGACGGGCGCGACGATGAGCAGCAGAGAGGCGACGTACATGTTGGGGGGGAGTGAGAAACAACACAAAGGGGCGGAGTCTGCTTTATAGTGTTGACGTAGTTCTTCTCAATCGGGTCAGCGATCGATCGGTCCTTCTCCGTGGGAAATTATCGACGTCACTAAAAATAACAACTCCACCTCTGCAGCACTGAGCTTCTTTCCCGGTGGTCATCGCCGTCGTCTCTCGGAGACGAGCGTCGGTCCGCAGTGACGGGTCCTTTCTCAATATGTCTCACCAACACCAACTCCCGCTGTTCACCGGTTCGGCGGGTTGCTTCCGCCACTGTCCAAGCATCATTCAAATAATCAGCGGCGCTGATCCGGACTGTCCTTTCCGTTCATCCCGTCAACCGCAAACCCACTAAGCCTTTCTCTCTGAAGCTTAGGCTCCCATATGAACAGCCTTCTGACCACTTCTGCACAGCGGAATGCCTCAGCATTCCATAGATGTGTTCAAACTTGCCATCCAAGTCTCGAGTGCCAATCGCAACCGCCTTCTGGCAGGAGGCCAGCGCGGTGTACTGGATCTTCCATGCAAAATTCCGTCCTCTGCTATGTATGTCCACGAATTACCGCTCTTTCCCTGTCTCCGTCCTAAAGTTAGCCAGGAGTTGGACATCGCCCGGAGTCCTGTGCGAGTTCCTGGATTTTGACCCGTCCAGGCCTTCACGAGGCGGTTCAATTCCCCTAATTCATCCACATCGTTCCTGAAGCACCTCCTAACTGTGCGTGTCTAGAAGCATCTTTTATCCTGCTTCAGAAATATCGACCATGCTTCTAGTGTGCTTGAACCCTTTTGTGCGAGAATTTACGTTCAAGCTATGGACTAGTGAACTTTGAGCTTGAGAGCCCGGTTCCAAGTAGCGAACGGCTTCTCTCCTGAAAGTCTAATCAGTTCTTAGATGATGGATTTTAAACGACCCATCAACTTTCTAGAGAGGCTCTAGAGAGTCTGGAAAATCTAAACTCTCAGTACGCTGCGTCTCTGACTCGCATCGTCCTTCTCGCACTTTCTCGCATAAGAGAAAACTACCGGGGGACCCGCGCGTATACTCTCGAGTAAGACTTCAAGGAATACAGAAAGAATCCCACTCCAGCAGTCAGCGTGGTCCGGGAATCCAATCTTTCAGAAGTCTTCTCATTATGGCGGGATCAATAGTGCGAATATACGATGTCAGGACGGACAATACTTTCTTCGATAGCGGAAGCACTCTTCCAACACATGTGGGAAAAAAAGTAGAAAAAATCCTCTTCAATTTGGTACGTTGTCGGCCAACTCATGGCCATACGAGGAGCTTAGGGCAGACCCTCAATCGAGTATGATGGGCATTGCGGCCGCCTTCTCGGAGAATTGGACATGAGTCATCCGATCCCTCGTGGTTTTTATAAAAGTTAATTCTTAATTCCGCCTCCCGTACTATTCAGATGGCCTCAAAAAGAGAAGGGTTTGAGCTGAATGAACTTCGAAGTACGAGTGGTAGTGTCGGGCCGTTCGCGCCGCAAAGGAGACCTTACGTCATTATGCGTGGGAAATACTGGGTACCGAGGAGATAATCTCCACTACAATGTCCATCCCCAACTCTCCACAAATGCCTCGACGAAACCAAGTTTTCAACTTGAGAATCAGTTTTGGTGAATCTCTGGAGCTGCTCGTGAGTTCTCATTAGAGAAATGCCATTTCATTCGCGCCAACACTTCCTTGAAGATGTTAGCCTCATAATTTCAACACTTCGACGCGTTAGAACCTTCCTCCAGTCATCGCTATAACATGCATTGTATTGCTTCAAGTCCCGGGAGTCACTTTTACCTCTCTTGTCGTACTGAAGATGGCACAGTTCAAGAACCGTTAAGAGTCAGGTTGTGGGTATCCGGTGCTTGCTTTCTCAGAAGATGTGGAGCCGCAAAGCCAATCATCACAACCTCGTTACAGCCGCAACATTAGTCGTCCACCCGGTTTTCGAGCGTGTCCCTGGCTTAAAAGGCGTGGTGTGCTCTGGGGCGGCCATTATTGCGTCGAAGGTGCATTTAGCAAAATGGAGGACCTACATAACAACCATGTGGGAGCTCGTTACTATTAACCCGCCTGAATGTTGTGCTGAGACTACTCCCTCTTAGGTGGTTTTTTCTTCCATTGCGCTAACCAGACCATGTTTGGTGCCCGCAGCAGAAGAAGGGCTTCTCTTGGCGCTTTTCGGACATTTCGACCTTATGAATAGTGGTGCACCTGGGCGGAAACGTCATTCTCGTGTTCTTGCTCGACGTTAGCGCCAATGCTCCACGTGCTGCAGTCGCGGACATTACGGAGGGTTCGTCGTTCCATGAGTATGAGAGGACCAAGAAATTCTTAGACTTGAGTTGTCGAATGGTTATTTTGCATTCTGCGCAAGGTATGTCCAGGTGCTTGAAGTTAAATCAACAACAAAAACTAGTCTAACCTTGTACTGGACGTATATAGAAAGAAGAACGTTCAATCCTATCAGCTTAGGCCGTGGTGCCGTTCCCCTTACTACGATTTGTCTCGACGGAAGGCGTCGGCGAATTCGCGTGGGTACTAAGGAAGGACGCCTATTCTTGGAACGCTTGGGTCTATTTCGACGGCGTTCCTAGCTTCTCGTGGCTGGCCCAGAAAAGCCTCATTACCCCGCATACACGAACCGCATGGCCTAAACGCTTGCTTTGACCCCGTCCTTCATCAATTGCGTTGCTATTCGAACGCGATTCAGCCGACAATAATCCTTTTTACTCCATAGTCTTGGCTCAGAGAAGCACTAGTGAGTGAATGTTTTCGCAGTCTTGGTACCGAGCTGCATCCAACTCTCTCATTCCATTCGGTGCAGTTAGACGGAATCCAGAGGCGGCGTTCTTGCGTACCGGGAACGAAGCCTCCAGCGTGGTCTTCAAGTCGACCGCTGCTAACTGGTGGAAAGTCAACACCCTTCAAGGCTCTCCATTCTTCGTTGCGGACGAGTCCAGCTGGCTCAGGGTCAGTCTCGTCAAGTTGTCGGAAACCCACATTCGAGCCATGATTCCTATTGGCTGCGCAAAGCTCTCAGCTGCATGACGAAAACACCAAGATGACCCAGATGACACTGACCTGCTGCCAACCTAAATGAAAACAAGAATTCTTGTGCGGGTGCAGAAAATGCATAAAAGGCGTCCTCCATGCTTGGTTTATGCCCAACCCCCCAGCTGAGGTCATCTTTCAACACCCAGTGCTCAGCAACAATATGAGGTCCGTCTTTGCCGTTGTGCTTTCGTTGGCGAGTCTCGCTGCGTGTCACTGTAGGTGTTCTAGTTTCTTAGCTTCATCCAAGTGCCCTGATACCATTGTAGACACCTTCCCGACCCTCATCGTGAACGGTGCCCCATCCGGTGAATGGGTCAACATTCGCAGGACCAATAACTATAACACCCAAGCACCTGTGGGTCAACATCTTACGTTTTTGTTCTGTCCTGAGTGTCTCCTTGTGTAGGTCACCGATGTGACGAGCCAGGATCTCCGGTGCTACACCTCCGAGACTCGGGCGACGGCGACGACCGTCGACGTCGCTGCTGGATCTCAGTTGGGAATCAGGGCCAACGGCAATGCTTACCATCAAGGAGTACGTCCTCGCAGCCCCGCATGCTACCCATGTTGTGACCGAGCTTGCTATTAGGTCGCCAACATCTACATGGCCAGGGCGCCATCGACTGCCGCGGGATGGGATGGAAGCGGCAATGTTTGGTTCAAGGTACGTGATATGCTATATTAATCTCTGGGTCTATTCTTGATCGTCTATTTACTGTTAGGTTCATGAAGTGCCTGCGATTGCGAACGGCCAGACTATCACCTTCCCAGGATCCAGTACGTTGTTCTTTGCGGCTCTGCAATCCTCTTCACCTCAATTGACCTCTCTCTCTCAGATGTCGACACCTTTACCTTCACCGTCCCAAGGAACCTTCCTTCAGGAGAATACCTCGTACGCATCGAGCAAATTGCTCTCCACTCGGCGTCTTCCTTCGGAGGAGGTGAGATTGTCCCCCCCAGAAGCTGCGGCAATGCTGATCCTTAAACTTCGCAGCCCAATTCTACATCAGCTGCGCGCAAGTCAGGGTTACTGGAGGAGGAAACGGAACACCTGGCCCTCTCGTATCCATCCCGGGCGTCTACAATGGAAATGTAGGTTCCAGTTTCTACTTGAAGTGCCGTTTGCCTGATCCACGGAATTCAGGAACCTGGTATCAAAATCAACATTTACTGGCGTAAGTCGTAAACCTTGATGATGAAGCCGTACTTAATTGACCGTGAATCTAGCCATTCCGACGACGTACGTCCAGCCCGGACCTGTAAGTTGCCCTGTTTGACTGTATGTGTTGTGTTATTGAAGCGATACCTCCTAGGCTGTCTGGAGAGGATAAGAAATCCCGTGCACTGTATACTGCTTTCCTGTAGACCTCTCTGGAATAAGAAATGCCTTGTACTTGCCTCGTATGCATCATGAGGTGAATCTAAAAAGGAAACTGGTTCTGGGCACGAGGCGCCTATGCCAGCAAACTCAAACTGTTGCGTGTCTTGCTTCTCTCAGCCTTTCCCCATCCTCTATGGCAAATTACGACGCCTCGACTTGGCTTCCTCCAAATTCTGGACGACTTGCAACCTTGCGAGGGGCTCGGTGAAGTGATCGGGCTGGTTGCTCACTCCGGCTGTTCTTTGGGGGAATTCGATTACTTCAAATCCGTCGATGACTCCGATGCTGTGTTGGCGCCATGTCTTTCAGCGCCGTATCTTTCATCCGTCAAGATGCTCAGGATCTCGGGGCGCAAATTGCCACACAAGTTTATTGAGTTCCTGTACCCTTCTGGCGTTGATGGCTCAAAGACCACCGTTCTCCCTGACCTCAAATCCTTGACATTGGAGGGTTTCGTTGTGGCAGATGGCCTTATGTCTTCGTTAATCTGCGAGCGTTTTACTCTGCGGTCAGGCAATTGTCAACAACCACTGAAGAAGGTGCGAGTACTAGTAGAAGGACCTGCAGATAATTATGTGAAATATTCTTGGACATTCAAGGTGTTGAAGAAAGGATTAGCTGCGCACTTCAGAGTTTGTACATAGGTATTATCAGGATCTCTTCGGGCGTTCCCAAGTTGTCTTCATTCATCCACAGCTTTGTCATTAGAGTGGTAGGCCTGTGCCATTTCACTAAAACTAGATCTGAACCCTTCGAGACACAGCTAACGCTCGAAGGATATCGGTGATGGGTGGTGTTCAATATGACCTCAGGGTGCACAAACTCGCGATGAGTCATGCATGAATACACGTACATGCATTCTCTGCACAGACAAAGGACAAGGTAGTTCAAAAGGCGGGCTTTCTACTCGTTGCTAGAGGCGCAGGAATGGCGATGATGTTCGTATTTTTATTTCCCAGTAGCTTCTTTATTCCTCAAACTTGGCCAAGTTTCATAGCCATTACTCGTTCGCTGACGAGCATGCTCCTCTTTTCCCGCCTCGTTATGTGAATGATGATAGCACCGACTACCCACGGACAAGTTCTATACCGTCTGCCTCGACAATCTCGCTTTCATTTGAAGAAGCGGTCGCGTCGCTCTGCTTGTCATTACGGTCGATGCTATCTCCTCAGACTATCCCCAAGGCATAAGACGAATTGAATACAGGGGACATTCGCGTGATACGATCTTTGCGTCCAGGGTCCACCACTGCTACGGAATTTTCCACTTCAACTCGTTTTTTGGGCGCTTGCAACTTGATGACGGGAGTCAAGCCTGCCAAGCCAATGAATATTGCGGCCGCCGGGTCATGTGCCAATTAGCTCCGCTGGGATGACCATGCGACATGCAAGACTAAGTGCGGCGTACTACGGCGATGCAGGCGTACGCGAACCACGAATATGGACGATCGAGTCCTCCTCAAAAGCCAACAAGCACGACTCGTTGCCCATACGTTTCTTGCTGGCACCCCTTCTACCTCGAAGCCTTCCGCAATCACTATGTCTGAACTAATTCGACAAGCATTTGTCAGCCAGGATATATACCGTGCCGTGCAACCACGCTGCCCTCCAAACCTCCCCTTTCTCCAAATATGTCCTCCCCCGAAGAAGATGGCATCGGACGCGACGCTGTCCATACGGAGCGGCCAAAGAAACGACCCAGGGCGTGCGATGCCTGCCGAAGGAAGAAAGGTTCGTCGTTTTACTTAGGCTCCAGTTTCGCGTTTCTCATCCGTAGCAGTGCGATGTTCGTCGGTTTACTCTCCACCTGTCGACTTAACGTTTACGATTGTCAGGTAATGGCCCGGAAAATCCTGGCATCGAATGCACAAGCTGCATCAATGGCAAGGTCAAATGCACATACGTTGAAGAGTCCCAGGTATGCCTTTTCTCGCGTCGCTGAACCTACGCATTACAAATTGGCTATGCAGAGACGCGTGCCCACCAAAAAATATGTCGCGAGTTTGGAAGACAGGATAACAGACTTGGATCGGATTCTGCGAAAAGTACGTGTCTGCATCTCTTTGCTTAGTCGATTTCGCTGAGTTCCCTTAGCTATGTCCGGATGAGAAGATATACAAAGAATGTCTCCGTTCGCTTATTGAGGCGGACGACCAGAACCTCCTCAGTCCGAGTCACCTCACTCAAGAGCCGTCGGCCTCGAGGGATGTAGAGATGATCGAAGGCATTGCCAATGCCATCCGTCTGGTCAACGACGACCTTGCCCTTCCTCATGATGACATTGACAACCTGTCTGTCGTCAACAGCGGCCTCGACACAAACCGGTTCTTTGGAAAATCGAGCAGCGAGGTGCTCATCCGCGAGGCAATCTCCATGAAGAAGACCCTGGTTGGGGGCGAGGAGAGGCCGATACTGAGCAACAGACGCGAAGAATTCTGGACACTTCGGCCGGCATGTTGTGATCATGTTGTCTTCCCCGTATTCTGACTCATCCCATCATCTAGTGGGAAAGGAAGTTTGAGAACATGATGCCGCCGCAGTACATATTCCCTGAACCAGACCTCGCTCGGGATCTCGTTGACCTTTTCTTTGAGTGCTGCAACCTCCATCTTCCTCTCCTCCATCGCCCTTCTTTTGAACGATCAGTGCGAGACGGTCTCCATTATTCCAATGATAGTTTTGCTGGTGTCTACCTTCTCGTATGTGCTGTAGGGTCACGGTTCTCAAGCGACCCGCGTGTTCTCCTCGATGGAATCGAATCATATCATTCAGCGGGATGGAAATGGTTCAACCAAGTTGAAACGGGAAAGACATCCTTTCTTTCTTTGCCGTCTCTCTACGATCTCCAGCTATATTGTGTATGTTCGCCTTTCACATTTTCATCGAGCAAATTGTTGATACCCAAGCCTCCAGCTGACGGTGGTGTTTCTGTCAAGTTCATCCACACCACAGGCCGTTTGGACGATGACAGGTATTGCAATTAGGTTAGCGCAGGATATTGGCGTGCACAGGCGTCAGAGTCGCACACCTTCGGCCGAAGACGAACTCTGGAAACGAGCATTCTGGTAAACCTTCATTTTTCTTGATTAAGGCTGCTTTGAATGCTAACCACAGCAATTCGCCAGGGTCCTTATTTGCCTCGACAGAGTCAACACTGTTGCCGTTGGACGTCCGGCGGCGATACAGGACGAAGAGTACGCATTTATTGACCACCTTACTGCGTCGTCGCATTGAATTTTTTGGCCCAGCTATGACCTTGACTTCCCTATCGACTGTGATGACGAATATTGGGAACATCCAGATCCCAAGAAACGATTCAAGCAACCGCCAAACACGCCTTCATTGATGACAGCGTTCATTTTGAAATTGAGACTCATGCACATTATGAATTGCTGCATTCGAGGAGTGGTATGTATATTTCCTCAGAAAATCCGATGATGGGTCTCACATCCTTTTGCAGTATTCAATTAGCAAGATTAATGAATTGTATGGATGGGTGGGAAATAAGTGGAAAGAGCGTATCGTGATGGAACTGGATTCTTCTCTGAACAAATGGTTAGCTTCTGTGCCAGACTATTGTGCGCCCAATGATTCCTGCTTCTGTGCCATGTGCACACTCACTAATTCTTTTTTTCTCCCTTTTTTGTGTATGTTTTGTTTCAGTGCTTTGGGACCCCCATCGCGAAAATCTGCAGTTGTTCGGTCAGTCTGCGTCACTGCATGCAGCCTACCATCACCTTAAAATTCTTATCCACCGACCTTTTATCTCTGCTCCGAACAAACCTTCTTCCTTCCCTTTCCCCTCACTGAGCATTTGCACAAATTCCGCTCGTGCTTGTGTTCGTGTTGCGAACGCTTTACGCAGTCGCAATATGGTCGGGCCTCCTCCTACGATTCAGGTTCGCTTTTTAAATTTTATCACCTGCGAACTCTATGCTTATCCATCGTCGCAACTTTAAGTTAGCCGTCTTCACATCAGCAATTATGCTTCTTCTGAACATTTGGCTCGGAAGGAAATCGGACTCCTCAGAGCAAGATGCGGACGACATGATGGATGTATTAAAATGCATGAACACGCTGAAAGGAAGCGAGGAACGATGGTGCCATGCCGGGCGATACTGGTTAGTTCAACATCCATGACGAGTATTATAATCAGTCTTCTGATATGTCTTGCTTTCAGGGATGTCTTGGCAGAGCTCTCGGCAATGGGCGAGTGCCCCGTTCCACCGAAGGATGGGCAACCAGATGTCGATATTGTGCCAACAACAGTTTCTCTCAAGACAATTCATCCTCTTGAAGCCAAGATTATTTCCTTCCCGCATGCGCCGACTCAGCTTTACGACCTCTCTCCCGATAGCGATGAGACCTGCCCATCTCTTACCGACGACGAAGAGGCCTCCCCAACTCCTCTACGCAACTCGTCCTTACAAGAGACGATCAGGCCCCATTCTCCTGTGGCTCTGCAGCGATCCACACAAGGAGCCGTTCCTGTCCAAACTAGTTTTTCTCCACTTACCACGACACCTAGCACGTTGGACGCGGACAGTATTTGCAAGTCGACACCCGCCGGCTCGATGTCAGACTTGGAAGGTTTTTTAGAAAGCGACGGGCCTGCAGGCACTGGGAATAATCAGCTGTACACGGAAGGTTTGGAGCAGGAGCAGTTCGCGAGTGCGTACTTGTACGACGATGCAATGTGGTCGAATGCGCCGATTGGGTTTGGGTGGGTCTCGTCGTCTTCGTCTGTGCACGAACAGAATTGACGCCGATCCCTACCTGCAGTCTGGATGATTGGGGTATGCGTTTGACCACTACGAGCCAACCAGGTCGTGACCACACATCCGGCTGGTATATGTCGGACTTGTGACGCTAGTGGCTTTCTCGTTTGCCCTTCGTACATCATCAGCTGCCCACCTCCTTACACTAGCGCTACCAGCTGATTTTTTTGCCTGGCAGGTAGTCGCCTCTGGTGGCCTTCCGCCGCCCCAGTCAAACCCCCACTCGCGTTGACTTTACATAAATAATCGATCCTGGTCCTAGACATCATTTGTATTACTACTCGTCATGCAGGCCCTTTTACCTCAGCTCAGTTGACGTGTCTTCAGAGGCTCGGACTCCATTACCCTTGAACTAATAGTAATTGTTGTACCCGATGCTGGAAATGGCAAGCGCGAGCGGCCCCGAAAGCTCGACTTGAGTAAGACAGTAACGTCATGACACTGCCGCGGTTGGCTATGGTCGATTCAGGCACTTCCGCAGCTTTCTTGCTTCCATGTCCTCCAGCGAAGAGGAAAATGATTGGCGTTCGCACAGGCGCCCAAGAGCCTGCGATATCTGCCGCCGCAGGAAAGGTATACCTAATGGCACCTTTCGATGCATTGAGCTTACCCACTTGACTAAGTTCGGTGTATGTTTCATTGTTCAAGCCCTCCCACTCCCGGGCCTTTATCGCAGTCTGGCTCAAGATAACCGTTAGGCGATGGTCCAGGAAACCCTGCTGCCCAATGTTCAAACTGTTCCGCTGGAGGTGTCACTTGCACGTATGTTGAAGAGTCTACTGTGAGTCTTTTATCCCATCCTCATCCTTCTCGTGTTCAACATTGCCTCAGAGACGCACCCCTTCCAAAAGGTACGCTCGTCGCTATGTGGGACCTGCACGCTATATTGATGCCAATCTTTCCGAAGATATATCGCAAGGCTTGAGGACCGGATATCAGGGTTGGATAAGATTCTTCGCAAGGTGCGTCTTATTCCGCCTCTTTGAAGGATTGGCTTTGACATTCTGCAGCTATGCCCAGAGGACGAAACCTACAATGAGTGGATTTCTTCCCTGCATCAAGACCGTCTTGAAATCTCCGCCTCCGCAACGCCTGGACCTCCTCCCCGTTTGAATACAAACTTTCTTCCTCCGAGCATATTTGGGCCGAAGCCTGCTGAACATCTGGCCAAAGTCATCCGTGCAACGCAGAACCATATTTCCAATCCTCCGGACGAGGAATCCCGTATCTTACAGAACTGTCCTACTGACAGCCTCGATACGAGCAGGTTTTTCGGCAAATCGAGCAACGAGATGCTGGTTTACACAGCATTATCGATGAAACGAGAGTTCGCTGGATTGGAGGATTTGGGAAGACCTATTCTTCGGGACAGACGAGAAGAGTTCTGGACCCTCCGACCAGTACGTCGACCTTCGCTTCTTCCTTTTTTATTTCATAGCTCAAGTGCCGCTCTAGTGGGAGCGGGGCTATGAGCGCGCCGCACCGCCTCGATATAAGTTCCCGGAGCCTGATCTCGCGAAAGAGCTTGTGGATTTGTTCTTCATCCATTTTAACCTGTATCTCCCCTTGCTCCATCGGCCAACTTTCCAAAGGTCTATACGTGATGGCCTGCACTATACGGACGACGGTTTCGCTGCGGTTTATCTTCTGGTCTGTGCTGTCGGCTCACGCTTTTCAAATGACCCCAGGGTCCTTCTAGACGGTGTTGAATCATACCATTCAGCGGGATGGAAATGGTTCACTCAAGTTGAGACAGGGAAGACGTCTTTTATCTCCTTGCCTTCTCTCTACGACCTTCAGCTATATTGCGTACGTCATTTCGAATTCTAGGCTTGCTCTCTGGACTAATTCTGTTTACTTCATAAGTTGACTGTCATCTTTCTCCAAAGCTCCTCAGCGCCGCAGCCCGTCTGGACGCTAGTTGGCATCGCCTTACGTTTGGCTCAAGACATTGGTGTTCATCGACGCAAGACTTCGGTCCCTACCGTCGAGGATGAACTCTGGAAAAGAGCTTTCTGGTGGAGCATTCCTTTCTCATTGGATGGCGTATATGCTGATGATGTTCTAGGGTTCTTATATCCATCGATCGACTCATTAGCACCGCACTTGGCCGCCCATTGTCTGTTCAAGACGAGGAGTAAGCGATTCTGCATGAGTCCTGAGCTGAAGCTTCTGACGCATACAACCAGTTGCGACCTTGACTTGCCCATCGATTGCGATGACGAATATTGGGAACACCCTGACCCTGCACAAAGATTCAAGCAGCCGCCGACTAAACCTTCCTTGATCACATCATTTATCTTGCAGCTGAAGCTCAATAAGATCCTTGCAATTTGCATCCGCATGATCGTTCGTAGCTCCAATTATATATTTTGCAGAGGCCTGTTGCTGATAATTTTTCAATGATAGTACTCGTTGAACAAAATGAACATGCGACTTGGATTTGTTGGCGAGCAGTGGAAGGCCCATATCGTTGCTGAACTGGATTCAGGTCTTAACAAGTGGCTCCAGTCAGTTCCAGAGCATTGTAAGCCGCCCTGCTTCATTTGCTGGGACGTTTTCGTTCAAAAGACCGATTTTAGTACGCTGGGATTCAGATGACGTCAAGAGCGACCAGTTCTTCAACCAGTCCATGTCGCTGCATGCAATGTGGCATTACACACAAATTCTCATCCACCGTCCGTTCATCCCTTCCCCGAATAAGCCTTCCACATTAGCATTTCCATCACTCGCTATATGCACCAACTCAGCTCGTTCTTGCATACACCTCGCTTATACCCAGCTTGAGCGCAATAAGAGTGGACCTCCGCCTCCTGTTCAGGTTCGTGACATTCGATGTTGTGCTGTGATCTCCATCTCACCCTCACTGCTCCTCACTTGAAGATGGCCGCATTCGCATCGGCCATTGTTTTGTTGATTGGTATCTGGGGCGCGCAAGCGTCTGGTTTACCAGCAGACGAGAACCCCGATATGAATCGCGTGCAAAAGGTCTTGCAGATTCTGAAGACTGCCGAGGAACGATGGCATCTCGCTGGTAGATTCTGGTGAGCAGCGCCTGAATTGAATACTCTACATCTGTTGGTTAACACGCGCCGTCCCACATAAGGGATGCTCTATCAGAACTCTCGTCACCGGATCACCCTCAGATGCGGAGGCAGTCGCAGATGGGTCTATCAGGGTTCCAGATACTGCAGGTATCGCAAGAGCGGTCAGAAACGGCATCTACTTCTCTTTCCCAACCCCCACCTCCTCGTGTCCATCGACTAGAAAATGGTCAACCAGAGAACGCTCATTCTAGCCAAAATGCTCAGAACGGCTGGAACATGCGTTCGGCAGCAGAAGGCAGCTCAGGACAGAGTGGGAATAGCCATGATCTGGCTGCACTAACTGCCGATTCCTTCGGTGGGCTTGTGGGCGATCCTCGCCTCGATGATCTCTATAAACACCCACCCCACCAATACCAAGTCAACCTTCCCAACACCTCTCCGCAAGGTTCGATCGTGTGGGCAAATACGAGTAATTCCGCGTCATTCGCGCATCCACCACCTCAACCTAAACAACCCAACGAGGCTCATCCGGGTCAGGAACTCGGTGACGGGGACTTGACTGGGAGCGTCATGGCTATGTGGTCAAATGCTCCAGCCGGCTTTGGGTGAGTTTTTTTTTTCCTTATCCGCGTTGTAATGACTTGCCTCAATGCTATTCACAGATTGGACGAGTGGGATAGATACTTCATTAATTTAGCATAATCATCTGGTGGTCAAGTTAGACTTCTTTTTTCCGCCATCTGGCCTCATGGATTAGACGTACTGCTGTTTCACAATGAAAATAGACTTTACTTTGAAGAACTAGTGCTCGAGCTCGGCTTTCCAGGATCCTTAATTTCTTTCTCCTTGACGTTTACTTTCAGATCTGTCTTTTTATTGTCTTGAACTTTGGTCGTATGACTCGCATCTTCTTTCTTTGGCCGCGGTCTGTTTCCTGCGACGGGGTTCTTGATCTGCCCTTGCCATGGCCCACTTGTCTCGTGGTGAGGACTCTTTCACAAATGGTCGACTGAGCTTACACCGTCCAAAACATCCTTCTTGACAGACCGCTGATTGTCGTGCTTCGAAATCCGATTCGATTCATTTTCGTCCTTCTTGAGCCCTCTTTCCCCCTCAAAGTTATAAGTTACTGTAGCAGTCCTGAACTGAGAAGGCGCTCTCATACCTTGTGAACGATCAACCCCTTCAAGATCTGGTCTGTGGTGGTGGTAAAAGGAAGCCGAAAGATGCCCAGGGCGGTTCAGCAGTGATGGCATTAGATGTTTATCAAAAGTAAGTACACGTGCGCGTAGACTAGATTGCGATAGCCCTCGAGCATTGGTGTGCTCTCTGTATCATGCGAGTTAGGCCCAGATAATGTCCCAATATGCAAAAAAGTGGCGCAGGGCTCGGCAATCGATCGTATCACCGTTCTTCACGTGGAGCGTGCCACAGTGAAGTCAGAGCCCTTAATAAGGGCGAGCTGAAGATAAATGCTCTCCACGCCTATCGAAGGATCCGATCCAACCCTGCTGTTTTCCCTTCCAGGCTGGCGATATCCCGATGGCTCGCCGTTATTTGGTAAAGTTCAGGATTAAAAAATTCGTACTTGAATCAGCGGCTGCCGGCCATAGCATAGCGGAGGTGTGAATATGGTCAATGCTGACTCTTCACCACTGCACTTTGTCCGTTTTTCATCCCCAACCTCCTTGTTCATGATCACCATGACATCTATTGTGTTCAGCTCAAGCGGATACTCGAAAGAAGGACTTGCATGCAATGAGAGCACTCGAAGTTGGCATCTTTGAGAGTCTTTGAGAGCCTTCGAGGTGGCTCTTGGGTTTTTTCCCGGGTTGATCTTCAGTGCCAAGCTACTGGACCCGAAATTGTCGCCGTAAGCTATATGACATCCAAGGTCATGCCGAGTCCCGATGAAAGAAGGTTATCCGCAACCTGTCCGCAACCCCAACAATCAGGCTCATAATATGCTACTGTTCCTTCGCTGACCATCGTCTGCTGTAGCCCTCGACCGCTTTCTTCTGCACTGAGAACGATGTCACGGCCGAGCCATTGCGTCAGGCAGGTGGCACATTTGTCAGCGACCTTTGGTTACCCGGTCCAGCAACAACACTCATCCCCATACAACATCGGGCATGTCCTCGAGTGAAGACGAAGACATTAGACCGAAGGAAATACGCGAAAATGAGGGAGAGCGCAAGAAGCGACCTCGTGCGTGCGATCTATGTCGGAGGAAGAAAGGTGCGTAAGCCATATTTCTCCTCGTTCAAGTTCTGAATGTTTCTAGTTCGATGTTGGTTATTTCGGACCACATGCATGACTTTTGCACTCACGCTAATCAGGCAATGGGCCAGAAACGCCAAGTCATGAATGTACGAGTTGCGTCAAGGCCAAAATTCCATGCACATACGTTGAAGAATCTAAGGTATGTTTTGTGCCTTCTGTGGAATTCGGCCCGGTACGAGGTACGTTTACAGCGGCGCGTGCCTAACAGGAAGTATATTGCAAGCCTGGAAGACAGGATAACGGATTTACATGAGGTCTTACGGCAGGTGTGTCTCTTCTTCTCCCTTTGCTAACTGACAATTAATTGCGCAGCTGTGTCCCGATGACAAACTTTACGACGAGTGGATCAAGTCGCTCACTGGAAGCACCGTAAACAAACTTACCGATCCCAGCCATCTCGTGCGAGACTCTTCGACCTCCAGTGATCCGGGAAGAGAGGTGCTTGAGGAATGGGCTTATGCCATCCGTTCTGCCAACGACGACGTTGCTCCGCCCCAGCAGGACGATGAGCCGCCCGTCGTTGCCAGCAGCCTGGACACGAACAGGTTCTTCGGAAAGTCCAGTGGGGAGATGCTCATTCGCGAAGCCCTATCCATGAAGACGAAACTTGTTGGAGAGGAACAGCATCCACAGCAGATGCTGCGCAACAGACGCGAAGAGTTTTGGGTGCTCCGACCAGTGTGTTGTTGCTGTTCGAACTGTTTGTTTTCTTGTGACTCATGCATACATCAAGTGGGAAAGGAGGTTCGAAACTGGACCACCGCGTCGTTACACGTTTCCGGAACCCGATCTTGCCAAAGACCTCCTCAACCTATTTTTCGAGGGCCTCAACCTTCACCTCCCACTCCTTCATCGGCCCTCTTTCGAGAGATCGGTTCGAGACGGCCTCCATTACACCAACGAAGGTTTCGCAGCCGTTTACCTTCTCGTCTGTGCTGTTGGCGCACGGTTCTCGAACGACCCGAGAGTCCGCGTAGACGGCGTCGAGTCGTATCTTTCTGCGGGATGGAAATGGTTCAACCAAGTGGAGATCGGGAAGACTTCTCTCCTCTCGCTGCCATCGCTCTATGACCTCCAACAATCGTGTGTACGCCTTGTCTACGTTGACTTTCTGGCTTGTTTTCATTCACGTTCCCAGTTGGTCGTATTGTTTTTGCAATGCTCCTCGGCCCCGCAAGCGGTTTGGACCATGGTCGGCATAGCTCTTCGCTTGGCACAGGATGTAGGTGTGCACAGGCGCCGGAGCTCGCGGCCCACAGCTGAAAACGAGCTTTGGAAGCGGGCTTTCTGGTAGTTTGTCATTGTCCTCCACCATTATCGAATGCTAACACGTCTCAACAGGTTCCTCATCTGCATAGACAGGCTCGTCAGCGTTTCTGTTGGCCGTCCGTGTGCCATCCAAGAGAAGGAGTATGTGATTTCCGTCCAATCCTGACAGCCAGGACGAATGACCTGATCAACCCAGCTTTGACCTCGACATGCCCGTCGAGTGCGATGACGAATACTGGGAGCACCCGGATCCTGAGCAGCGATTCAAACAACCCCCGAATAAGCCCTGCACGATTACAGGCTTCGTCTTATTCCTAAGGCTGATGCACATCATGAGTTGCTGTATTCGAGGAATTGTGCGTTGATTCTCCCTAGTGCCATCGCTTTAATCGCCGACCACGCCTTGTTTGTCTTAGTACTCGCTCAACAAAACAAACGAGTGGTTTGGTCTTGTAGGGCAGCAGTGGAAATCCCGTATTGTCATGGAGTTGGACTCAAGCCTCAATAAATGGCTTAATTCTGTGCCAGACTACCGTAGGTTTTTTTCTTCTTACTGCTCCAGCACATGCAGCCGTTGAGTTGGTTTCAGTTACTTGGGACCCGGATCGCAAAAACATTAAACACTTCAACATCTCCGCGGAGCTCCATGCCACTTACCATCACATACGAATACTCATTCATCGTCCATTCATCTCTTCTCGGAGCAAACCTTCTCCTTTTCCGTTCCCTTCTCTCTCTATATGCACCCATTCTGCTCGAGCCTGTGTGCGTATTGCAGATGCACAACGTCGGAGGTATACTGCTGTGGGACCTCCCCCTCCGGTCCAGGTTTGCTCCGTTATCATGCTGTCGTAGCTTGATCCTTACCCTTAATTTCAACCCTCAGATAGCTGTTTTCACATCAGGTGTCGTTCTACTGCTTAATATGTGGATCGGAAGACATCCGGGCTCCTCGCCTCAACAGAATGCCGATGAGATGATATATCTGTCACAAGCCCTCGAAGCTTTGAAAAAGAGTGAAGAGCGTTGGCAGCAGGCTGGCAAGTTTTGGTCAGTTCAAGGTTCATCCTATGTAACCAGATTATCCATCTGACACGAGTACAGGGATCTCTTATCTGAACTCTCTGCCATGGGTGAGAGTTCTCATCTGCGTCAAGAAGCGCACTTGGCTCCCGACGTCCAAGCATCGACATTATCTCACGAGTCGGTCGGAGCCCTTCAGGCTGAAGAAACAAGCCCCCCTCTGTCTCCGCCAGGACATATGGTTCCCAATAACGAACACCCTAGGGCCTTCATGACACCTGACGAAGGTGTATCTTTGTCTGACCCGTCGTACCGAGACGAGCAGGACGCCGCGGCAGCTACCTTCGATAGATTGTCAGATCCTTCCTACGACTTCTCTTCTCTCGAACTTCCCCAGCAGAGCACTGAACCATACGAGAGTGTCTCCGTATTAGAGCCGCTACCACAGGTCGCCCAGGGATCTATCCAAGGCGGTGCTTCTGCGCCTCCCACTTTCCCATCTTTCGACTCGTCGCTGGGGCCACTAGGATCAAGCAACGTTCAAGACTCGGACGCAAGCGACGACTTTATGGCATTCTTGAGAAGCAGTGCCCGGCCAACCGACCAACTCTATCCGGAGAGCTTTGTACGGCAAGGATTTGCAGGCGATACAACGGGCATGTGGTCGAATGCGCCAACTGGGTTTGGGTCAGTCGTTTGTATTGTTGTGTGGGTAATGGTCGTTTTGACTGGGCATTTGCGTCTTTGTAGCCTGGACGATTGGGATATATATCTGACAACCATGAGCCAGTCAAGCCGCGAACAAAGTTCCAGTCACAGCACGCCCGGGTCGTAGCTTTTGCTACTCATCGTCTCCTTTCGAATTTCTGCCGAGCCTGAGCCTAGTCTCTCCTCCCACTTTCCTGAAATAAACCCCCTCTGTCAAATTATAATGTGTGCAAGATCGCAGTCGTTTTGTATTGATCATGTTTAGGTTTACTCTTTCTTTAAGTATGTCTCGATTCGCCGCAAAAGATTAGCTCCGAGTCCGTACATCAAAGTGCCTTCCTGATGAGGTGTGCTTCCTATCGAGAAGCTCAATTCCCAAAGGTGTGGTTTCGGCGAGTTCATGGGCACTCCTGCAAGTCCAAAGCTACGGACCTCAAAAATTATGATACGAGAAGACTGCAGTTGAAATTGAGACGAATCTACTGTGAGTAAAAAAATTATTAGATGGTTTGATACTGCTTGATGAAAAGCCCTAGATTCAAAGTTAATTCACAATGAGGACTGATTTAAATCGGACACGGCACGAAATGGACCAAGTACCAAACGTTTCGTCGCCAGACGCGGACTCATCAATATCGCAGTCCTTCCCGACAGGATATTTCAAAAATCTGGGAAGTGGCCATGGTGCAAGAGTACCCCGGAAGAGTATAGCAGCCGCTTGTCCTTGGAAGTATTGTCGACATTCCAAGGATACGTTTGGCGTTTCGGCAACTCAAGCCATCGAGCTCAAGGTTGAGGGTCGTGGACGATAATACCCAGACGTCCAACTCGAATGGTTCCTGATCACCCTGGACCCCTGACTTTGCCTGCTCAGTATGTACCTGTCGACGTTGATTGCTGACCCAATCGCGCAACTACACTACAATTTTCAAATCCGACGTCCATGACATGAAATTAGACAATCATCGATATCTTGGCCAGCATCAGCAAACCGGTTTCAGAACTGCACCTCTCGTTATTACCTGTGGTGTGACGCGAAGTAGGCGCTTGTTGAAAGGGACCATGTCTCCAGGGCTGGACCACATCTCGAAGTTACACCGACCCAGTACTCGGGATGGTGGACTCTGTCAACCTGTAGCGTGGCAGCTGAAATGTTTGTGATTGGTCCTCTTGGTGTGGCTTCATGCCCGGATTATCGTGCAGGTCTGCTGAATGCGAGGACGTGCTTCGAAATGAGAGAGAGGAAATCGAGCTCTTCTCGTAGACAATGCCCTGGAATGCCGGTTTTCCAGGTGATAGGACAAGATACGTGATTCCAAGAACATCAATCATCGAGCACAAGACTATGAAGAATAGGCAGTAGCGAATTTTCTAATCTTGCTACCAATGGCTGGTCAACTCTGGACGAAACCTGCAGTCAGTATGATTCTGCAGGAAGCCCAAAGGCACATACGGTCATTGTCAGCAAGGCTAGATACCTCCGTAGCGTCCTCCTGCGGTAGGCTGTTGGCGATGAATTCCGCGATTCTCGTCATTGCTTTGGAGATAAGACGGTGTAGTAGGATAAATCTGTTCTTCCATCACCCAGGACCCACAGAACGGCATGGAGGATGGCATTCCAGAAACATGGAGCTGCACAGTGGCCTACTGATCAGTCAACAACGGCGTTCTCGTCAACCCGGTCCTTCTCATCACCTTCCCCCTTCCGTACAACGCGCCACATCAAGTCCACCCATTCTTCTTCGCTGTGACCCCCAGCACCAACGCCACGCGCCCACTCCTCTGCCTCCCCGCTGGCCTCTAACGCACGCCATGTTCTTCTAAGCACGTCTTTGCGATCATACAACTCTCGCTCCCAAGATTTCGAACGGACGACCGACATCCAGGAGCCGTCGGGATGGCAGGGCGATGTTCCATCGAGCTCGTCGATAAGGTCAGCCAGCAGATCGCGATAGTCGAACTGCTCCATAGGCTCAAAGCGGCACCACGCCTTCTGGATCTGTGCCTCTGACTGTCTATCTGCTGCAGCCTTGTCTTCTAATCCGAGTTGACTTTTGAGCGTCCGATACCGCTCCATGATGCCGGTAGATTCATGCGTCCAGTCAATGCGATCAGGCCGGGCAAAAGCTGAGAGTGCGGCGCGCGCTTGTGCTTCAACTAGAGGAAACGGCGCGACGCGGACCAGGAGGCCAAGGAAGGCGAGCGATGTCGGAGATGGAGGTGTGGACCCTGAATCGGAAAAAGGGAACGGGAATATGTGTCTAACGAGAGGAAACACGCCATAAGTGGTGTTGTATAGTTCCTGTGGAAGGGGCGGTGGAGAGGGTGGTAGACTGTTTATAAGGTATCTAGACACAGATTGTGCTTTGAAAAATGGGAATGACACTTGGTATCCAGTTGCGACTATGCAGTAGTCGATGTTGTCTTCCACGACGCCACCTTCGAATTCGACCTTGCCTTTGCCTGTGGTCACCTCGAGAAAGCGCGTCGGCCTTCCGTGCCGCCTCAGGGTCGGTTCTAGTCTATCCTGGCCTTCGTGAGTAGCGGGATGGGTTGAAGCTGAATGAATAACGCATCCCACGATGCCATGCAGATCCGCGACGATATCTTGTCCACTTGGACCACCGCCAATGACAAGAACTTTGTGCGACTTGCCTAGGGAAAAGGGGGCTCCGGATATCGAAGGATTGCGGTAAAAGACAGAGTGTGATGCACAGCGCGACAACAACCAGGATTCAAGACCAGGAGTGCTAGGGTAGCGAGGCACACTGTAATGGCCATTGCACACAAAAAGCAAATCGAAATGGCGGGTCTGATGTTGGGTTTGAGGCGTCATTCCGTCAGCTGAGGTGGGCGCCGTGACCATAACCCATTTCTCTCCATCGTACGAAATGTCCTCGACGCTTGTATTGAAATGGATATGAGACCGGAGATGGAAGTGAGAGGCGTAATCGCGGAGATATGTCTCAACGGTCGCCGCGGGTGGGAATAACGGGGTCGAGTGAGGGAAAGAAAACGACGAAAAGGCCATGATTGGATGAGGGAGATTTGTAGTCAATGAGTCGTACAACGGTGTCGGCGGCGGCCGCACATCGTGTTCAGCTGGTTTCCGAGATGAGGGGAGCCTGACACATGGGGTCAACAGGGCTATTATATCAAAACTAATGAGTGGTCTCACCAGACACCTCCAACATCTTCTCTAGCCTCAAAGACTGTTGGCTTCCATATCCCGCTCTTGAACTGTGGCGAGTCCAGCACAACTTTGAGCGCTGCAAGCCCTGCCGGTCCGGCCCCGATGATTCCGATACTCTTCAGCTCTCCGTTTTGCCCTGGTTGGTCTATGGAGACGGCCAGTTACTCGTTTTGAACATGGAAACTAGAAAGATAACTTGCTAGGGGAATCCATGAGGGTCTCCGATGGCTTGGTGGTCGGGGGGCTGAGGTCAAGCCATTTACTCAGGTGTGAGCACGCCATGACTCAATAGAACGGGCCGTGGCTGCTTGTTCGAGACTTCATTGTACCACACGACATCGTCTTTCCCTTCTTCACGTTGGCTGGCACTATGTCTTCCAGCGAAGAGGAAGACAACGACAGCTGGCAGAAGCGACCAAGAGCGTGTGATATCTGCCGAAGGAAAAAAGGTGTCACTCCAGCTCCCTTGTATTTCTGTCAAGAGCTAACCGCATTTTTAGTTCGATGTATGTTCCCAGGGCTGTCCAACAATAGTTTCCCTCACATAAGACCTAGGCAATGGGTCAGAACAGCCAGGAGGAGAATGTACGAGTTGTATTGCCGCCGGTTATAAGTGCACCTACCTAGAGGTCTCGACGGTATGTATGCATCCTAGATTCGTCCACTCGCTCTTCTGAGTTTCTGTAGAGGCGTGTCCCCTCTAAGAAGTACGCCCGTCTTGAATCGCTCTTCCGTTTTTCTTTGTATCCGAACTCAACGTGCCTAAAGATACGTCGCAAATCTGGAGAAGCGGGTGAAGGTGCTAGACACAATCCTTCAACGAGTGCGTTTCCTCATTATATTTTACCCATCAAACAGCTCAATCGCCCAGCAGCTATGCCCAGAAGGAACTCGATACGAAGACTGGATCAATGCGTTGGATGAAGATGGCGAAGACTTACTGGAACCAAGCCAGCTCTCAAAACCTCCGAAGCTCACCATGACTGCGACCCCTATCGACAGACTAACCACCGCGATTCGTACGATCAGTCTTCACAATCCGCCCTCTTGGGACGATGAAGTTTATGCGTTAACTGGCCCGCAAGTCCTGAGCTCTGAGACTGATCGATTCTTCGGCAAGTCCAGTGGCGAGATGTTGGCCCGTGCTGCGTTGAATCTGAAGAATCAATACACGGGAAAAACGAGCAGTGGAGTGCGACCTGTTTTGTCTCAGAGGCGCGAGCAGTTTTGGAACCCTCGACCGGTAAGCGCATTTATTCCCGTTAAACAAAGCCCGATCTAACCCTCCGTCTGTCAGTGGGAAATCAAGCCTCCAATATCAATACCTTCTCGATATTCCTTCCCCGAATCTGACCTTGCTCCCACCCTGGTTGATCTATATTTCAAAAACAGCAATCTTTACATGCCCGTTCTTCACCAGCCGTCGTTTAGAAGGTCGATTCGGGAAGGACTACATTTCGTCGATGAGGGCTTTGCTTCGATTTACATGCTAGTGTGTTGTATCGGCGCAAGATTTTCCGATGACCCCAGGGTCCGACTTGAGGGCTCAGACAAGAGGAATTCCTCTGGGTGGAGGTGGTTCGACCAAGTGCAGACGATGAGGACGTCGTTCCCTACTCCGCCTACTCTGTACACCATCCAAGACTACTGCGTATGTTGTGCAATTCCTTCTGGCAGCACTTCTGGCCCTAACAACTCGTTTTCCAGCTTACTGCGCTCTTCGTGCACTCCACTTCTGCACCACTCGCAATTTGGAGCCTAGTTGGCATCGGTATTCGCCTAGCTCAAGACGTCGGCGCTCATAGAAGACAGTCAAAGAGCAAACCTCCGACAATAGAACATGAGCTGTGGAAGAGGGCTTTCTGGTGCTTTAATTTTTTTCTGCCTTCAGGGAAAGCTGGATTAATGGTTTTCTAGGATTCTTCTTATTCTCGATAGAATGTGTAGCGCTGCTCTCGGACGACCGTGTGCCATTTTCGAGGAAGAGTATGCATCGTCGATGCATTTTCAGGAGCAGATGAGCTAACGTACCACATAGTTACGACCTGGACCTGCCCATCGACTGCGACGACGAATACTGGGAATATACAGATCCTGCGAAGCGATTCAAGCAGCCTCCAAAGAAGCCTTCTCTAGCTATCGCATTCATTATGCAAGTTAAAATGATGCAGGTTCTAACATACTGCATTCGAGGAATAGTGTGTCAGTTTTACCTGTATCTTAATGTTCTCACTTACGTGTGCTGTTCAGTACTCCCTGAGGAAGACCAATGCACGGCTGGGGTTGTCAGGCGAGGGGTGGAAAGCAAGAATTGTTACTGAACTCGATTCTAGTCTGAATAAATGGTTCAACTCGATCCCTGAGCATTGTGAGGTGTTCCAGTCTCCCCCCTCAGAACCCTGCCATTGACTACCCGACTGTAGTGACATGGGACCCAGATCGAGCAAACCTCGATGCCTTCAACCTTTCTACCATGCTGCATGCGAGTTACTACAACGTCCGTATACTTATTCATCACTCATTTATCCGACCTCGGGGCGAGCCATCCCCACTACCATTCCCTTCACTCTCGATATGCCTCAACGCCGCCCGCGCATGTGCTGAGGTTGCATATACCCAAGTCCAACGGAATCCAAAGGCACCCCCGCTACTTGTCCAGGTCTGTTGACGTCAGCAGCCTCCGCTTTCCGCTTCGCTCACATCGAACCCGAAGCCAGCAGTATTTTCATCCGCACTCACGCTCTTGTTCAATCTGTGGAGCGGAAAGAAGTCAGGCGACCCGCTGGATGAAAATGGCGATCTGGCAAAATTGGATAAGTGTATTCAAGTCCTGAAAGCAGCCGAGGACCGGGGGCAGCCATCTAGTTGGTTCGTATCTCTCGCAAACGCTCTTTGTCTGTCCTATCTGAGCCGGCCTACATCCAGCGACGTCCTGCGGGAACTTGCCGCGTCGCGGTATGACTCTCCTGACAACCAAACAGGCAGGCCTGGAGTTAAACCCCCCTCTGAGCAGAGATTTCCGCCAAGTAATCGAGCAGGCCACCCTTTTCGACAATACAAAGGGCAGCTGTACCAGCCCATGGATATCGACGAATTCGACGAGCTGTTCTTTGGTCTCCAGAGACGGAATCGACGTTCTGAAGACTCCGAAGCGGAAGACACTCCCGTTGATAGTGCTAGTCCCTCAGAAGGCTTGCCCTCCGATCTTCCACTCTCGGAGATGTTCTTAGTGCCAGACTTGGGCGAGATCACTGAAGAGAGAGGAGCATTGCATCGCGCATCGGCACCAGATCCGGAAAATCGACCCATGGACAATCTGACTGCCGCGGAAGGGCCGAACTACAACTCGCCTTCCTCCCTGTCATTGGATTCTTCCAGCATGAGCACCCACCCTTTTGCAGATGCTTCCAGAGCTGCGACAGACGAGCGACTATTCGCAGCAACCAATCTAGACCCTTTCGGGCCCCAACGTCAAGAACACAGCGAAAGAGGGCAGGGGCATTTGAAAGATGCGACGTCAATGTCGACTAATGTGCCAACTGGCTTCGGGTGTGTTCATCTCTTGCTAAAGTAACCAAAATTCTAACTACGTAACTCTCTTAGCTCTGAAGATTGGGCTGCTTTCGTGGCAGGCATGAATTATTCAAGTGAAACCTGGCTTGGAACTTGAATAGTCTAAATGATGGCCCACCCTTGAAATTCATTATCTGTGCACTATTTTGGTTCTTTCTCTATTTTACTTTTGCATGGACGAAGACGAATTCAAGCCGAAAATCAAGGGTCATTGGCTTTCACTAGACCACACTGCGTCTTCGTAATGGCACCCCTCGGCCTGCGATACGTTCACCCTGGAACCCTATCTTATTTATTTTTTAACCCTAGTAGTGTGGAGGAAGCGGGAGCCTATCTAACCAGGCCATCAATGAAGTGTTCCATGACCAACTTGTCGACATGCAATTTTTGTTCACTAACAAACATGTGCAAACACCTCGTTTTGGGAAATTTTGATGTGTGGCGTCACATTGCCGTCTTGAGCAAAAATAGCCACCCGTGTGATACGTGAACAATAAGAGCAGAACAAGTCTATAACTCGGCTAATCGAAAGTTCGTAAAAAAGTTTCGTAAGGTGGTTTTAGCCGTGAGTAAAGTCATGATAAGAAAAGCACCAGGAATGCGCAGTAAAGTGGTGGGTTGGAATTTCTCGGATCGAGATACTGTCAAAATTAAAGCAGAACTGCAAACGCCGTAACAAGACCTACGGCGACGCCAGCCATCCCACTCCGTACTGCCGTGGCGGACCCCGTGTTTTGGTCTTGGTTGCTGAGGTTCTGAGAGGTGCCGCTGGCGGTGCCGCTGACCGAAGATACTGCGCTCGTGGCATTAAGGACGGCCGACGTCGTTCCTCCGTAGATGGGGCAGATCGGAAGAGAGCTTTGCCCTGGGTAGATGGTGGGGTATACGGTAGTGAACAAGCCAGAGCTGGGGTAAACCGTTGCGGTGATCACAGGTGGAAGGAAGGAAGAGATCAATGGCGAAGCACTTGCGAATATGGACGAGACCGTGTGGTTCCAGTTCTCTGAATCTGGGAAGGCGGTAATAGCGACGGTAGAGGTTGCAAATGTGACCGTGGGCACCGTGATTGTGGGGGCGACCCCCACGCTTGATGGGGCGATCGTGTACACGGTGACGGGATTTGCAGTTGGGTAGGCTGATGAGCTGACAAGGACGATGCACGGAGATGGTCCAACTGTGACTGTAGTCGGTCCACCGATATATGTAGATCTGAGAGGATGATCAGATTTGAGGCGAAGTGTTCAAGATGGTTGCTTACCCAGTTCCAGCAGGAATTCTTGGGGTTAAGAAAAGTCAGTCAAACGAATCCGTGGAATGGACAAAGGGCCGTTGCTCACGCAACCACGGTACTCGGCCAAGGATATATCCTAGGTTATTTCAGCAAATTAGCCCCAAAGGAGAGGGTGTTTCTGACGGGTACTTACCCTACTGTGCCGTTGTCTGTAGATGGAGCGGCAGCGCTGCAAGGTATCAGAACTAGGTCTCGATTGAAGGATTTCCCGCCTACTCACGCAGCCTGAGATATGGGTATCGACGATATCGGAATATTCCTGCGATTAACAATGGTCAGATGTCACTCAAAGACGACTTCGAAGAGAGCATACATCGCACCCGTTTGGATCACAGCGATCGCAACGACAGATGAGAGAAGAGAAAACTTCATGATGTCTGACGGATAGATCGGAGGGGTACGAGGGAACGTATCGGCTTGCTGTCAACAAGGATGGTTCTTCACTCTTTTATACTGACCGACTGCAAGCGGCGGTCTTTGACCGAATCACCTAATGGGAACAAGATCATTCTGAACAAACCCTCGGATTGGCAAAGTGACATCAATTTGTTCAGTTTCTCTGCTCGTTGCTTCTGGTGGCGGTCGTTAATGACCGCTACGGCTTAATTTAGCCATGGTCCTCTGAAATAAATGCTGCAGTTGTCATCGGGCGATGGTGTCTTGGATTGAGTTCCTAATTTTTAATCAGCGTCTTCACGCCTTGACAAGGAAAGTCAACTCAATTTTTGTGACTTTCGAGTGTCGGTTATAGAAGACGGTGGTATCCGCTCGACCACCCTTTCTTTTCTAGAAAAAAAGAGGGAACAGTCAAAAGACAATTATAGTTCGTCTCGATGCCAAGCCTCAACGGGTTGCTGGCACGAACACAAAATCTAGTCGACAATATTCCGAAGAACCCACCAAACGGTGACAATTGCCCATCATGGTAAAATCACCAAAACGACAAGGCTCAGGTTGCTATTGCGGATGCCAGAACCCGAGTGGATCGGTTTCAAGTCAGCGTGGAATTGGCGTTTCAAACATGGTAGGCACTGGCGCCCACAGAAGCATTGTATTTGACTGTGAACGATACATTCAGAACAGAATTATCTAAGAGATGGCCAGAAAATTATAGCTGTGTTTCTATACTGATGGTGGGAGGCGGAGGCATCGGTGTCTTCAAATTCTCCTCATCCTTCACAGGTGGCGCGGGGCTCTCTGCCCTCGAAGCAGCAGCGCTCTCCTCAACAGCAACTTTTCTCTTGCCCTTCGTGCTCTCTGCGTAGTTCTCGTAGAAGTTGTTCACGTCCTTCACGTCCATCACGTCGCCATCGCCCCGTCGGCCAGGACCGTCCCAGAAGTGGAACGCATGGCTATGAACGCCGTATGAGGCTGGCACGACCTCTAGCAGGTCTCCACGCGCAATCTCTATGGCCGGAATTTCAGACGCCGGAAGGCCGATGAGGTAGGCCAGGAGGCAACGGATGACAGACGCGTGGCCGATGATGAGGAGATCTTCTTGCTCACGTTCCAGCTCGACCAGGATGGGCTCTATGCGCACTATAAAATTGCAAAGCGCATAGGCATGAGTAAATTATCCTTCTGACTCGAACGAGGTAAATATGGGGGGACATACCGCTTAGATCGTGGTAACTCTCGGCTCTTGGGGCACGGTATGAATACGGGTCCTTGGTGAACCGGTCCCAGTCTTCCGGGTAATACTTCTTCGCTTGTTCAGGGCTCAGCCCATCCCAGATACCTGGGTTAATTTCCAGCATCTGTGGTTTCTCCACGACCTTGATGTGAGCGGGCATCGGTGGCGGCGGTTTCACTGGCGGCGGCGAGTCGGCGGAAAAAGACAACGGTCCAGCTAGCGACTCGGGCGGCAGGAGAGAAATCGGAGAGGTGGTTAGGCATTCGGATGTTGACGAATGCTCGACCGACTCCGCTGGGGCTGACGGCACTTGCGACAGTAAAGTGCTTTGAGATCCTTGACCGGCTACAAATGGCCATGCTGTATGGTGTGCGCGCCGGCGCGTTGATGTCCAGATCTGTTTTGCTGTTACTGGATGTTAGACTCGTTATATGTTCAGACGTACGACCAGCTTTCTCTCCTTGGGATTGAACCCTCGTTGCTCTAGACTCTGAGCTCGCCGCTCAAGGACGAAATCTTTCAGGCGCTCGGCATACTCCCAGCCAGCAGGCGAGAGATCCGAATCGGCTTTGTACGAGTGCTCAATCAGAGATTGCCCTGACTGTAAGGAAATAAGAGTGAGCTATCTGCAGATAAAAGTGCTGATTTGCAACCACTTACGCGGGCGAAGTAGATCATCCTGAATTTATTATGAATATTCATGAGGAAATACACAATGCGTGACTGAGAGACCTGAGAAAGATTGACGCAAGAAGGGGTGATCAACTCACCTGCAGGTATCCTTGAATTTTCTACGTCTGGAGATTACTGCAACGTCAAGCAAAGCTTATTATAGACTTACATTGAGCATGATCTTCTCTCCAACCTGGAAAGCACTCGAGGTCAGGAGATGGGACTGATAAGAAATAGATCAATGAACACACATTCGTGATCTTGATGAAAGGCCAGGTAGTATCCTCTAGCGTTTCGTAGTACTTTTCATGGTCTCGAATGCGCATATAGTAATCTTCAACGGCTTTATCCGGATCCCAGTTCTTATACTGTAGTCCCAAGGTAAGAGTTATAAACGCGTCACCACACGCCAAATGTTAGCAAGACGAACATCAGGAGAGGAAATCTTGACGCTTCTAATATTCCTTTCGATAATTTCCTTGTTATCACACAAGGATTCTGGTGGACGAAGGAGAATCATAAGTCGTCAACGCGACGAGCTAAAACTAAAGAGTATACCTAACATTACGACGTGTATGCCTTGCTTGTCGAACCTCTCAGCGACAGCCTGGCGCGCGGCTTTCGTCCCGTTGTTGGCGTCATAGATGACCACTTGCCCACCGCCCTCGAAGAAGTCCCAAATCAGCTTCTCGCATCCCTCGGAGATCTTGGCCCTCAACGCAATCGTCTCAGCGCTCTTCTCGCCTACTTGGTCAACACATCCCATGAACAAATAGATCAAAGAACGCGTTGAGGGGTGACCCACCGAGTGTGAAGTAGTCCGGAGGCAGCTTCTGGGCGCCACCGAGCTGCTTCCGCCTGTAATCTCCTAGGGATACAACCTGCGTCTTGACACCCATCCATCGTAGATATCGCTCAAGTGCGCGCGAGATGTGGGTCTTTCCTCGAGCTGGAAGGCCGATCGTGATAACTAGGATCTTGCCGGCATGGAATAGGAGTCCTGACGCGGTTGTATACAGTGGTGCAACCATCCTTGCAGCACGACGTAGATCTTGAGGGCACTGAACGTTGTAGCAGGGTCAATTAACGGGGTGAACGGGGCCGATGGATATGGGGATGATGAAGGATGAAGGTGAAGGGCTAGATATGACCCGGAGCTGTCTTGCTCTTGGAGGACGCGACCTTTAAGATAATTACATAAGCATGATAAGATTAACAGCGATTACAACAGAGCGATGAAGAACATGATGCAGCAAGCAGAAGACATGAAGAGGCCACAAAGAAACGAGAGGCAGGAAACTATACATCTGGCGCAGCAGCTCGATAGTCTTCCATCTCTTTGTCTAGATCAGCCACTGTCACCGCTTCGCGTTTCTTAAGGCGCTTAGGGCCCTTCTTCTGCTTAATTCGTCGAGGAGGGATGGCAGCTGGCTTCACAATGGGCACTGAGCGTTGAGTCTGGGGACGGGCAGGTACACGAGGAGCGGTACTAAGCAAAAGAGATGAGTGCACGTATAGAAATGGAAGCATGTAATCTTACGGGGTAGATGTCGACGGCGCCACACCGTTAGGTGATGTTGGGGCGGGTGCGAGTCGATTAAGAAGTGTGAGTGTTGGAGGGGGGCCAGACAATGGGACGCTACTTTTATCCACCATAAGCTCAATTTTTATCGCCCGACCTGACGGACTTCGAGTTATTCTCAATCGCAAGGCCGAGATTCAATGAAAACCTACGTCCATCTACCACCCGCCCGTCGTACTTAGCCTGAGCAATGGCAGCATCGCCTGGCCGTTGGAATGTGACAATAGCCATGCCTTTAGACCTTCCTTGGGAGTTGTACACAAGGAACGACTCCTTCAACGGCCCTATGGTCTTTCTGAAAAGCTCCTGAAAACATATTCTTGAGAAAACGGATGGCGTCTAACGCATACATTATCACTTACCTCCACTTCCTTCTCCCCAACATCAATAGGTAACTTGCTGATGAATATCCTACTCCCTGACTCCACCGGTTCCCTTCCTTTTGAAGGTCCAGCCGCCATACCGTTTGTCTTCCATGCTGGAGGCACATGTGCTGGGCCAACCACCTGGCGTTTGGGATTATGGAAAGGGTTGTAACGCGTAGCTTTGTGTTGGTTTTGCATGGGAAGAGTAAAGGAGGATGGCAGAGGCAGAGAAAGCCTGAGATGAATCGTAGACCGCCTCGAAGACAAAGTGTTCGCGCTTTCATTCCATGGGCACAATTAAGGGTCTTGGCAAATAGAGCCCATCGATTACATAATTCAGCCTTTGATGCTCGATGCTATGCTCAGCGCTCATTTCGACGATTTTCTGTCAGTTTGGAACAGCCATTTACCCCATTTCACAGTTGTCCGATATCTCAAGCTTTTACACTTCGACAACCTCCGGTAATGAAACGAATCAACCCGCACCTCGCAAGGCGATGACGGAGAGTACGGCAAAAACCGACAAACTTTTTGTGATACTTCGTGAGCAGCTGTTTCTCTGACTCTCTGCTTATGTTTATGAATCCTTCGATCTACAGGCCACCTAGCTCCTGTTTCGACCTTTCGAGATGATTTCTTGCTTCTGAATAGATTATGTAGGGCCATGACAACGCCAACTTTTATGCCGTAAAGCACAGCAACCAGATTTTTTCCAAGCTGTGATCCTTCGACCGCCCATCATCATCGAGCTCATCAGGGCTACGAATTTCGACTGAGATTTGCAGAGCATCACCCGCAGGACAATCTATCTATATTTACCGCTAGAACGACCATCATTACTCAGGGGGCGGGCGGCGGCGTTAGTTCACTCCACACTGATTCTTGTCGACTTCCAACTCTTTCTCTTGTCCAGCGCTCCCTGCCCTACCCATAACCCATGGCTCAGTCGGTTTTCCGGCGTGTGGTTGTTGACGACACTAGCCCGGATATCTCATACTCAGGTCCGTGGTTTCAGGATCAAGGAAGCCAGAACACCATAGGCTTCGCCGGCTTTGCGTACAAAAGTACATTGCATGGGACTAAGTCGAACGCTAGCCTCTCATTTTCCTTCAGTGGTGAGTTCCCGCTTCAGTATCACTTCAATTCCTTTACCTACGTCATTGTCTTTCCTTCTTTCTAGGCTCGCAAGTACAACTCCTTGGGACCAACCGAATGCTCAATGACTCGGGAATCGTCGACCCAACATGGGAATGCTTCATTGACAACATCAGCATCGGCTCCACCCCTCCTAGCCCCGTATCGGCAAACCGCTGGTTATTTTGCGACCAGCTCTCGTTGCTCGACGGCCCCCATGTGCTTACTCTCAACGCAACGATTAGAATTAATCAAACCTTTTGGTTCGACACAATCGAATACGTTCCATCTCCAGGCGTATCCTTGGAAAACAAAGCCATCGGAATTGACTCGCTAGATCCCCAAGTGCTTAGCTCTTTCGACTCCAGGTGGTCAAATATTGGCAATTTCGCGAACATGACTAGGCAGGATAATGCGTTGTTCAGCTTCGATTTTTATGGTTTGTATTGAGTTCCTATACCCAATATTTGGCTTACTTTTCTCCAGGCGAATCATTGGGTTGGTATGGCTTCATTCCAACTGAGTTACCTCATGTCGCTGCCCCTGCCTCATTTTCGGTCGACAATGAGGAGCCCCACAACTTCATGATACGAGCCATCCCGGCCGATTCTCAAAGCGTGTACAATCAACTCTTCTTCCAAACGGACACGTACCCAAATGGCCGGCACAACCTCCGCGTTCTGTTCCACGGAAACTCGACGACTACACCACTGACTCTTGACTACCTGATTATACAAAATGGCACGGCGGCGTCAACAACATCGGGTGTTTCTCCGTCACCTACGACCTCCATCACGGATTCTGTCAGTGGTGGCGCGTCTTCCAACGTCGGTGCTATCGTGGGAGGTGTGGTTGGCGGCTTCGCGGTTATAGTCTTGTTGGCGCTCTTATATATCTATCGCCGAAGGAAACGAAGAGAAGAGCACAAAGAACCAGAAATATCGCAAATAGTGCAACCATTTCTCTTCCCTGCTCCTCAGCCGACGCTCTCAACAAGCTCTACTTCCCCTTCATCTTGCACCCAAGATCCCAAATGTCAATGCGGCGGTGTTCACTACACTGGTGGCCTCCATCCCCCGCTATTCGTCTCAGATACTTCAACTGTATCACGAAAGCCGCCTGAACCACCAGAAGCAAGTTCGTCGCAGCGCCCATCCACTCCCTCGCGAAGTTCTGGGCGGGACGGTAATCGGCCCGACCCTCATCCTCGTAGCCGGATAGAAATACCACCGAGATACACACCACTTTAGAAATTCTAAATGTATGTTCAATGGGGGCTCTCCGATACGTGCTTGCTCATGACTTCGCTTTCGCAGATAATTCTTTTGCTAATCTTTCTCTTTCGATGTGATTCAATTCAGTTAAGCTAAATGCGCACCTCAATTCGCTTGCAAGGAAAAATCGACTCGGGAACCTTATATTCTCGCAAATGCAGGAGAGAGTGTTTCAATGTGCTACTTATTCACGGATGGATCATACCAGTGTAGGATAAGCCGCGAAGCCCTAGATGTCCTTCGTTGACAACTCGTTAAGTCATTATCCGGCAATCCACTCTCACCAAAGTTGACCCGTCGAGTGTTTTGACCCCAGGACCTGAGTGCTCTGACTAAACGATCGGACCTCCGCTTCTTTCATGGATCTCGCGCCCCATTTTTCTCTTATCGGCGCCTCGAGTCTCATCACAAGGCGCCGCCAAGGGGAAACGGACGCCGGGAGAACCTCGGTTTATCCTTATGTAATCATTCTCGTTTGCCTCACCAAGCTACAGGGCGAACTTTGTTTCTGTCAACCTCGACGGAATTGCAAAAGAAGAATACCCCATGCCCTGCCATATCACCTGTTTGCCTTCATCTCGCTAGTTTCTTTTCCGGGGATGCGACTCAACGCAGGAACTTGTCTGAACTCGTTCTATAAATCGAGGAGGTGCATCCTAGTTGTTCCTCTCCTCCCATCCTTTCTCGAGCGATGTCAACGCCCTCCATCGCCCTCCCTGCGCCTGGCGCTTTAGGCTCGAGGACTTCTTTCTCTGCCCAACCCGACTCGAAATCTGAAGAATATGATCTCAGCGTCCTACCGGTCCTCGAGTCTGAATATCCGGAACCTATGGCGACTGGAACGTCCAAAGTCGACTCGAGATACGACCTTCATGCCCTTCCTACCTACCTCTCCGAGAGGAATAGGCGGCCATCCGCTCTCATTCGCAAAGACTCGGACCTTTCTGTTACGAGGGATGTATTCCGTCGAGAGGTGCTCAACGCTCCTATCACTCTTCCGCAGACACCTGGAGAGGAAAGCTACATCGCCGAGCCTACTTTTACCGAGCCCATATCCTCCGGCTCTAGCGCCAGGCCACTCACGCCGCAGCAGAAACGAAGTGGCGCCATCCATTTCTTGACTGTTTGCTGGTGCCTCTATCTCGTTGGATGGAACGACGGTTCTACGGGTGCCCTATTACCCCGAATTCGAGAACAATATAATGTATGCATGTATCTCCTTGAACTACGTTTTCGCCTCTGATTCTCTACTTCAGATCGGATACTCACTGGCATCCTTGATCTTCGTTGGAAATTGTTCGGTAAGTTGACGACCTTTTTTTCCTTGCCTGGACGAGTTCTCAATTCGCATATACAGGGTTATTTGTGTGGAGCCGCTTTGAATGTCTGGTTCAATGACCGTATAGGCTTTGGAAAGGTATGTTCTGACACCCCCAGGTGGATTTCCGCCAGGCATTGAAATATACCCTAGATTATCACCCTTGGTGCAGCGTGCCAATCTTGCGCGTACATCATCATCATCACTGCTCCTCCATTTCCCGTGCTTGTATGCGCCTATGTCATCGTTGGCTTTGGGCTCTCGTTGCAGGTACTGCGATCGTACTTCCCAACATTAGGGCATCGCTGATCTCTCTCAAAAGACTGCTCAAGCAAACGGTCTCGTCGGCAGTGTGCAGGAAAACATGTCGACGAAGCTGTGCATGATGCACGGTTCCTACGGTTCGTCATCCTCACACCAACATGTCTGCAGAATCTTCATGTCCACCCAGGTCTCGGCGCGTTCACATCACCGTTCGCGGCTACCTACTTCGCGACGTTCGCAAATCGGAGATGGGCATTCCACTTCACGATATTGCTCAGCTTTACTCTCCTCAACATCGCTATTCTGACTTATGTCTTCCGTTTCCGCCGTCAAGAAGGTCAGTCTACTGTGTGCTCAAGACTCTGCCGAGTACTTAACGATCATTCTCAGAAATTCTTCTCGAAGCTGGACAAGAGAACGCTAATTCGGAGTTAACCATGCAGCAAGGTCCAGCAGGAAGCAAATACAGGGAGATTATCCGTGCTAGGGGTTTCCCACTTTGCGCCATGTTTGCTTTGATCTACGTTGGCGTTGAAGGCACATTGGGTGGTAAGTAACAACCATCTCAAGAGTGTTTGTGTGAATGATGACGTTCCAATATTCGGTCCAGGTTGGATTGTCACGTATATCATCCGCGAGCGTAATGGAGGGGCAAGTGCTGGATATATTTCCTCAGGTTTCTTCGGTGGTGTGTACATTGATTTCAGAGACACGCCGCCAATACTGACCACCTCATAGGCTTGACACTTGGTCGCGTTGGTCTAATTTGGCTCAACAAATTGGTGGGCGAACGTCGCGTCATTTTCGTCTATGCCACCATCGCGATTGGGTGAGTCTCGAGTTGTGCTGAACTGCAGACCGCCTCATAACACCGCTATCTACGCAGCCTCGAGCTGACCGTATGGTTCGTTCCATCCATCATTGGGAACGCAGTTGCGGTAAGTGGCTCTATTCCTCACTCATACATCAGAGATTCAGCATGATTGAACTTCGTTCAGATTTCTTTGATTGGCCTCGTCCTAGGCCCAACTTTCCCCCTCCTCGTGCAACACATGTCCCATCTCCTTCCGCGGTGGCTCCTCACTGGCTGCGTTGGACTGGTCTCGGGCATCGGGATCACTGGCTCCGCTGCACTTTCCTTTATCACCGGCCTGTTGGCGTCGAAGTACGGTATAGGCTCATTGCAGCCATTGTGAGTGTTCTGCCTAATTGTCATCTCCATCGTTTTTGATTTTTGATCGCCCATATTACAGAATGGTATCAATGATGAGCTGCATGCTGCTCGTTTGGGCCTTAGTCCCCAGTGCTCAAAGGCGTGTGGATTGAAACACTGGTAAGAGATAGTTCTTAGTTGGTGTTCCTGATTTCCTTCGGACTGGGTAAATTTTGGGTTCTACATTTTGGGTTCTACGCATTTTGGCTCTACAGTTCCGATGATATTTAGAATAATAGATTTCCTGGAGCTGTGGTTTCCTCGTTGCGTTCCTTGAGCTCGGTTAGAACCTGTTAGAATGCGTCGCCTTCAAAGAATTTGTTACACTCAATGACAAGGCTGTCAATCGCGAAACACAGAAGGCTGAACAAAGGCTGAACTTTGAAGACATGTGGGGAACTCCTCGAGGTTGAAGGTAGAAGGCACAAGGTTGTTGTAGGCATGAAAGAGGGGAGAATGTAGTCGATTCGAATCTAATCTACAATGGAACGGAAGCCAACACCAACTGGGATCCGTTCCTTACAGACACTTACTCTGTACAAGACACCAGCAGTCGAATACCTTTGGGAGATAAGAAGAGACGGTGCACTCGCACCAAGACCCCTCAAGCTGCATCAAGGGTTGTATGCATGCTAAAGCGTGTCTTCAAGTTAAATACTTGGCTAGCGCTTGTCGCACGATCTCATTTTTCGCTTCTTCTTCCTAAGGAACAATGAACTCAATATATATCATGTTCAGAGGACTGTTGGCGTACCTTGACCCTTTTCTCAAGTTCTCTCTCCAACATCTGCCTCTCTTCCATAATGCCCTTGAGTTTTTGGATGTTTTTATCGAGATTTGATGCTGCTGACGGGATGGAAGGTGGGATTAAGCGCCGCTCCGGGTGTATTGTTCCTTGGCTCAGAGAACCGGAAGCACTAGGTTGTGAATCTGAGTCTAGAAAGAGAACGAGAGTTTTAGGGTGAATAAGTAGTAAGCTAAGAGGAAAGAGCACACCAGACACCCTCGGCCGCTTATAATTATTTGCCGCTTGCACTAGAATAGGCGTCGAATTATCGGGAGAGGGACGATTGTTGTCGTCTGAGTCCGAATCTTCCAACTCAATCTGTTTTCTTTTGGCTATGCGGGCGGGAACTGCCTGTGGTGTTCCACCTATGGCCAATTCACCGTGATGGAATTCAAATTCGAAAATCTTGGGGGGTTCTTCGACCAGGATATTTTCCTCACCAAAGTCTGGAAGGGAAGGGAAGTAGCGTTTAACATTCCCAATTTTTGCAGCAGCTTCCGTGGTGAGTTTCGCCTTGACGCGCTTTATTTTGAGCGTGGCTGTGGCGACATATGAGCCTGGAGATGCAGCAGGGGGTAAGGCAGCTTGGAAGAGATCGGTCAAACAACCCGATCGTCCAGTAATAGATAGATCATTCGAGTTCTTGGGTATAAAACAATGCCTCTTGCCTTGGTCGTGTTGAAGAGGGGAGACAGTAGTCGTGCAAAGACAATGGTGTGTTTGATGCTCTGTTGATCTCCAGGATAGTTGGAAACGCATCTACAAATGTATTTTCAGGTAAACCAATCTATTCTCCTGCTGCTTTGCGCGTAGGCTCACGGTATCGTGTCTCGTTGATGTATACTGTCGCAGGTAAACCTTCAGTTTGTTGCCAGATGATTCGTCGCGCTCAATCCGCTCGATCTTGTGGCGCTTGCCTCTCGAATTCTCTGCCCATACAACATATCCGAGGGCGCTTACTTCGTCTGCTCGGCTGTTCAGCATGACGATGTAGAGAAGGTGGGCAAGGGGTGGGACGGGGAGGAAGACGGGGCTTGGAGGGCTCGAACGGCGCGAAGGTGTTACTCGCCTTGACAAGACACCGCGTGGGAGACAGCGAAGTTCAACGAGATAACTAGGCCAACACGTGAACACCAGGAATCAACGGACGGTCGTCCATCTGAGACCAATAGAGACTGAGGTAAAAGCCACGATGTGCGAGCAGGAAACCTGTGTAGGCACATAAGTTATCAGTGGGTTAAAACATAATATAGATGGGGCGTCTCACTCGGATCCTTCTATTGCAAGCTTGAGGTTAATTTGTGTAAAGGGATCACGACCACGACCAGTGCACAGCGACGCGGGTGGAAGCGGCAACTCCGATACCTACCGAAAGGCTTGTCTGTAGTGATAGGTAGATCTCAACGCGGGACGCATAGGTTTCTGGGCTCCTTTTCAGAGCGATCGCAAAAGAGATCTCGACGAAAGATGTAGAGAAGCAGAATAAGACGAACCAATGCATTTTCTAAGGGGGGTTCAAACGGGTTTGTAGTGAAAATAATGAATTACAGTGTGTGGTAGGGTCTTCAAGAGGCTGTCCATTAAGAAACAGGAAATCTTGACACGAAGAGTTAGAGGAAGAGGAGGAGGAGGAAGAGGTATCGAGTGACTGTAAAAATTCGAAGTCAGGCGCTATTAGTTCTTTACGTGAAAAGATTCCTAGTACGCAGTTCAGAACCTATGTAACGCTAGATACCAGGGAAACTAGACAAAAACTAAACAAAAACTAAATTCCTTCTAGCCGACTTGAACGACTGACCTCGTCATTACAATACTAGTGACGCGCTCTACCAGCTGAGCTAAGAAGGACTTATTGAAAGACAATAAGTCTTGAAACATAGATTCAGAGGCTAGTTGCATGAAATCTACTCAGTCCTTCTACGGAGGTTCATGTTGAACCTTGCTCCCTTGCAATGTCGACCAACAAACTGAGGAAACCACCATCATCACCCAATGGCTCAACTCCCACGTCTCTCACATTCAGCTTAGCTTCCAGAGGGATGACGACCCCGCAGCGGTCTCGTGTACCCAGTGTAAGCCCAAGCCCTGGAAGTACAATGGCACCCATTCAAGCCATGACGGCAGCGGAACAGTACTGGGCCACGCGTGCTTTGAAGGCTGAGGCTCTCCTGGCCGCTCAGGAGACACACCAGAAGGAAGTCAAGGTTCTCGGGCATACACACGATGCAAAGAGGGAGGTGAGTTCGTGAGTTCGTGGTTAGCTGTCAGCTCTTGCGTTGAACATCGTCCACGACTGTCCTAGCGTGAACTCAGCCTTCTTGCAAAGGAATATAAGGAGAAGCACGCGTCGCTTGAAAGACTTCTTGTGAGCCTATCCCTGGAATTGCTTTCTGGAGGAATTCATGAGATACCTTGTTAGATCTTCCTCTTGGTGCTGATCGCCCTTCTCGTCGTTCTCGTGATATATCTAGCGACACACTATACGCAGCATTCGATGCTCCTTGCCCACAAGTCGCAGACTAGCTGGTGGTCGGCTATCGGTGCTTCCCATTTCACGATACCCATACTCTCCCCGTTCACCTCAGTGGTATGTCGCCCTCGAGTTATCTGCCGCGATGAGTCTTAAAAGGGTTCAGGTTGAACAAGAAAACTCTGTGATAGGGGCCAAATTTATTGGAACATTCGCTGCCATCGCTGCCTGTCTGGTGTACATGATTTTCCGGCACTGGCTATCGGTCAAACCAAGCGCCAGCATCACGTCTCGCTCAATGAACTCCTCCGCCTCAACACCCTTCGCCATGACACGCGCCATTGATCGATAACTACGACCTACCCACCTCGACGAACTTCTGGCTTCTCGCTCCAGCGCTCATCTATCCGCCCCGAGAAACCGGCCACATTTTGAAGAGCGGCGGATTTATCCCTGCGACAGACTGATTGGCAACCACTGTGCAGCTGTGAGTGAAGACGAGAACACATCCTCGGTATGTCTTCCAAGAACATGTGTTAGTTCACAGTCGTCGGGCCAGCTCTATGTAGCGCGACGCCTGGCTGAGAGACTGCTCCGGTGTATCCGGGGTTTGTTCTAGAGGAAGAAACCTTTGAGTCTTTGATCAAGTACGCTGTTCCACTATCAGACCCCATATTCTACGTAATATGCTATACCTTTTTCTCATAGGCGAACTGTGCGTGAGCAAGGCAGCTTGGATGAGGGAACCTGAGGGAACCTGCACAGGTGATGCTGGTAGCCGGACCGGGGCCGGCATTCAGTATTCGCCACCCATTGATCCGTCTCGAGGGTTCCGTCCTCCTTGATAGGGCGTGGTCCTTATCTCATCTTCTCCCACTTCCCTCGCTGCCCCAAGATTCAGAAGAACTTACTACATAGACCACATGTGCAGATCTTCAACGTTCAACGACCACACCTATACGACTCTAAACGACCGCTAAACAATACTACTGTTGTCTAGTATGTATCATCTACACATTTCTAGTATCAACACCCGTGTCGTATCGCGTTCAGACACCGCCTCCGTCGACCAGCAGCCTCACCTCCACCTCCAGGCTTATCACGATGCGATTCTGCTGGGTGACGCTCATCATCGTCACTAAGCGTCACTACCACCGACACACCTTCCGGGCGACCCGTTCCACTGGCAACCACTGGTTCCTTCCCCGAATTTGAAGTGGGCATCGAGGGACCCGGTCTCTAGGCACATGGGCGTTAACTGTTTCACTGTCCAGACTCGTACTCGTTGAGTCGTTCATCCGCGTTCATCGTATGAAGCAGGTCGTGTCATGGTTTACAGTTTGGTGTTGTCAGCTTTTCGGCGTCTGTCATAACCTCTGTCGCGGCTGAAGCGCTGAAGGCTGAAGGGTATATAGATAGGGGCTTCGATCATTGTCTACCCTCGTCTGCTGTTGATTTAATGGCGTGTTCACGCATGCTAGGCTAGTCCGATTGCGCTGACTTTGGCGTTTGAAAGTCGAGTTCTAGGCTGATATCTGAGGGAGAAGGAAGTGCGATCTGCTTCCTCGTCCGCACCCGACCCGCGGGATGAAGGCGACTTGGCTGTACTTGACTACAAACTGGCTTTGATTTTCGCCGTGGGTTGTCATTGCCTTTGCATGAGAATTTAACGCAATCTTGCCCCTCGAGCAAACACCCAGTGTCCTTGCGTTGGCTCCCGACCGCATGCTACGCCGGTCGGATCGAGAAGCACTACTCATGCCGTCGAGAAACCACAAAAACACTCAATTCGACGGACTCTCGCCTCTTCCCGCTGAACAAACACGAGCACCTGATACGAGTTTGTATCAGGCCCCGGCCTCCACCAATTTCGAGCATCCTCCTCCATTTGATCAGTTCCCGCAACACGTGTGTTCTTCCCCCTAGCGCCCGCAAGGGGTTCGTCATTGTGCCGAGGAAGAGTGAGTTCATGTGTCTCGAGTATACGAAATTGGAAACTGAGGAGGGGTAGTGAGGAGGCTCCTGGCAGCTGCTGGCAGCTGCTCAAATTCACAGCCTTGGGTCGAGGTGTACGCTGATGGTCGTCGATTGACCTTGTCGCTTTGTTCAGCTGCCTAGGCCTCCAACCATGTAAGTCCTACGGCTTATTGCTAAACGGTACGTAGCCTTAACCTAGACTCTCTCTGAAATAGTATCTCCTGTGGACCAGTCTGAAGTCTGCAAGGGTGCAATGGGGACGCGAATAAAAATAGCGGTTATCAAGACAAACGTTCAAAGAAGTCTCTGACCCCATGCGCAAGCTGGCTTCGCAACGAGCGCGATAGCGGCGAGAATTCAATTCGCCTTAGAAACCTCGCTGACCAGTCTCCTGAAGAAGGAGAGTGTTCCTGACAATCGCGCATCTCGACATGCCGATCATTGCTTCCCTACCACAAATGGAAATGACGCGCCGCAGATCAGCGACAATCCCCTTGTAAGCGCTGATAGGAGCCGCTCGTCCAAATCGCCTTCCCTATAAAAGGACGGTGGGGGCGACTCTGGTCCCTCAGCTGGTCTCATCCCCCCACCCAATCAATCCAATCAATCGACGCTGCGTAGATCGCACGATACCCTTCCTCAACAAACCAATTACCCATCCTCTACTTTTTAAAATCACCATGGTTCAACTCACCAACTCTGTCCTCGTTGCCGCCCTCCTCGCTGCCCCCGTTCTCGCAGCCCCTTTCGAGACTCAGTACGTCGACACTTTCTCTAAATTCTTTACCGTCTTGAATTCTTGAACTAATGTGTTTCTTTTTTTGCAGGGGTACAGCCGCAGCCCTCGTCCCCGCCACCCAACAGGCCCGCGACCTCGAGCTCCTCGAGGAGTTGGCCCTCCGCGAGCCCTTCTTCAAGAAGATCCTCGGTGTTGCTAAGAAGGTCGCCCATGTAGGCGTCGAGACTGCCAAGGGAGTCATCGGTGCTCGGGAGCTCGAGGAGATGGGTCTGTCTGCCCGCGAGATCGAGTACTTGGAGGACCTTGCCATCCGGGACCCCAGCTTCTTCAAGAAGGTCCTCGGTGTAGCGAAGAAGGTCGCACACGTCGGCGTTGAGACCGCCAAGGGCGTCATTGGTGCGCGGGAGTTCGAAATCCTCGAGCTTTCCGAGCGCGAGCTGGAGATGTTGGAGGAGCTCGCGATTCGGGAACCCTTCTTCAAGAAGGTCCTTGGTGTTGCGAAGAAGGTCGCCGGTACTGCCGCCAAGGTCCTTCTCCGCCGTGACCTCGAGGAGGTCGAGTTCACTGCCCGCGAGCTTGAGCTTCTGGAAGATCTCGCCGCTCGGGAACCATTCTTCAAGAAGGTCCTCGGTGTCGCCAAGAAGGTTGCCGGTACTGCCGCCAAGGTCCTTCTCCGCCGCGATGTCGAGGAATTCTCCGCTCGTGAACTCGAGATCATGGACGAACTGGCTGCCCGCGATCCCTTCATCGGCAAGATCGCCCGCGTCGCGAAGGGTGTTGCCCGAGGAGCATCCACTGCGCTCGCCCACATGGTCGTAGGTCGTGAGCTCGAGGAGGTCGAGTTCTCCGCTCGTGAGCTCGAGATCATGGACGAGCTTGCCGCCCGGGACCCCTTCCTCGGCAAGGTCGCCCGTATCGCAAAGGGTGTTGTGCGAGGAGCAAGCACCGCCGTTGGCCACATGGTCATGGGCCGCGACGTCGATGAGGTGTCCTTCTCCGCTCGCGAACTCGAGCTTCTCGAGGACCTGGCTGCTCGTGAGCCCTTCTTCAAGAAGGTCCTTGGTGTCGCCAAGAAGGTCGCCGGCACTGCTGCCAAGGTCCTGCTCCGCCGTGACTTCGAAGAGTTCGAACTATCCGCCCGTGACCTCGAGATCATGGACGAGCTCGCTGCCCGCGACCCCTTCCTCGGCAAGATCTTCAAGAAGGTCAAGGGCATCTTCAGCAAGGGCTCCAAAGCCGCCGACGCCACCAACTCTGTCACCTCTTCCCAGGAGCAGCCCCAACAACGCGAACTCGAGGATGCTGAGGAACTTGCCCTTCGCGAATACTACTACGATGAGCTCGATTAGATTGGATATTTGAGATCGGAAGTGCCCATGATACGCCTCTCTGTTGTACAGTAGATGTAGCCTTAAATATTACGACGTTCATGGAGAGCACAAAGTTTGCCTGACAAATGAGTTTCCGAAAGTGAGTTAGGTCTGTTGAACCTGAGGCCGGAACGTTGAACGGTCATTTCTTCCCTCTGATCCTGGTATGGACTTCATTTTGTGGCCGGCCCGTATTGCCGGCAATTATAGTTCCGCACGTCAGTGGTATCCTTTCTTGCCTCTTACCTCCATGACCTATCAACATGAGGACCTCGACGACTATTCAGCAGTCCAAGACTTCGATGTAACAGCGAACGGTGACATAGTGCTACTCCCCAACAATAGAAGAAATTGTCTCAACGGCCACGCACATCCCCGTGCAATCAATATACCAAGCATCCCGGATGACCCGAGTGCGGAACTCGTGCTGGTCGAATGCGAGGTGGCCCGAGTCTCTGCTATCCTAGAAGGCCTCAGAACTCGCTCGCATGATCTCAAGGAGCGTATTAATACGCTCTACAGCCCATTCATCAAGGTGCTACCACCAGAGATCGTCTCGGAGATCTTCCTCTTCTGCCTCCCAGTCGAAGAGTCGGATCCAGAGAAGATATCGAAGAGCAACTCAGAACCATTGCGGCTTGGAGCGGTGTGCACGGTGTGGCGGAGGATAGCCTGGTCAACAGCTGCGCTCTGGGCAAACATCATCCTGCACATCACGTCTTTCGTCAGACTACCAACGCAAGTCCTCCTCTTACAGGAGTGGCTTTCGCGTTCCGGCCAACTCCCCCTCTCAATACAACTGAGCTGTTCGGAGGATATGTCGTGGGTAAACGTCAGCCCTGAGGAGGTCATGAAGGCGATCGCCGAATACGCGTCTCGATGGCGCAAGCTCGATGTACGTCTCCCATCCGCATGCTACAGATATCTCCCCCCTTCGGATGACACGCATTCCCTCCCTCTTCTACAAAGCCTCTACCTCAAGCCCCCAGGTGGTCAAGGCGATCGTTTACACCGCGTTACCATCCATAACTCGCCCCACCTCACCCACCTCGCCCTGTCGTGCCTCTACCTTCGCTCCGTCAAGTTTCAATGGGAAGTCCTGACGAACCTCAACCTCGAATCATTCTACATCGACGAGACACTCGAAATGCTTCGTCAAACACCAAGATTAGTCGATTTCACCCTTCGACGAATACTCGGAGGAGACGACAGGCATACGCTGCCAGAAGATTACATCGTCCTCCCCGCACTAGAGCACTTAAACATCGTCAACGACAAGGGAGCCGATCTACAGACGCTCATCAGTAAGATCACGACACCTGTTCTACGCAAGTTGGCATTTGCCTCCGAAGGAAGTCTCCCTCCCCCCATTCAAGATTTCGTCTCCCTTATATCGCGCTCTGCTTGTACTCTCGAGAGTCTGTCTTTCACCGAATGCGGCCTACTCGAACAACGTCTCCTTATCCTCCTGCGGGCAGTACCATCCTTGATATCGTTCACGTTAGACATGCCCGTTGGGATTCTGAACAATTCACCCTTGACAGACGCCGTGCTCCACGCGTGCGATGCTACCTTTGCCCAAGCCAAGGAGGTTGTGTGTTTGCTGCCGCACCTCGAGGAGTTGACATACTCTGGCATCCAGGCGTTTACGTGGTCGTGCCTGACCCAGATGATTCACTCCAGAACAAGCCAGCGAATGAACGACCAATTGGCCCCGAGTACCACGGTGTCAAAGCTGAAAACGGTTCGGCTTTGCTTGACCCATTCCACGCCGGAAGAAGCAGACACAATTCCTGATCTCAAAGCGATATACGAGAATAAGAGCGTTCAGGTTCACCTCCAGACGATCATGAGGCCTCAAGCGACTGCCAACGACCAAAACGCTACGGCTTGACCGACAACATTTGGCTCATTCGACTCTGCTTTGCAGTGAGTTCTACTGCCATTTATCTCGTTGTATGCGCATTTTTTGACCTGTTTCATAGCCACCCACACTGACAATTGCTTGCATTAATAACGTTCTCCCTAGACCCACTTTTCCTGTACTCCCTAACAGTTATCCGTATGAACATCTCGATGGCCCAAAAACCCTTGCATACAGTACATCTATCCTAGCATCTTGCCCCCAGTAGTGTAGTTTTTTCTTGTAATACTTTGCTTCACTTAGCCACCGTGTTCATTGCCGGTCTCAATCCTTCCCCCCCTCATCGAAGCTCCATGGCTGAAGGAGCAGGTATTTAAGATTGCAGCTATATTAGTCACCACTCAGGGCAAGTGGCTCCATCCAACGAGACGTGCGGTGTGCTCAAAAGCCGAGGGGTTGCGGGGTGTGGGTTGCAACATACGTGAGTAACTTGAAAGTAAAGGGCTGTATATTGCACTTCATAGCCTATAGGCATGTGGTCTAGATCTGCTGGGAGACGCGAAAGAAATGGCACGACCTTCATTGCCGAAGATTGATCAGTTTCCTACCCCTTGCCCTTTCTACATCACTCTTGCTTTTCAGCCCTCCACCCTTACTCAGTCTTTTGCCCTTTCCCCCAACACCGTCACCCATACCCGTCGGCGCATGCCCAGCGTGGAGCATCCTGAACGCCGCTTTAATGACATTCAGCTTGTTCCTGCTACCCCAGACCTTCGCACTGATATCCTTCAGACCTGCCGCACGCAAAATGCGATGGAGGAAGGGATTGCAGCGCAAGCCGAAACCAACGGGTCGCGGGCGGAGGATGATCTGTGTCGCCCCAAGCTTGCTGCTCATCTCCGTCCAGATTGTACGCTTCTCAAAGCGCTCGACCCAGTCCATGTTCTTCACCGCTGCCAGACGGGCAGCCTTCAGCGCGACGGACCCGTTCGAGTGTTTTCCTTCACCGTATCCGACCAGCCCGTTCCCATCGCCAACGAGCACCATGAACGCGACGCGCCGAATCTTGCCCTTGCCTGTTTGCTGTACGACAGAGCGGCGCATGAGGATCGACTGGTGCAGGTTCATATAGTATTTGGTTGGCACGGGCAAGGCCTTGAGCATCTCGTCTGTGTCCTGACCCTCGTTCTCCGGAAGTTCGTCGTCCTCGAGCAGGTCCTCAGAGACGCCCTCTGCGTAGTTGTGGAAGACGGAACGGTGGTTCCGTACGATAACGCGATTGTGGAAGGGGCTGCCTTCGGAAGGAGGGAATTCGGTCACGTCTCGTGGGTCGAGCAGAGCATCAGGCGTCATGAGGTCGGGATAGTCGTTGAATTGGGTCGGGAAATCTGCAAAAGACGATAAATGTGCGTCGAGAAGAGAGGCAACAGATTTGCGTACGCTTCAGTTTAAACTTCGGGGCCTGCCAGTCTCCTTCCTTTGCCACCGCGTACGCCTGCTCCACCGTGGCGGGATCGATTCGGGAGACAAACACGCTATCAAGTTCGAATTCCCCGGAATTGTCGATCGGGTTCAGCAAATGCACGAGGTCCTGAGATGGAGGCCGTATTTGCAAGCCGTGGTGCAGACAGAAGTCCAAGACGGGGAGGAGCGACTTCATGTTGTTTACAACTTCGCCCTGCCCGTGTTCCGCTTCGTACAATGTCCAACGTTTGTCAAACTCGAATTTGGATTCGGTTTTGAGACCGGCAATGACTTCAAAGCTCGCCGGTGTTTGAATAGCAGTGGCAATGTAGTCGAATAGCGACATCTCTGGGAGACGAGTTAGAACCGGGAATACATGCCATGGTAATTTCTCACCTTGAGAAGCCAGGATTTCGTGCACATGTGGTGAGGACCAGGAAGAGAAGTAGTGTTCGGGGTTGAACGATAGTTGAGATACTGTTGAGCGCGGTTCCGAAGGTTAAGCGGGCTACTCAGAACATAAGGACGTCGGTGACCCACCGGAGGATGAAGATTCCCCTTTGAAACTAGGTTCCGATGTTGCTTTGGACTCGACTTTGAGAATAATTCGTGAGCTTCCTTCCTGAGGCTCTACATGGATGCTCACACACCTCTCACGGTTGGTATTGAAGCCTCCGTGGGCTTCGGTTTAGGCGTCGCCGCACCTATGGACGATGAATGCGAACTCGAGGCGATTGACAGAGGACAACGTACCCAAATGCGCCTCTGACGCCTTTTCCACTACCTCCGCTGGTACCTCGTCAAAAAAGTCTGCAGTCGGCATGTTTTTTGGGGTCTTCCGCTTGTTCGCTGGACTAGTAGAACTGAATTTCCGACATTGAGAGGCGACGGGTGACCGCGATGCGCTGGCAATGCACACTGCAGACCGCTGCACGCGAATTGCGCGCGCCACCGGGCGTAGCAGCAGCAGCCTGTTCATGGTGGTTGTGGACTTCGTCGGAAATTTTGGATGAGAGTCCGAAAACAGACGGTGCTGCCAGAGGCCGAGGCACAAATAGCCGTAACCAATTACGCATCTTTCCTCCGCCCACCACGTTCCTCGACGATGGCCTCCAATTCGATGACTTCTGAGCTCAATTCTCTCGCGGCAGACCTCGCTGCCACGGATTTGTCCAATTTATTTCGAGTTATCGACAGAGACAAGTGAGCTTGTGGCTTATTACTCAAGCCACTACATCGATCTCATCTGCATCGAGCCAAGCGTTCATGGCCTGAATCTAACAGTTCCAGAGGATGCGAAAGAAATTATCAAACCATGGGATGAGAGGGAGGACAATTCCAAGTATCTTGACTCAAACGTCGACGATCAGGTGAGAGGCGCATCCTGCAGTCTGTCTTATGCAGAAGTTGATAGGATTCGAAGCTCATTGTTCACATCCCGTTCACTGAGAACGTTCGAATCAAGTCGGTCCTTCTGAAACTGGGTACGCCAGCATATAATCAATAGTTGGTTTCTAGCTGACTCAATTGTGCAAAAAGGAAGGGGTGAAGTTACGCCGCGTCATCTCCGAATCTATGCAAACCGCTCCAACATCGTGGACTTTTCTGAAGCAGAGACACTAAAGCCCCACGTCAACATCAGCCTTCTGGAGGGCGAAACTGGAGTAGTCGAGTATCCAATGAGAGTGGCCGCTTTTGCCAGCGTTCACTCCTTATCGTTGTTCTTTGTGCGTTGTCCGTCCATTTTACCACGGGTCTGAATTGATTTCGTGCTGTAGAATGATTCCGTCGGAGAAGAGTCTTCTAGGATATACTACCTTGGATTCAGAGGAGATATAAAATCTGTCAAGCGAGAAGCCAATTCCAAGCTAGAGGTTCCAGCTCCCAACGCTGCCGATGCTCCGTTAACTGACAGAGTCTCCCACAAAGTTGGCGGGCAGCAGACTACTGCTCGTTGACCAATAGTCAGGACAGTATGAGGTATCTGTCTGCCCTCTTGTACAATGAACCTATTCGCTTATCCTTAATGAAAGGTGTTGCAATTAGAGACGAACCCTCAATTATACACAGCTAATGGAATTAGGGTGACTAGGAGAGGTACAAGAAGAAAGATTAAAATAGGACGCCCAACTGTCCGGCATGTGGGCGGTATCGAAAACTTCGTCTAAGGCCACGAGCCCTGCTCTCCGGCACTCCTTACGTGTCTGATTAACGTGGTGAAATTTCTCTCAAGCTCTGCGTTTGAAAGCTGAGAGGCTTGCTGCAATCGTTTCTAGCGTTGGCCTCTGCTTCTCCCAGACTCGAGGGTCGTTCAAAGCTGGTGTCGAACTAAAAGCGTCTGCGATAATGCAAACTGCGCCGGGCAGCTATCCTCGTCCCCTTCAGGATAAGAGTCGACCGCGTTCTGGAAGCGCAGAATGCCAAGGTTGAGGTCTTCCACGCTGTTTCCACGCTTATAGCGGACGTTATGCGCGTTTCCGAGCTCGTACTCGCTCCGTGTATAGCGTAAGTTCTTCGAGCCGTCAGAGGGCTTGAAGAACTTCGAAGTGTCTTCCAGGAAGACGATGGCTTCGTTGAGCCGAATGGTATTGCGCTGCTGTTCACAGCGAGTTGAAAGTGCAGTCGCAAGCTTGATTGTGGCCATCATCTTCTGCTTCTGGTTGCCGTCATTGCTGGGACGACGAGCCTGTTCGTAGCACTCGATGGCGTTCGCTATGTCGGTGCGAGTTTGTTGTTGCACCCACATCTCAAGATATGCGTTCCCAAGGTTGGTGTGGAGGACGGTGGAAGCTGAATATCGAATCCTTCTTCCAAACGTGCCTGGCCTCGAGGCTTCCTCGTACAACTTGAGGACGAATTTGACTTCGAGCTCGGGCTTGCCGTTTCGCATGCAATATTGGGCCCATTGCGCACATGCGTAGTTAGTCAGAGCGAACGCAAGTTTCGGGTGGCCTGTTCGACGGCGCAACCTGATCGCATGCTGGAAGTGATTGAGAGCGTTCTTGAAGTCGAAACGCCTTGACGGCCCTGGTTTCCCGACCGTCTGATGCCATTCCTGGGGCGATCGTCTCCCAGCCTGTGGCAAGGAACTTCCTGGCGCGTTCCATTCTCCTCAGATACCAGCGCAGAGTGCACTGGAAACGAGATGATAGACTTTACCTTGATTGCAAAGGCTAACTGTTCGAATAGGGTGTGCCAATTTGAAATTGGAGGATAATCGCGAGAGTGATCAGACGAGTCTTTCAGCAAGCTCCCTGAGACTTTGACACTCAATTTCAGATGTGTGGGTCTATTTATACCTGTCCAAGATGCTCCCCTTGGTAAGTATGCGCATCGCCCTCCGTCATGCTGTCACAGGAGGAAGACTGACGCCCAAAAAAACGCGGTCCCATGACCATGAGGCGATCAAACCAGCTACGAAACTGGCTACGGTTCTTCAAAACTCTTGCAATTCGGGAGGGACTGCCGTTGTCCTAATTCATTTAACCCATCCTTCTGGTCAACTAGGAATTGTTGGACTGTGGCAGGAGGAGGACGGGCGGCAGGTATCCTCGCCATTCCGTTCCGGGAGTTCGGCTGTCTAATACTGCGCCACACTACGTAGGACAGGGCTGCGGAAACTCTATTATAAGAGGCGTGGCAACCTAGAGGCGCTGCTGTATGACGTGTCAGAATAGGCGCCCATAGGCCGAATCCGGAAGGCACCTGCGCATTTGATGGGAACGACCAAGGAACGACTGGCTACCCAACGCATGCCTGAAAGCGGTCTCCTACGTCAATGTGCTCTATATCTGCTATCTGCGAGGAAATTGCTTTGATCGGGAGCCTGGGACACAGAGATTTGGCACTATCGTATCTGTGATCCGAAACCATTACGCCGTCGGTTGCCCCACAGAGAGTTCTCAGGCTTAAATGGTTCAAAACCTAGTCTCAAAGAATGTTAATGTGACTAGGACGCTTCTCCGAGTTTGGCAGTGTTCTTGCCAAGGTGTAGACATCGAGTTTCAGACCTTTCCGAGTCCGTTGCCATTGCCAACCGCCACGAGTAGTATTAGTAGTAGTAAATGACCGGCATGGTATTACGCGGTTAAGATATGTCGAGTATTCACGTTTAGGCGGCCGGAAGCGCTTATTATGGCAATCGATCAGACTGATTTGGCGTCATTCACTCACATCGATCAAGCGGCATGGACCAGGAGCTTCTGTTTCGCAGATTTTTTGCAGCATGGCCCATGGAGAAGCTGCGCTGATACATATTCTGGATGATTTGTCCACAGCGACGCGGTTCTCTTGGCATTGTCTTTTTCATAATAGCAAGTGGAGTTCTGTCCTTCGCGAGGCTTTAAATGTCGTATCACCTTCTTTTCTAATCATTTTCACTTCTCCAACTAGTACTAATAGCTCACACTCTCTTGAACGTCCCAACATCCCTTTTCTTCCATGAACCGGCCACGAAATGACAGCCACAGTCGGTTGCCCACCAAACCTTTACTTCCCAGAGAAGGCAATACACTTTCTGTAAAGGGCAGCAAGTTCTACAGCCCAGACGGTGGAATGCTCGCGTCAATGGCTCACCCAGTACGCGCTCCTTTTCTTCGTTTCCGTCAAGGCTTACCCTAGTTGGCGTGACACAGCCCTCAGTGTCGGACAAGGTAGGTCGTTGAATGGAACAATGACTCAAGAAGTAACACACTCCTTCCAGTACTCTCTTCCCGCTTCTCCAGCGGCATGGGGCACGCCGTTGCTAATGTCCATGAGCGAACCCGACGATTATTTGCATAACCCCGATCCACGTCGGGACAAAAACAATGACAGAGGCGGAAGCGTATTCACTCGCCGTGGTCTAGCAAATTTAGGTTGCTTGTTGATCCTGGCTTCAGGACTCGTAATGCTTTTGTATGTCGTCTCCCAGTTAGTCTCTGACTTCGCAGCGGACTGATTTTGACCATCAGTGCCGGTGCGTTTGCCTTTCCGTTGGTAAGGTTTCATGTTTACAATCATTAACTCGCAAAGGTTATCCTATCTTGACATATGTGACGAGCACGAAGTTCACCAACCAGGCTGGATTTAATCTGGGCGGTACCAACGCATCAGGGCAAATACCTGACCTCCCAGGGAATTTCGGCCTGATCGACCGGGATACACCGAAGGACGCCTACACGTACAAGTCTACGATGGATAGCGAAGAGCTTGTGCTCGTCTTCTCCGACGAATTTAACACAGACGGAAGGACTTTCTATCCGGGCGATGATCCGTTTTGGGAAGCCGTTGACCTGCATTACTGGGGCACTGTGAGTAGCCTGTTGTCCGTTTGTGGACTTGATAATCAAAAAACGACGACAGTCCAATTTGGAGTGGTACGACCCATCTCAAGGTAGGTCCACTTGACCCCCACGTGGGGGATGCCTTTGTTGACTAGAGTACTGGATTGTTGTTCGCAGCAACAACGAAGGACGGCAATTTGGTGTTTAGATTGGATCGTTTCGACGATACATCAATCAATCATGACATGACCTATCGGTCCGGAATGGTATGCCCTTCAAAGAAATTGAAGCGTGCTCTTCAACCATTCTAACCGCTCTCGTATTTCGCAGATCCAAACCTGGTGAGAGTGGTGGTTGCCAATTTCAAATCGAGTAGCTCATCACGCGGGTTCTACAGGAACAAATTCTGTTTCACCGGGGGACTCATTGTTGGTACGTGTTGGTCTTCATCACTTTCTACCCGCAAGGACGAAATATATTTTAGCGAGCGTCCAACTTCCCGGCTCCAGTGATATTAGGTAGGCTTTTGAGAACCCATGCGCTAGCTGATCTAACGGCGGACGCGGTGAAGTGGTTTCTGGCCTGCCATGTACGCTTGTTTTTTTTCCTCGTAGATGACCTGGCCAACCGTATAAAGTTGGACGCTGGGAAATTTAGGCAAGCAAATTTTCTCCTTGTGTCCGATAAAGTTGAAACACCCTTCCAGGACGCGCTGGATACGGTGCCACTCTCGAAGGCACGGTACATCTCTTTTTTCATTCTTTCCATTGCTGTGCTTATATTCTTATATTCTCCACAGTGGCCGTACACCTACGACGCTTGCGACGTCGGCACTCTTCCTAATCAAACATATCCTGGAGAAAGACGACCCGTTGCTGCTTTGGAAAATGGCGATGGAAAGGCGAACGGCGAATTGGTAAGTCTTATTTCTACCCCACTGTTAATTTTGTAATTAATTGGCGCATATCTAGTCTTATTTGCCCGGCCAACGCCTTTGTGAGTCCTTGTTGAGCTCAAGGGATTTGGATTAATACATGTTTAGCCGCCTGTACCTGCCCTGGAGAATCGCATCCGGGTCCTGTTCGAAAGAACGGCGAGTACGTTGGCCGCTCGGCACCTGAGATCGACATGTTCGAGGCGACTGTTACGGATGGCGTAGGGCATGTGTCGCTCTCCGCCCAGTTTGCGCCTTTCAACGTATGCGTCGCTTCTTGCCCGTCTCTGATCTCTGTTCACTGCCACTGATGATGTATTCAGGCTCGGTATGCATACATCTACAATAACGATACCACTAAGTTCTACGACCCCGAGCGAACCCTCAAGAACACATACATGGGAGGCATGATCTAGATCTTTGCTCTCGTCGGTGGGGTGTGACTAACTTACCCTGAGGGCAGGTCGATACCAACAAGCTGTGAGCGGCCTCAGTTACACGAACCCTGATTGCTACCAGTATCCTGGGACTTGCTTCGCGCTCTATGGATTCGAGTACAAACCGGGGTTCGTCCTCACGATTGCCTGCCAATTCGTGTCTGACCCCAGAACAGCTTCGACGACGCCTACGTCACTTGGATCAACGAAGTCACTGCTTGGACAATACGCGCCTCTGCTTTCGTGGATGACCCCTTGGTGGAAATTTCCAGTCGGCCAATCCCACAAGAACCTATGGTGAATTTGGGTTATTCTTCATCGAAATTCCAATGAAGTGTTTGGTTTTTAGTATATTATCGCCAATCTGGGGATCTCAGAAGACTTCAGTGTCATAGACGCTGAGAACCTCCAGATCCCTGGCATCATGCTCGTGGACTACATCAGGGTATACCAACGTCAGGGAGAAATCAACGTCGGATGCGACCCGAAGGATTTCCCGACAGCGAAGTATATAGAGACGTGAGCGAGCTTCTCCAAATCTGTTAAAATTGCGTGTGCTCAGTTTTTGCTGCCTTTAGGTACAAGGGGGCGTATAGTAGCCCAAATATTACAATTTGGTCCGACTTCGGGCAACCTTGGCCGAAGAATAGGCTTATGCCCGGCGGCTGTGATTAGGCGCCCAGTACCCGTTTGGAGTCTCGCGTCTGCCCCGTCGTGGATAGATCAGATAACCAGGTACCGGGGCTCAAAGATAATATATAGAGAGTAGATCTACTCCCTCTGTATGCACCATCACATAGTATGATGGGCTGTAAACGCGGATGCATTCATCAGTCAGGCGGCGCTCGCATAGAGAGCGCTTAATTTGAATCTGGTGGTGGCCCGGTACTAAGCAAAACTCCTCTGGGGTCACGTAAGTACAGTCCTTCCATCGACAGGTGCTATGAGTAGCATAAGGAGGTGATAATATCCCATCATCCCAAAGAGGACCGCAGGGAGGCGCAATGCAACGGCTGCAGCAAGAGATGCATCGCCCGTGAGAAGACCGACCGGCCCGGAAGGTCCAGAACTTCTCTGGCCTTTCTTGTGAATCTATTCGAAGACCACTTCTGAATCCCCACTACTAGCTTTCATACGATGGACTAGACTTCATACTGCAGCTTCCAAATTCGTACCCATCATCCATGGGAGGTCTGAGCTGGATCTGAGGGTACCAGGCGGAGGCGAGCCCCGATTTCACATTATTGCTATGATCCCTAACAGTCTTGTTTACCTTGTCCCGGTTCTTGCACACTGCTGACGGCCCAATGTAAACAGCCTCCTATGATGCTCAAAAGTTGCAAACTTCGGAACTTGCTCGCTCGATTCAGATCTAGCCGCTTACAAACTCTCAGGAAGGGAGATGGTGCGATGGCATTAGTTCGCTGGCCACCAGATTCTTGGCCTTCCCAGTGCGTTTGCGAAGTCAAATTGAAATTGATTGTGCACCTGAAATACTTTTCCTCTTGAAATGAACTGGTCAGGGCAGACCGCGATGAACCGCCTTTCTTCGCGTCTGTCACTGATAATTGATGTACTATCAAACCTCGAACTCGAAGCCTGGTCTCTGAAAGAATGGAACACCTAGCGTTTATGGTTGGCACGGCTTCGTTCGTACCGAGAGCAATGAGGTATAAAAGGGCCTCGACCCAATAGCGCAACTCGACTCCACAGTCTCTTTCGTCAAGCTTCCAAAAATGTTGCTACCTATCCTCTTCTCTATCCTCCCGTTGATCACGAACGAATCTCCCCTCAAACCTCGCCAGGAAGACACTCGTCCATACTACGTTCACAACAGGTGCCCTCGCGCCATCAACCTTTTCATTGGAGGGGCACTCGACCAGGTTATCCCTGCTGGTGGCGACGTGACCAAGATTGCGAACATTGGTGCAAATTTCTGGTATACCGATGTCAATGGCGGAAGGTTTAATGGCATGGGAACGACTCGTGCTGCTTTCTGGGGTGTAGGCTTCTAAGAACGTCCTTCACTGCGCGTTTTACTCAGCCTTTATTAGGGTTTGTATTGGTTGATCAAGGACGCTGGAGCGATTAACACTGGATTGACTGTTGCGCCGAGATCAGTATGTACATTCCCTGCAGTGTCGATTTCACGCTTCACGGTTCTCTCATTCCACTAGTCGCAAGGTTTCTGCACTGAGGTCACATGCAATGACGCGAACTGCCCAGACGCATTTATTGGGGTTCCGAACGAGTTCCCTCCGCCAACAAACTCAACGACCGGTGGACCGCACTCTTATTTCTGCCCTTATCCCAACCTCACTTTCGACATAACGTGTGTTATGCGGCGCTTACTCTCCGCCATCATGCTAACCAGCTGTTCAGATTCTGTCCTGATGGGCAATTACCCCCGAACCCCGGCATTCCCATCCACCCTAATGGCAACGTCTTGAAGTGCATGGACGTTCGTGGTGCCCAATTCGCGAGCGGTACCGCCGTTCAAGTGTCAGTCACACCTTTGTTGTTCGAGGACTTTTACTTACGATTGTGCTTCAGATACGATTGCAATGACACCCCAGCTCAGCGTTGGTTTATTACTCGTGGAAGTACGAAGGTCCAGCTTGCTGGAACCAACTTCTGCCTCGACGCAGGATCAAGTGAGTCTTCAACGTTTTTTTGTTAGGATTTTCTCATTTATGATGTATTGTGCTTTCGAAGGTCCGGCAAACGGTGTTGGGTTGAAGATTTGGCAATGCTACGACAACTTACCGGCTCAGCAGTGGCACTACACCGACGATAATCGCATTGCGTTGGAAGGACAGGGTAAGTGGTCTTTCCCCTATGTGACGAACTGATAATGATATCGACTCGATGCAGGCCAATGCACTGACCTGACCAACGGCCTCCTCACCAATGGGAACCAACTTCAGACTTGGCAATGCACGGATTTCAATACTAATCAAATCTGGAATGTATGAAAAGACGTCGAGGCGAGGAGATTGAGCTTTGTCTATTGAATTTGAAGCTCTGGACACTGGAACTTTTATTTGAACGCTTTCACTCCCTTCCCATAGTTCTTACGCTATCTTGTAACTAGTCAATGTACTTTTGTTCTGACCAGTAAGTGTCGTATTTCTTTCTAGTGTTGCATTAGGTACGATCTTATCTAATCTTTTCCGGCTGCCGGGGCGACGATCTTGTAAAATCAGAGTTACCTTTGTTGACTCCTAATATGAGCTCCCGGAACCGTTGACGAGACCTGGGCTTAAAAGGCTCAGGATTGTGTAGCAAAGGAAAGCCGAAACTTTCATCCCAGAAGCACGGTCAGTTTTGACTCCTCGAAGTATTTGCTCCAACTAATCTCCAGCCTGGTTATCTTCGTCAGTGCACGAACAATGCATCAAGGCCATAACATCCCATGGGACATCATAACGTCCAACTTCAAGTTCATTCGAGAAGACAAGCGGTTTACGCCTGCATATTCCGGGCTTGCGTCGACCGACAGACCCAACTCCGCGCAGGAGCTCGCCCACTTCAAGCGAAAGTTCGCAAAGGCAATAGCCATCTTTTCCGAGACCGAGCGGGCCAAGTATCCACAGAAGATCGCTCCACCGCAGTCCGGACTCCTCTTCTCGGACGAGCTGAGGGACAAGTACCCAGACTACCTCGACGAGAGAAACCAGCGACTCGAGCACTGGGTAAAGCGCGCGGGGTCGAGTCACACCGACGAGGACGGCAACCCCTACCCACCAAGCTACTACACAGGCGAGGGGGACCTTGCGGACGTTGTCAAGGTCCTGCTTTTTGAAAACCAAATGGAGACGCTCCTCATGCTCGCCCAGCATTCCGACGTTCCGATACACTGCCTCAACAACCTCACCTGGGGGCACCACTTCGGCTTCTCGAGAGTGATGGAGTCGGCTGTGCACGCTTACATGTATTTCAACTGCGCTGAAGCAACCAACACGCTCGAGAACGGGCAGTACGCCATCCCACGTTCCTATAGCCGTCTTCTTGAAGAGATCTCGTGGAGTATGGACTACCCGGCGCAGCAGATACCTCACCTGAACTTCCTCAGGGCCTGTGGCGTCCTTGATGAGAACGGACAATACAAGGCAGAAAGACGCAACTTGGATGGCCGTACAAGGAATTGGGCGGAAGAGATCTACGTCCATAAGGATTATGGTCTACTGAAGGAGTATATGAAGACGCTCTTTGAGCAGATGTATCGGTACGACGTCCTCATGCGGGAGTGTGGGTTAGAGCCAGAATGGGAAGAGGAGATTGGGTACTCCCTTCCGCAAAAGTATTAGTCTAGACTTTCATACGATAATCACTCACTCCATCTTACCGTTTTATTATCTGGCAACATGGACCAAAACGCTCCCCTTTTTTTTATTTTGCGACGAGAAATTCGAAATGTTAATGATGCTTCATCGGAAGTTTCAACGAGGATCTTGCCTTCTTACTAGAAGTGCGTTTCTCTTGGTCATCGCTTTTAATTTGACCCTGTCAGTTTGTAGTAGTGAAAAGCGATTGGGGAAGACATTGCCCTGTAACCACAATTCATACAAGACGTGGGCATCGCTTCGATTAGGCCGTAAACAAAACCAATTACTGAACATATCTTATGGAGAATAACTTTAGTTGCAATTCGAACTCCTGTAGGACGACGGAGCAAAAAGTCAAGACGAGCAAAGCGCATGCACTTGACTCGGAGAGTGGCAGCTCAAGAATATGCGCAGCCTGCCCCGTTATCATACTAAGTAGGAGATGAGTATTACGATTGAGAGTTGATGTGATTCAAGAGCTCACATCTCAAGAACCTAAAATCTGAGGCGAATGGGAGAGTCGGAACGACAAGCCTGTGGCACATGTGAATGAGCAAACTTGACGAGCAGCGCAACCGAGCAGGCGCTTATGTGAGAGGAGAAAATTCGGGCATAATCAGAGGCGAAGGTGAAAGCATGCCTAAGGAGAGAGAGGGAATATACCCGAGAAAGGAGACAGAGGAGTTAATGGTGTCTCGAGAAGACAGACCTTGTCCTGAAGTTTCACTCGGCGCTAAACTCAGATCGGCAGATCGGCAGAATGATCGGAGGTCGCACGGTCAGTTCCGAACAGCTCCGATAGATTTTGGCTAGTTGTTCACTAATCGCTCTGATCTTGGAACTCGATCAGGAAGTCAGAATTCCAGAAACTTCTGACTAAGCCCGCCCCCTTCCCAATTTGGAGGCGACGGCTTTCTGAGGTGAGCAAGCCAGAGCTGTTTGGCTGACAAGGCGGTCGCTTTCGAAGCATTCAAGTACAATGTTGATACATATGTACTCCAGGCACCTTCGAAGACTATACGTGATGTTGAAAATTCAAATTGTGTAGATATAGATGTAATGTAGTATACGATACAGCCTGATTGAGGGGGGGGAAAGAAAGTAAGGAACCTTTGCTACGCCGCTGGCACCCTCAAGATTCCAGTTGTCCATGCTGTAGCCAACGCTGGTGCAAAATTTCCTTGCCTTGAAGGGCGTAAGTTGTAACGAGGACAAGTCGGCGTTCGGGTTCGTGTGGAACGCCTTCCTTCGGTGTGCTATATATGAGTCTGCGACGCGTCACACAGTCCTTAACAGATTATACACCTCCCTCTGAGCGAGCGTGGTGCGGTCAAGTGCCTCGATGAGCGCAGGTATGGCGTGTACAGCGCTATCACAGCGCCAACCCATGGTGAGAACGCCGTTGGAGGCTGGCATCTTGGACGTCGAGTGGTAGGCGTGGATATTTGTGATACGTATCGTTGGTAAATGTGACAGCGGGAAGGGCAACTCGACTCGTCTTTGCGTAGATACCATCGAGTGAAAAGGACAGGAAAGGCGGGCACAAAAGCGAGACCTCGCCATAATTCTGGATGGCGAGCGAGCAGGCAGCGTGGAGGGTACGAGTCGACCTGTGCAAGTCTCGATCAGATTGAGCCCCGCCGTGGCGCGCTTGCAGTTGTTATGGTGCAAACAAAGGCGGGAGAATCGTCCCGATTTGGTCCCGAACTTCAGAGTGATATCTCAAAGCTGATTTTGGCTCTGTCTTCCACAACGTTTCAACAATTGTTTCTTTCCAAACCCCACGGACGATGGCACATTCGAGGCCCTCTACACCTGAATTGGCTCCAGATATTCGTCATCTTTGGTCTCTCACTCGACTTGCCGTTCAAAAACAAGAATAGGCGAATGGAGCATGGCCAGTCATGACCGTGGTTCTGGATTAACCTCGGAAAAACATTTCTAGGTGTTCAAGCGACTGTCTGAGTCAACGGCTGCCTTTCTTATTTTAATGCATTCTCTTCTTCTTCCTTTTCACCTCACCAACATACTCCATCTTCTCGCCATGACTATCGACAGAGGTGTCGAACTGCAGCGTATTGGAACGAACAGAAATTCCGTCGATCCGTCTGTTCACTCAGTCAATCGCACCCAACACTCACTCTCAAAATCCAAGCTCGATCTGAACGACGAGGTAGCAGAGGGCGGAACGAAGTCGCCCAACGGGACAGGCGGAGGCGCTCCGACCTCGAAAGGACATATCCTCACCACTGAGCAGAAGAGGTTCGCTCGCATCCAGTTTTTGACCTTGTGTTGGACGCTATTTCTGGCTGGGTGGAATGATGGAACTATTGGTCCTCTGTTGCCCCGAATTCGCGAGGTTTATGGGGTGAGTAGTTCGCGTTTATACACATTCGCAGTCAATTGACACGGTTTCCAGGTTGGGACGGCGGTTGTATCCCTCATTTTCGTGTTTGCTTGCCTGGTCGTTATCTCTCTACTTGGTCTCCGCCACTGTTTCTCATTCGTTCGACTGAACATAGGGATTTGTATCCGGTGCCCTGGTCAACATTTATTTGACAGAAAGGATTGGTTTCGGGAAGGTGCGCAGTTGCCTATATACAGTCTTGACCGAAATGACTGACGTTAGAGCGCAGACTCTGCTGTTCGGAAGCCTCTGCCAGCTAGTTGCCTACGCCATCCAAGCCTCCGCTCCTCCTTTTCCTGCATTTGTAATGGCGTATGCGATAAATGGAGTAGGACTTGCCTTGCAGGTATAACCTGTCGTTTCTTCACAGGAATGATCTCATAATGTGGATCAGGATGCTCAGGCCAATGGATTTGTCGCCACTCTCCAAAGCCATGCTGAAGCTAAAATGGGCATCCTTCATGCTGCGTATGGTGAGGATGACCTTCATATATGCCCCGTACAAACTATGATCTCGATGATTTAGGATGTGGTGCCTTCGCTTCTCCTCTTGTCTCCACACAATTTGCCCAACTCCCTCGGTGGTCTTTCCATTTCCTCACGTCACTGGGAGTCGCCATATCTAATACCATTTTGCTCGTATTGGTCTTCAAGCTCAAAGGCCAGGATGGTGAGTTGCTAATCGTTAGATGGTGCAAATCATGATCTAACAGAGGCTTTCAATGTAGAATGCCTCCGTCAAGCAGGGGAAATTGTGCCGGAACGGACGACCGAAAATGAACAGGGGACTTTCAAGACAGTCATGAGGACCAAAGCAGTGCATCTACTGGCCGTTTTCATTCTGATCTACGTCGGTGTCGAAGTCACCATTGGAGGTTAGACCGGTCAATAGCTGGATTGTTATCTCCCTTTGCTCATTTATCATACAGGGTGGATCGTCAGTTTCATCATCGAAGTCCGTGAGGGTGGCCCGTCGTCTGGATATATCTCCTCTGGATTCTTCGGAGGTTAGTCCTTTTCTGGGATTCCTCAGTTCAATCTGAGCTCTCTTTCTATTAGGTCTGACCATCGGCCGAGTCGTCCTCCTATGGGTCAACAAGAAGGTCGGCGAGAGACGCGTCTTATTTATATACTCCATTCTGTCCATTGCGTACGTCGTCTCATCCCGATCTCACTATTGCTCATGTCCATGGATGTTCCAGCCTGGAGATCACAGTATGGTTCGTACCATCACTCATTCAGAACGCGGTTGCCGTATCGATCGTCGGCGTTCTTCTCGGACCTATGTACCCTATCGCCATGAACCAAGCTTCGAGGATCTTGCCTCGTTGGATCCTCACAGGTTCCATCGGGTGGATCGCGGGCTTTGGTCAAGCAGGAAGTGCACTCTTGCCGTTTATGACGGGGGCTATTGCCGCAAATCATGGAATCAAGAGCTTACAGCCTCTGTGCGTATCATTTCTCCGCTACCCACTCTGGCTTCAAACTGCTGACATGTCATTTCTTGCAGATTGGTCGCCATGATGGCATTCATGATGGTTCTCTGGGCTCTCGTTCCCACTGCTCGTCGTCCGGACTGAGCTCGTCGGTGATTTCAACCAATCCACTGACAGGGTGCTCCCTTTTCTGAACGGGGGCATCTAACAAAAGTTTAGGTTTGTCTTCGGCTGCAGACAGAGGAATACTTGAAGCCGTACCCTTGTCATAGTGCGTCGAGATGACGTGTAGTCATGATCTTCATGAACCTACTGTATTGGAAACTATGCGGAGCTTCGATCAAACTTTCAACGGATGCACCAGTGACGTTGTGCAAGCGGCTGAGGCAAAGCTAAATCGGCCTCGATGATTCCGGAGTTTTTTGAGCTGCGAAGGAGAGTTGAAGTACAGGCGACCAGTCTCTCCGAGTCGGCTTCGCTGCCTGACATAATCCTAGAGTTCTGCCTCCTTTTGAGACATGTAAACGGGGTCTATCAGCCCACCAGGCTGTCCATGTGTGTACAAGTCGGACTTCGCAGTAAGGGAGTTCTCGACACTGGCGCAGACGTTGTTCTTCCGCCTGCCTCCCTGACACCGAATGCTCAATTCTATGTAATGCTGTTGATAGTTCCTTTCTTTCAGTCAACAGTTTTCTGAATCCCAAGCGATATTCATGCCTCTTCTCCGTCAGACAGGTGACTGCTGAATGCCAGTGTCACTGCTATGCGGCCAAAATGCGGCTCACTACAAGACTGATTGATAGGCCTCGAGCTCGCGAACAGAAGAAAATAAAGAAGGTTTTTCTGCTTGTGCTGGACACTTCCTCAAAGCAGCTCGCGCTTACAAATTACTGACCTTCTTCCAGCTTCTTCCATAAAAAGCTTGCGCCACACCTATGCAAAGCTCTGACTAAACTCTCCCAGGCTAGTCAAGCCATCTGGTCCAGTAACCGCACCTCAACAGACCTCAACATTGCAACATTGGCAGGCTCGATGAACATAAAAACAATAGCAACGTATGACTGGAAGGATTGGTTCCATTTACCCGCTGACAACCCAATACAGGCAGCAGGGAGCTGCAGGGTCCTCCCCGATGGGAGATTTTTTCTCATTTGAGACGAAGAACGTGCGTAAACCTAGGATTATCTGCCTATTTTCCCGTTTATGAATGTGGTTTTCTCTGGTTCTCTGCAAGTGCAGACCCCACATGATATTCACACGACATCACATAGCCCGGACGTCGCGACTGCACTTTCCGCCCCTGAAAGGCCCTCGGAGACCATTCGGTAGCTGGGCAGTCGAAGACATGGCTGTACCTGTCATCCCGTCCGGCATCTGGCTCTTTCACCTTACTCTTCCATGTCGCCATCCATTCTCGTCGACGATGCTGATCCAGCTCGATTCTCCACCGTCGGTTTTCAGTGGTCGACAACGACGAACTCGGACTCGTTCTTCAACCGCACTGTCACGGTGTGCCACACGGAATACCGAAACACCTCGACGGTCCCGAAACTTGGGTTCAATTTCTATGGTGATTATTCGTGCTCGTGTATGCACACTGTAGGGGGAGGCTAAATGAACCCTTAATTCGCAGGGTCGGATCTCCACTTCTACGGACCACCAGTAACGAACGACATCTTCGTCAACTACACTATCGATAGGTCGAGTGTGCGGCCGGCCAATCTGAACAAGAATGCAAATTCAGCCCTGAAGGTGCCCAGACACGTTCGTTAGACGTCGTATGTCGTCCTGATGTCACCTTGCAACCCAGACTGGAGTCAACATATGGAACCTGACTGGCTTGGACCAGCAGTATCATCGCGTCGACATCTTTCCTGTCAATGGTCTTTTCAGCTTTGACTACTTTACATGCACACCCAACAGGCTCTCCAATCTTGTTGGGCATAATCTGCTCCTAGACGATAACGATTCGCTACTTCAGTACTCTTCAGAGTGGACAAAGACAAACGCAGACAGTCTACAGGGAGCCGTCGTCGCGCACCAGAACACTCTGAGTGGGACCAACAAGACCGGGTCGACCATGAGGTTCAATTTCATTGGTAAGTAACGCATATACGAGCCTTGCATGCTTCGTCCAATGTGCATCCCAGGAGCTGCTGTTTCGGTATATGGTGCATTGAATCAGCAAGAAGGTCGCCTTTCTGTCTCGTTTTCCGTCGACAACGGCACGGCAACTTCATTTCGGCCTTTCGATGGAACCCAGACCCCCAACTCATCCTTGTGGAAACCCAATGAACGCTTCTTTCATCAAGACCTAGCACCTGGGAACCACACGTTGTTAGTCACTTTGCAGGACGTCAGTGGATCACAGGTGGGGTTGATTTACCTTAGCATTCTCTGCCCACCGCCGTTTAAATGCTATGGGTTTTCGACAGATGTTGTGGCTAGACTCTGTTGTATATGAAGGCTCCAGCGGCACCAAGTTAAACTCGACGACGACTAGCACTGGTGGCGGCACTACGCCAACGACAACCAGCTCCTCTAGTAACAAGCCTTTCAATTCTGCGACGATAGGGGGTATCATTGCAGCGGTAGTGGTGCTCGCTGTAATAGGCTTCTGCTTTCGCTGCTGGAGGCGATTCGCTCGTAACTATTCCAAGGAAGGTGAGTTCTCCATAGCTGCTTGCCGCTCCGCAATTGCGTTCTTATGGCTCTGAAGATGAAACTAGCCAGTACGGGAGTACAACCTTCGTTCCTCCACGTGCCCCAACACCTCAACTTGCCCCTGTTATTTATGTGGTGTCTTCTCCGCATTCTCCAGCTCCAGCTCCTCCGCCCCCTCCTCCGATGCCTTATAACCCATGGTCTTTTGAACAACAGGTCTACCCAGCAATGCCCGTCCCGCATCCGCCTAGCCAACCGCATATATCTAGGGAAGAGCCGACGTTCTGGCAACCAAGCTCTACTACTCCTAGACAACCCCAAATCCCAACACCAGTCAATCCGCCTGCTTCACATACCCAAGATCTCGACGACAACTTGAACCCAGCGCCGAGGCGGTCCCAAGATGCGGGTCCTGCGGACTTGCCTCCCGCGTATGAGCCGAGGCTATATATTCCATGAAGACGCATCATCCTGATACCCACCTCGACAATTTTGCGTCTGATTATGCACTTGTGCATATGCGTCGAACATTGTTTGACTCCGCTTTTATTACTACAGTTCCCTCGCAACCATAATGTTTCTGGAGAGAATGTTGAAGTGTGTATACAAGATATACTGAAGACCACAGTAAGATAAGGAGGGAATTATATGTTTCTAAGAGATGGTTGGACATGTGAGGGGTATAACTTATGATAAAATAATCTGAATTTCAGTTCGTCAGACGTAGATCATGGCAATGCGTAATAGGTCAACGAATCGCAGACGCAACATACTGACTCAGTCATCGCCCTCGTCGTCTCCTTCATCCATCGCGTCGTCCGCAAGCGACGTCCCCGTATCCAGAACGGCGTTTTTGGCACTACTCCTCGCGGCCGATATATGCAGTCTCTCGATGGCGTCCAGGTCCTTTTCCAAATCCAGTTCCTCCGCCCTCCCTTCCATTCTCTCCTCAACAACCCCACTCTCCTTCACTACACCTCTCAACCGCGCCACTTCCGACCTTAACTTCAACATTTCGTCATCACGACGCTCAATACGCTCCTTCAACAGTCTGATATATTCATTGGCGCAGATCAATAACTGCAGCTTGCTGACACCCTTATTCGGACCGTCGCCACCAGCCTTGGGCGGTCCACGAGGTGGAAGGGCCCCAGGAAGCAATGGGGCTGTAGGGTGGAAGAGTGGCGAGGCGAGGTTCTTCGGGTCGACATCGCCATCCGTTGGAAGTGCTATGGGCGGTAGGAGTCGTCGGAGGTCATCGAACGTTGTCTTGAGCGAGTCGCGCCGCTTCTGTTCGGCGGCCTTGTGCGATGTCTTGCGAATGTGGATCGTTGGCCCAGTGGAAGCACCGTTCAGGACAGCACCAGCAGATGGTGACACGGCAACGTTAGAACTAGAGGGCATGATGGCGGGTGTGCCTGGTGCAGAGGCGTTCATGGGTGACGGTAGCGTCGGGACCATGTTTGGCGTCGCATTACCAGCTGGATAATTATGTGCATCAGGAAGAGCAACCCAAAGTCTCACATACAAAAGCACTTACCAGGCAAGATCGTTTTCAAGCTCGGGCTAACAGCACTGGCCCGCCTCGTCGACATCTTCCTTGTCACTATAGACGGTCCGGCAGTAGGATCCTTGTCTTTTACCCGATTGCCTTTTGCTTTTCCAGCGCCATTTCCACCTACAGCCGTCGATGATGACGACGCTGACGTACTAGAGCTCAGACGGCTAGCTCCGCCAGAAGGACTGTTCATACCCAGCCGACCGATCTTCATGATGCTGCCTGGGGTAACCGGCATGAGAGGCTGGTGCGACGGAGGCAACATCTGCTGGCTCTGGTGGCCGTGCTGCTGGTTCTGCTGCTGCTGCCCGAAGCCCATATCCATCATTCCAAAGGAGCCCATGTCGTCCATGTTCATCTCCATGTTCATCCCGATGCCCATACCCATCTCCGTGCTACTCATGTTGCCCATGTTCATGTCGCCCATCATACCATCGAATGAGCCCATGCTCATGCTCATGCCACCCATGTTATTCATCCCGTTCAGGTTGCCCATGTTGCCCATGTTGCCCATGCCGATCATGCTCATGTCCATCGAGCCCATGCCCATCCCAGTCATGCCCATGCTCATGTCCATCCCCATCCCACCGCCGGCATCTTCACTTCCATTGGACGACGAATTGGCGTTAGTATTGACGTCAGGCCCATCGTCACCTCTTCTTTGATTCGAGTTCGCGCTGGACGAAACAGAAGCGGGCAGGGGTGGTGGAGGCATCGATCGGTCGACGTTGGGCCCTCCACCAGAGTCGGCATCCAAGTTCAAGTCGACTGGAGAAGGTGTGTCCTGGACTGCATCACCCGAAACTCGGGCACGGCTCTTCGATCTCGTCCTCGTCGTCATCGCAATCGCACTCGTAGGCGTAGATCGTAGGAGTGGAGTGGAATTTGTTGATTTCGAACCGCGGTAAGGCCGACGAGAGGACGTGTTCGATGATGCAACGGCATTAGATGTCAAGTTGTTGTTCGGGTTGGGTGAGGCTGAGCCCGACATCGAGCCCGAGGCAGACGACGAGCTCTGCGGGGGACCATCCTTTTCGCCAACCCCGGCGGTATTTCCAGTAGAAGGTGGCGGTGTACCGCCTTTCGATTTGCTGTCTTCGCCGAGGGGAGAGATCGAGCCGTTCCTATCCTTGATAGCGTCTTTCTCCACTTCAACTCCTACGCTGCTGCTGCTGCTAGGGTTAATGCGCGAGAGGCTCATCGCAAGTGTAGGCCTGATCGCCGGGCTCTGCTTCTTCCTGGCACTTCCACCTTCATCGCCACTCGACGACGCCATCCGTTTGTTGCTGCTAACGCTGCCGGAGGCCCGGTGCGTGCTCCGAAGTGCACTTGTTGCAGCTGCAACAGCTCCAGCAGGGCTCGAGGACGAGCTGGATGATGTAGGATGTGCGCCGAGCCAAGGACTCGTCAAAGGCGAGATATCCTGGTCCAATATCTGCATCTGTGCAATTCCAAGGCCACCGTGTTGAGGAGACGCGATGCTGTTTCTCCTTGCTGGCCCATTGGACTGATGGTTCGGATGAGAATGATGGTTGGATTGAGATTGCTGTTCCGAATCAAGCGGCGTTCCAGCTGGACCAAGTGTAAACCCTGGTATTGAACCCCCACCAGGAAGCGGACCAGTGTAGATATTGAAAGCAATACGTTCGGGTGCCGAGTGTGGTGCAGACGTCGTTGGTGTCGATGATGAAGATGGGTTTTGACTATGGTTATGGTGGTGATAAGGCTGCTGCCGCTGGTTCTGATATGACTCGTGGCCAAACGTATTGGGAGAAGTCGGATGTTGCATAGGGGACACAGGGTGGTGCATTGGTGATTCGGGATGAAGCGCAGGCGATGTAGGGTGATAGGCCGGAGACGTGGGGTGGCTCGAAGGCTGGAAAGAAGCTGGAGAAGAGGGTTGGTGGTACGTGGAAGTTTGATGCTGCTGCTGCTGGCTCTGCTGTGCTAGTGCTTGAAGTTGCCGTTGCAGAGTCAGGTTCATCGAGCCCTGGCGCATGTGCGTCTGCTGCATGGCACCGGAAGCGTGCCCTTGTACGTGTGCATGTGAATGCCCCTGCTGCCGATGGAGTCGATTTTGGTGAGAAATTGATGAAGAGGGAGGAACGAGGGCATGAGGAAGCGGCTCCAGGTAGTTGTTTAGTCCCATTGAAGATCCGAAATCCATGGTAGGTTGCTGCGGTCGAATTTCGCCAGAAGGGCCTGCAGAACGGGAAAATGTTGCATTAGCATCGCGAAAGACCAAGAAAAAAGCGAAGAAGACAGGTAAAAGAAAATAGGAGCGTGAAATGAATCTGGACCGCCTCAAAATCCATCTCAGGATATGCGAAAAAGAGAATATGTAATTGAAAATTCCTCTGAACGGGTGAATGCGGGGAGCAGCCGACTTGAACACGAGGACGAAAGGAAACGGGGAGGGTAGAGTTCGGCATGATGATGGGAAGAAGCTGCTGTGCAAGAGAATACGAGCAGCTTGCAGGTAGTTCGATGGAATGATCAAAGATATGGCTGTAGCTATGGAAAATAAGCTAAGGAGGAGGAGGAGGGATGGAAATGCAATCAGAGTTGACGATCGTGGACAGAACGATCGTCGATCATCTGAGTCTGGATGAAAAAGTAAACTCTATGGTGTTGGGTATGGGGAGAGGATGGACACGCCTTCGTATACCCAGAAAGTCGAAGCGGCTCCGAGAATGAAGTGAAAGCAACTATGATGGGTAGAGAAAGGAAGGGAGGAAGGAAAGTAAATAAGTTGCCACCGGCTCTATGGCCAGATCAAATCTTGAGCCTGACCGCATCGCCGGACGGCAGTTTCGACTCGACCACCGTTCTCCCTTCAATGAAAGCAGACTCGGCCGAGGGTATAACGAACAGGCATCCTGCAAGGAGCCTAAAAGCGGGGCCGATAAAGCAAATAGGAAAATATTTGCCTAGAGCCGGCATCTGAACGACCAGGGGCCACATCGGGCAAACGAAATGCCGGAAACTGATTTTCAGAGTATAGCAATCAGGACTCACCAGGTGTTGGTAGGCCAGAGAAGGCTTGTTCGCTGCCCGGTGTACCACTTTGTCTCGAATTATCCAAGAGGGGCGATGTGGGCAGCATGGGAGGAGACTGGCCACTGATCAGAGCAATCTGCATTGACAGAATTTACCAGAACAGCGTAACACATGGTTAGCTAGCAGTACGACGAGGAGAAAAGAAATACGACGTGCCTGTTGCTGGAATATCTGATTTTGGAGTTGCTGCAACTGTTGGAGTTGAGTGAGCTTGATCTGCTGCTCGAGCAAAAGCTGCTGGTTGTATCCCGACTGAGGATTCGGCGACGTCGCCATCTGACTTGAGGACGATGAATTCGGCGTCGCGGCTGCTTGCTGCTGGATGATGTTGTTCTCGAGAGATTGCATTTGCATGAGGTTGTTCAGGAGATTTGTGAGTTGATTGTTCGGGCTCTGGGGTGCCGGTGGGGCGTTGTTGTTGTTGCTACCGCTGAGAAATGGTGAAAATGCCTGTGAATGGCCTGAGCCGTCCATTGATGTGGAAGGGGGAGAAGAGAAGAGGGAAAGAAGGCAAATTGGGGTCAACGTCTGATGTAGAGTCAGGGCATGTAAATAACATGATCACGGGAAGATACATAATCGGCCGCGGTACCGGTCCGTCAGTGCGAAATATCCCCGGCCTCGAAGCTTCAGATAAGAAAATAATCCATTCTTTTCTATTTGCCATCTGCTTTGCAGTCTGGAACCTCCAGAATCCAAATCTTCTTCGAATGGCTCCTCGTAAGAAAAATGAACCCCAAAGACTTCAGACGTTGATCCATCCCGATCTACAGCCCACACTTCCGCGATACTTTCGGTAAATGCTCGATAGCTTGCCTAGTGGCGGAGAGGTATCAGCATGTCGCCATTTCGATGATCTCGAGCCAGTCATAATCTCCACGCCAATTCGGCCCATGCGTGTGCTTGTTGAGGTCTAATTGGCATTCTTGTTGCGACATCAAGGCTTCTCCCATACGATGAAGGCAATCTCCTACTTCAGGATCATCCGGGAGATCCCTCAGGACTCAAGATGTTTGTTGAAAGCATCCAACTCTTCCCCAATAGAGGGTCAACATGACAGACGCTGTAGCGCAATGCAAAACCTAAATGTTCCTGCTCCTCAAAGAAGAGTCCGCGAGGAGCAGCGGAGTGGGTGTCCAGAGCCTCGTTGCATTTCTGCATCAGATCAAACGTGATGTCCAGGTCAAAGAGGCTCTCCGATATGGTGCTGGCACTAAATACTTTTGAAGATCTTAACAGACATTTCCGACCATTCGTTGTTGCAGGCCAGCTTTTCCACCTCGATCAGCTGCTGGTAGACGTATGCGAGTATATCTTGCTTGATGCAATCGATAGAAGCATCGATCCCAAGGAGGACAACAAAAATGAGGGTTCGCTGACGACCAAAAGGAAAAGGTAAGGTGGCGTTCCTGAGGTCTTCTAGGACGGTTAAAACCTCGCAAGCAAGTGAAGTGAACGTATTGAGGACGAGGTCCTTCTTACGAGCGGAGAAGGAAGAGAAGGGCGAGAAGGGAGCGTGGATGCCGGACTAACGCACCAAGTTGGTCGGTTCCACTATCGAGTGATTGACACCAGAAGAGATTCACTTGTTGACCTACGGCGAGGTCAGCATTGTATTTAATGTCTGCATCTTGGGATGTACATCGGAGGCAGTCTTGAAAGGCGCGAGCAATGGAGGCAACAAAGTACTTCAGAACACTGGACAAATGAGTCAGCTTCTGCGACACTGTATGCTGCAGACACGTACATGCCCAGTTCGTTCTCGATCTTGGAGGGAAAGGACTGGAGACAATCCAGGAACATTCAACGCCGAGCGCCAGCTTTACCGCTCTGTCCTCAGGGTTTTGGAATCGCCGGGGGTGAAAGCAGTGCGCATCAGCATCCAAAACCATTGATGAGGCCTGCCCGCAACGTACATGAGAGACATCCACAATCTCCTTCTCTCTGCCGCGAATAGCTCTAAAGATAGACCGCCTGCTTCGATGCCACAATAAGGCTACAAGCTTGCAGTTCCAGATGCCATTTGGCTTCAAGGGCAAAGTTGCAAGTTCGGGTATTCGCATCGCAAGTGAGGCCATGGGTTCATGCAAAGACACAGACGTTGGCGGATAGCGAGGGTGTAGCCATCTGTCGGCACCGACGATTTGAGTCCACAAACGCGACCGTCATGATAGTTCTCTCAGTCTGCACGAATGCTCCGGAATGACAACATGAGATTCGACTCGCCACTAACACGCGTCAACATACCTACAAACCCTTTGCCATACTGGCGTGGGTCAGACGCCAGAATCAGGGTGGTGAACAAGTGCCATGCAGATTCTTGACGTGTTTATGTAGGGGTGGTAGTGTTAGAGGCGTCAGGGCAGGGGTAATAACATATCAGGACGCGTCCATATGCGCCTGAGAATTTGGCTGTCCGCTGCCAATGGTCGGCCCTTTACTCAGGTTCCCTCTGTCCACGTCGACCTCGACTACGCAGGGCACGTATTCCTAATCCTCTTCGCCTCTTTGGGCACAAGTAATGTCTGTGAGGTCTCCTCTGTAAGATCCATCTCTTCGTACACCGATTGGACCCCTGTTGAACTGACCTTCTCGCCGTACCGACAGTTCCCTTATCTTTCTCGTGCACATCGCACTTGAGATACCCGTTGCAATTCAAGGAGTATGGTCACCAGCGAACCTACCGTTCATGCAGCTGAATAACACTGCTCTTGTTATGCTGAAGGTTTGTTGTTCCTAGAAGATTATCCGGCGTGCTCATTCCTGCTTCTTTTATCTCTTCTAGATGTACTCTTCATGCATCCTCGCGTCATGCATCACGGCACTCCTGTGCTTCGGCCTTCCTGGTGTGTCAGTTTCTCTGGTTGTAACACAAAGTACTGACCAACTACATCGTCTTTTGCAATGCAACATTCTGAACACGTCACGCGACTTCGCTGCCCTCTCACTCGGTTCTTCGCCTACCTCCTGCACCTGCAGAATTCCTTCCGGGGAAACGCGCATTCGCAATCGGGCTTTGCGTGTACCATACCGTGTGCTCTACAATTCTTTTCCAAGCCCCTCGATTTATTCCTCATAGTTTTGGTCCCGCAATGGAAGCGTAAGTTTCTTTCCCATCTCCATTATTTCGAACTTGCTGAAGTTCTCCTGCTCTAGCTATCAAATCACACCCGAGCTTGTATGGGGTGCAGCCCATGGTCTCGTTGGGCTCGGAATGGTCGTGTGGTGGCAGGGCACTGTCCATCTAGCCGCTCTTGCTCGGGCGGCTCAGAGAGGGTGATAGGATCGAAACGTCAGTTTAATTTGTTCGTATACATTTGGTGTTGTATTGCTATCCACAGGCTCAAAAAAATCTCAGAGATTGCTGCAGTGTTTAGTGCCCACCACGTCTCTTATCCAGGGTATTTTCAGACCGGAACCGCACCGTAATCACCAAAACGAGTACATCCATCTCGACGTGTGCCGGTGCGTCACATTCCGCCGATCCTCACCCGCTTCTTCTAGGAGTAGCTGGCACTAGAGCCCATATCCCCATCATGAGAAACGTCATACCGACCAATCTGACAACTAGTTAGTCACTCAAGGAGCGCACTACTGCAAGGACTCACAAGGGCGGCATACTCTGCAGTCCGTGTTTCGACGCAATGGCACCCGTCATGAACGGCAAGAGGGCACTTCCTGTCTGGCCGAACCCGGCCATCCACCCGATTGCCCCAGTGAGCATATGTCCTGGAAGAATACGCTTTGCCTGGTTGACAGCAAGCGGGTACATGGGTCCCAGACAGAGCCCGGCGAAGCACACCGCGACCGCGTTTCCGATGAGCGACGGTACGAACCAGATGACGAATTCCATTCTATATCCCGGTCAGTACTTCAACGGGGCCCGGCTGGTTTACATGAACTTACGCGATTACTATGACCGAGTAGAGGAAAATAACGTTCCTTTCACCGACCTGGATTCTAGCCATCAGAACTCGACTCTCACTTGAAATTTTCAAAGAGGTCGCACTTTCTTGTTGATCCACAACAGAGCAATCCGCCCAAGCATATTTCCTAAGCATGCCTCCTAAGTTTCTGGCAAAGATGCAAAGGAATTGAGAGCATTTCTCACCTGCGGAAACACCAGCAGAGATATATCCCGATGTGGAGCCACCGCCGCGAACTTCGATGATGAAGGTCACAATCCAGCCTATTGCGAACCCATCTGTCAGCGACTCGGAGAAGAGCTTTGGCTGACGGCCTTACCAGATATTGTCACGACGACTCCAAGGTGGGCGATAACAAACACGGCGAGAATGTGTGCATCCCTGCTCCTCATGACCTGCCCGAACAAGCTTCTTTCGCTAGATGACTTCTCTGGAGGCATTTCGCCAGCAGCCACAAGGCAAACTACATGTTTAAACGTTCCACCGCTGGTCAGGGCTTTTCCTTACGTGGTTGATGTGGTATACGCACCATCAAGCGATCTGAGTTTGAAGATGCAGAGGAGGGCAATTGTGTTCATGAGTGATAGTCCTAAGGAGACCAGGAAGTGGAACGACCACCGCGGTATTTGCGCGAACTGTGTTGAGACGAGAGGCGAAACGAACAGGCCGAATCCTTGAATATCTTAATGGTAGTACTTCCTGGGTGAAGAAAAAGCATACCGTAGCACGCGTGTAATCCCCCCATCTTAGCTGCTTCACCACGTTGCTTCATCTGGGCGACAAAACCATTTGCATGGGCATCCTGTACTAGTTCATTAGTGTCTGCCCATCTTGTGCCTTAGAAGTATGCTTATACCTGAATGGCAAATCCACAGCCACTGATAGCATAGCAGATAACGAAAAGAGGATATGGCGGGGCGGCAGCCTGAATGGCGTACGCTGCCACTTGGAGCAGAGAACCAAGGAAAAGAGTCTATGCGACTAGCGTCAGTTTCAAAGCTGATCGTGAGGGACGAGAGAAAATCGAGCCTTTCCAAAACCCAACCAGGGAGTTAGGTGCAAGTTGATGACTGATCCTCCCATGAATCCCTACAATATTTTTCCTGCATGAGTCGCAATAAAGAACGGACGAAAGAAGCCACGGCACAAAGCAGGCAGAAACAAAAATCAAGGAGATGAGTATGTAGTTGTCCTGTAGTATTTAGAAATTAAATACCCATCTGTTTTTGAATGGATAAACAGGCCTACCTCATAAACCTCGCGTATGCGCGGCAAAAGAGCACCGGTAGCACCATCATTCCACCCTCCGAGAAAAAGGACGAAACACAGAGAAGTGTACGAGATGCGAGAAATCAGAAGCTGTTGACGGGTGCGAGGTGCAGGAGTCTTAGGACCATCATCTCCTTGTGGGTCGCCGGCGGCCAATTCCTGGACATCCACCGTCTCCGTGACGGTTGGCAAATCGAGTTTGTCACCGGAATCGGACACCGGAGTCAACGCGGGGGGTGAAACTGCAACCTCGCCCTTCTCCAGCTGATGCTTGAAACCCATTTTTTGACTCTGCGATAAGAAGTGGGAGCAGTATCGTGCGAGAGGAGCCACTGAAGTTAACGAGATGCATAGTGGGCACTTTCTCCGAGGTTTCTCCGGTCGCTTGCTAGGTACTAACGAAAAAGTCAGACGACCATCCTTCGATGCACCCGAATCAAAAAGTCCCAAGTCTTATCGAAAGTCAGATTCGGCAATCATTTAATTAGTTTCGTAAATCATGGAGTTAGTCGAGTCAATGCAGGCGTATGAGAACTTGGGAACAGACCTGCTGTTTCTGGTAGTTACGTGACGGATGCCTTAGAAGTTTGCCCCTCGAATCACTATCCACGGGCAAATAGAACCTGTGCATTTGTATTAATATATTTCCCGAATCTATCGAAAAAGCTTGTCCAGACGTGAGGATATCATGCGCCACACTCGGGTAAACAACAACACCTAAAAAGGGTATTCGGCGTGGACCCCAACCCGGATCTCAACGACACGAAATAACTATTTTATTCCAACAATTACCTTGGCATCTTAATACAGTCGATGCGGGGGTATACTAAGGCCCCTCTTTCGAAGGTAATTGGTGAACTAAATCATAGTAATCACCCGCAGGGAGTGAAATTTTGAAGCGCCGTCGCTACTTTGCCAAGATCGAGTGACCGAGGTTTCTCCGAGATGCGCGCCTTCTCATTTCGAGGAGTCGTGTTTCTACCTCCCGGAACCATTCCATAACCAATCGAGGTTACCTGAAGTTTTACCGAGACGTCTGACAGCATCTATGTAAGGGAATCGTGAAATAAAAGGGAAGCTGCAAAAATTGTATCTGAACCGACTCAATCCAAACGGCGAGTGTCAGGAACCAAGGCCCAAAGTACCATCATGAACGCCATCATCGAAACCACACTGGACAGGATCGAACGATGGAGTGAGGATTGTCAGTATGTATCACGAACAAAGGTGCTCACAAGGGTTGCAAGCTTTTGATGCCGTGGCTAGAGGCAATAGCGCCAGTGATGAAGGGCAAGAGGGCACTTCCCGCTTGACCAAATCCGGCTATCCATCCAATGGCGCCAGTCAGGATCCAGCGCGGCAGGACGCGAGACGTCTGGTTCATAACAATAGGATACATCGGCCCGAGTAGCATCCCGACTATGGCGACTGCAACGGCGTTTTGGAGGAGAGATGGCACAAACCAAACGGTAAGTTCGAATCTAAGGATTGAAGTGCTCAGAAAAGGCATTCGTAGAAAAGAGTAGAAAAGAGGAATTAATCAACTTACGCTATAGCCAGGAAGGCATAGATGAATAAGACCCGCCTTTCTCCGACTTTCTTATTCACCCACAACAAGAGCACGCGACCAGTGGCCAGTCCTATCCCCACCGTCAGTGTGACATAGCCCTGGGGTATATCATGGGTGCACGGACCTCCAAAGAAACCCGATGAGACATATCCGGCGGACGGTCCTCCATCACGAACTTCTATGATGAAACTGACGATCCAACCTACGAGAATGATTAGAAAAATTATATCTGTGCGCAATAATTCATATCACCGCCGATAGTAACCTCGACGCCGACATAAATCAGGATGAAAATTGCAATCAGATGGACGACCTTCATCGACAGGACCTTTTTGAAAGCCCCTTGCCCGTCGTCTGTTGGTCCTTCCGGGATAGTCTCTCCTGCTTCGCGAAGGCAATCTAGTTTTGAACAATACATAAGCCAGGAATAATCGACTGAATGGGAGATTCCCACCGTCCTGAGCCTGCAATTTAAATACCAGGAACAGGATCGCAGTATTGGAGATCGAAATCCCCAAAGAAGTCAGAAAGTGAAAGGACCATCTCGGAAGTTGGGCGAATTGTGTGGAGACAAGAGGAGATGCGAAAGCTCCGACCCCTAGACAAATGGAGCTTGTTTGTAACGAGTCAACTTGACGCGTATACGGAAGACTCACCGTAAGCCGCGTGGAGGAATCCCATTTTGGTTTCGCCATGCTTTGATCTCGCGACGAACCCGTTCGCCTGCGCTTCCTGATATCCAGTACATGAGCCAAGTAGCGCAGAATGAAGCACACAATACAGACCTGGAGGGCAAGTCCTATTCCAGTAAGACTATACGCCAAGAAGAATACCGGGAAAGGAGGCGCTGAGCATTTTATACAATATGCGGCAACTTGGCAAAGGCTTCCGAACACCAGAATCTGTTCTGTAATTCGACTAATCACAAGAATAGATGAGGACTGTCGCGTACCTTCCCCAGTGTCATCCTATCGGAGAGATAAAGATTCAACAGCGCACCCGAGATGAACCCCTAGAGCCAGATTGGTAGGCGAAATATAAGATGGACGAAGATAGACTGACCAGACAGGCGAAAACGAAAATGAGAGAAACAACAGCGGTTCCGATCTGTGCAACGGGCCAACTTACAGGTGCTCTGGCATGCTGAAGTATACGAAGTCAACTTACACCATAGACCTCCCGCAACCGTGGCAAGAGTGGCCCAATTGTTGCGTCGTTCCATCCTGTGAGAAACATCGTCCAGCACAAGGCCAGAAACTGGACACGGGCGATCATCTTTTGTTGACGCGTTCGAGATGGTGCTTGTGATCGCATTGTTATGTTAGATGTGCTTGCTTCGCCCTCCGCCGCTGGCTCGGTGCTCACGTCGACTCTGGACTTCGACAACGACTGAGGGGTGCGAAGGACAGAGTGGATTGACTGGTCTATCGAATGCCTCTTTCTGTCGACATCCTGCAGTTCAATTGAGTTCAGAGGCATCGCAGAATGTGGCCTTCTGGGATGGAGGTGAGGCTTAAAGGTAGGAGAGAGGAATGAGACTTAAATAGGTCTGGGGATTGTTTCGCCGCAATTTGTCCGCGTGCTTTGTCAGTGCGAATGCAGCCTTGCACCAGCTCTGTCGAGTGGCAGGGATGTCTGATTTCGAGCTTCGGAGCGAGGGATACCAAGAACCATCCGCGGTCAAACCAAAATTGTCTTCAACCCTCTTCAACCTCAGGGCAGATGTGCTTATTACGTTCGATGAGAAGTCCAGGAGGCAAATGGGGTCTGATAGTCGATACGGCACACCTTCCGAGCCTCGCAGGACAATGGAACATCCTATACGGGTGTGTCCTGTGATGCACGCACGATTAGAGAAGCTGATCATGATAACAGAATCAAAGATGAGCCCTTCGACCTGCCGACATCGGAGTGAAGATACAGCGCCTGAACGGGAGCTTCTCCTGAAGCCAGATTTATGGACATGTGTTGTGATACTGTGGACAAGGGCATCCTCATCAGTAAAATGAAATACCACCCTATTCTGACTTGAAGGACGATGAAAGTTGGATGAAAGCAAAAACAAGACCCAGCCTGTGTTTGCTGGACCAATCATAGGCAGAGGTGATTCGCCGTTGAGCTACTTTTTCACGCAAAGGGAAGAACAGCATATCCAGTTCGACTTTTCGTATGAGCAGCGAGCGCAAGTTGGAACGACGGACGTCGAGAGACGGAGCAGAGAAAATACACAAATCTGTGAGAAAGCATCGGGCCGTCAGCCGAGTCTTCGGCCCGAGAATAGCGCCGAGGGTCAAGCAAAAAAGCAAAAAGGACACAATACCAGCACAATTCGATTATCGTGTGCGGGAAGACTGAAGAAGGATTGGATTTATTTCATTCAGAACTTTTAAAAAGCACAGAGACCGACTACTTGTCGTGGCAATACTCTGAAAGGATGGTAGAGGAGGAAAATAAAAATTAGCACTAGACGCTCACCCCCTGCCACCCAGGGAGGGCATGGCTCGTTCTCAGCGAGGTACTCGTAAGAGTTAGCATTAGCGACCGTAGCGAACTACATTTTTGTCCCAGTTCTCGACCATTTTCTTGGTCATATGTAATGTCGGATGTTCCACCGTTATTGCTGAAGAGCGACACGGCACGGACGATAATTCCGGCCTCTATGGCTATATGGCTGCCATCAGCGCTTGCGAACTTAAAGGATGTGAAGTAGGACGTGCCTTAGAGTTAAATGCCCCAGAACGCGCTGGAAAGATGTATATGGCCGAGACTGTTCATACAGTCGAGGGAATGGAAGCAGAAGGCTTAGTCAACAAAATAAAGAAAATAATAATGGGAGAGGACGAAACTAACATGCCGGGGCTGACAAACACATATACATCGAGTCTTCCGCAGCTGCACTCGTACATGAACGAAGAGAAAATATTCGAAGAAATTGCCGCAAAATGGGGAAGGACGGTGTCGTGATGTGAATTGGTGTAGGTCCCGAACGAAGTACAGAGTAGCGACCGGGGCCCGGGTAGTGAGATTCAAGGTAGGAAAAAGCCCTCCCAGCGTATACGCCCGCTTTATCGATGGCTCCAGAAATGGCATCCTGTTCGTCAAAAGAGCAGCCCTTGTAGGTCGCGTGTTTGTTGACGGCAGGAGGCGCAACAACGACTCGGAGTCTACCGGAGACGTGAACCGAGAATGCCTTGAGTTTGCGGGCGCGTAACTGCGTGATTGTGGAATCCTTGTTCGACGTAGAATAGGTTGGAGGGGTGGATATCATATGTACCCTCGCCCGTGAGGGTAAAGTTGTTGGCAGCACCGACTATGTCGATATTCAATGTTAGTCAGGACCTGTGAGGGTACAATTGAGAGGTCACCTACGGTTGTGTTCTGCCTTTACAGACTGGCCAGGAGCAAAGCTGTGAATGCTCCTACCTCGGCAGCCGTCTTGGGGACATATTTTACTTTGATGCCGAAGAACGATGGTTGAACGCCTTTTCCGTTGGTGATGGTCAAGACCTCGATTCCACACCACGCCATGATGTTCTACAGCTTTCCACAGCACCGACCTCGCACGAGCTATTGGTCATGAAGCCCAGAGATCAATGGTGATTTTAAAATGATACCAATGGGCCTTCTCCACGAGTTCCGCGATATTATGCACCAATGTAGGGACTAACATGGATAACTTCGGATAACGTGACTCTCCTCCGCAGAATTGCTCTCCTCGAGCAAGCTCGCACTCTCTGCCCCTGATAACTCTTGTATTTGTTATACATATGCTAAGTTATGGAAACGTATAAAAACCTGGTTGAACAAGCAAAAAATACGCTCACAAAACGGAACGGGTCTGATCTGGATCAAAATTTCGAATAAATCCCTTATCCAGGTATCCGTTTGCATTCCCCAGATGCAATTCTTACTCAACTCCTTAGTAGCTTTACAGAAGTATATCGCCAAATTATGCGCTATCGTTTGTAAAGTTTCATAATTTTACGGTAAGAGCTGCACTAGAAAATCACTTATCCAGAAAATGCATCTGGATATCCATGTTAGTCCCTACACCAATGATATGGCCCGTCAGGGACCTTCTGTGGTAGAAATTCAGGGCCGTATCCGGACAGCGATCAACTAAGATTGCGATAGCCTTTCAAAATTCGATCGATAGTCGTGGGCTGTTTGAATGTCACCGTCCCTGGTATCACCTCCCCGATCATAGTTATCCACTCAGCGTCATTTGTGGGCGCTTGTCGGGTCGGGATCAGCCGATCTCGCGGCACAATTATGACGAATGTATCCAACGGCTTGTTTCCTCATGAAACGCTCTACGATTCGGTATCCAACGTCGCTACCAGGTAAGCTTGTGAAGTGTTACTACCAATCAATAGAGTTCAGAGCAGCAGGAAGACAATGGGTTCCAAGACCTGCATCTGTTCCCCGAAAAGATAATAAAGTTTGCCTTGGTAGAATAAAATGTATCCAAGGAGCCGGGAAGACATTCCTTAGGGAAGAATGGATGTCAGTCTCGGCTAGGGCTGCATCCTTGTCTTCGGACCCACTGACGGCATTGTGGGAGCTAATTGGCGCGGCGCATAAAGCATCGATCTGTGGGGAATTCGCGCAATCCGCCAAGGCTCCAAAATCGGGGTCTTGTCGAGTCGAGATGTTAGTATTCTTTCGCCTTGTAGATGTGATGCGAATGATGCTAGATGCATCGAATAAATATAAGATAAGTCATGATCGAATGCAGGGTTACATGAGAGTATGCTATATGCAAGGAAAGAGAAAGCAAGGAAAGCAATGCGACGAGGACAACAGATGCGACTTTCTAGGGGGGATGCTAATGCTGAGAATGCTGATGAGTGTCTATGGGGTGTGATACAAATTAAGAGTACAAATTGAGGTTCCAAGGGGTTGTGAACAGATTCGTCGTGTCGTCAAGATTCGCTTTTTCCGTAATGTTTCGTGAGATGAGAACGGCAAGCGCTCGCCAGATTCCTCATCCTGAAATGATCCGAGTGGGGGATCGTGATGTGGACAGAGCAGTCCATCATTCGCCATCGTGGGCGAGTGCGCGTAGATGAAGCGCGGGAACCATTCTAGTCTCTGTGCGGTGGATCAGGAAGTTGTCGAAGGTTGACAAATTATGAAACTTACTCGTCATGTTCGAAGACGGAGACGACTTCAGATCGGCCGTTGTTGTCGACTGCGATGAAAATGACTTCGCCTGGTTCGTAGTATACGCCCCGTTTTGTGGGATACCTTTGGGGTGTCCGCGAGTTTGCAATCTGGATGTTAACGAGGATACCGAGTTCTACTGAGATGGCGAGCGCCTCGAGCAAGATATGAGGTTCCGTCATGAGCCTAAAGCCAAAAGGTGTCTCCATAACGAGGGGATCAACTTCCACGTGGGCAATTTCAAGTTGTCCTACGAGTGTTGATCCGTGAGTTAAGGTGCTTGATTGCCTTGCAACATGGAACACACCTGGAGCATGTCGATGGTATATAGATTCTCGTGCAGGGATGCTGATTCTCCACGTCATCATCCTTGACGAAGAACTCCTCGAGGCGAAGTTCGGCGCTGCGTACGAGAATGTAGCGCAATGAGGCTTTGTGCGGGGGTCCAAATACAAGTATTCGGCGAACTCATACGAGGCGTACGAGATTTCATAAGGTCGGCCCTTACTTCCAGGGACGCTGTGGAAGGGAAATCCGACTGGCTTCGAGATTTGCCCTCGTTTTAGGAGGCTCCGCAGATGGACTCTGAGCGCGAGAAGATCGTCGGTGTAGGCACTCCGGTCGCACTGACTATGAGCGACTTGTTGCCGTGGAGAAGAGGCATACGCATAGGCGGCATAGCTTATTTGAGGTATCGAAGCGGGGGCCCGATGAGGCATTTTGAACGAAAGCTGGCGTGAAGAACGAGGCAAGAGGGAGTCGTGACAAAGAGAAAGAGTAAGAACACGAGACAAGAAAGGGATCCAGACAAGTCAATTGGGGGAGCGGTGGTAGATCAGAGCGATCTTCATGCACACTTCTTATACGATCTTCAAAGTCTGTGCGCTCTTCCCTCCATCATGGCGACGAGACAAAAGGTCGCGCGTCGGTCGGGAACAAGAGCACAAGGGGGCTGTTGTCTGCACTAGGAGACGTGGGCAGTTAGCAATAGAGAACAACTTAACACTTGACACAACACTCACCTAGTCATGATTAAAACAACAAAAACAAGGCGCGCCTGTCGTCGCGACTCGCTTGCTGTGTGCAGACCGGTTCGAGGGTTGACACGACAGAAATGATGACAGCCATTAGCAACGACGTTTGAAAGATAAGCTAGCAGGTAGCCTTTTGTCGATTGAAATAGAATTGAAGACAGAAACTGTTGATTCCCCCACCATCCACATCATGATATCAGTTCAACAACAAAAGTTGTCACGGTCACGCCGGACTGCCCAGCACAGACCACAGAGCCAAACAGCTGCAAATACGAACATGTCGATCCTCAGTTGTAGCATCTCTCAAAAAACTCAACAGCGACATTAATATTGAAGGGTACGTCGATGTCGTGCAGACAGATACATCGTTTCCTACCATCAAGGTGTTCATCTTGAGGGCAAGATTCAATCTGGAGCTATTTTCGGCTTAGCCGCCCATCGCATCGGAGCAGGAAGCGGAACAATTAGCACCGGATCGCTTGGAGCTGAAAGCGTCTCCGGTAAGTCCACATCGTCTTCTCGCATAGCCAGGCCCTTTTGTACTGCCCCGGTGGAAGGCGTAAGCTGGCCGACAGAAGTCGGAGGAATGCCACACCAACGATGGAAAACATGGACTTCGATGAACGACGCAGCATCGAAAAGGGGGCGCAAATGGATCGTTTCGACAGCTTTCGACGTGTGCGGTGCAACAAATGTCTGGCGATTATCACCTCGCTGTCAAGCATCGCTGCTATGTATCACGATAAAGAAGCAACTTCGTTCGAAGGGTACATCTGCAACAGTTGCACTACAGCTCTCTTATGGTTTAACAGATCGGTACCGGTCCTTGGTAGATCAGGTCATCGATCGTCAGCACTTGAGGATCTCTGAAAGCTCCAGCCGACACTTGAATCGGGCTTTCAATTTCTACCCAGGCTCTATTACGGGAACATTGAGAGCTCCAGCACAGACGATTTGTCGAGCTCAGACCGCCAGGATTCGACTGACGAGAGCACTCATTACTGCAGAACAAGAGGCAGCTCGAATCATTTGCACTATGTATAGCCTCAGGCTCTCTTCCTAGACACAAACTTCACGTTTGGGATTGAACCAGATGTGCAGCGCGCGAGAAGCCTTTGTGTCATGCTTTTTGATTAGCATTAGAGACCCATAACTTTGAGCGAGATCTCTATGTCCACGCCGTGCCCGAAGACATTGGTATCTCTATCTGAACAGGGAGAGATATCTCGAGAGGAAGATTTTTATCCAGATGATGAGCCGGATTACCTACAAGATTTATGCGGGTTTTGGGTGGCATTCCGTAGTGACTTCCTTCGCAGGCATCGCTCAATCAATGTCAACTTGAGAGTGTTTCTGGTGGGCCCCATCCAATTAAGATTTCCACACCTCCTCGAGGGTGATCCTGAATCCCGGACATCAACGCAAGTCTCCCAAATTTCTGTCCGCCCAGGCTAGGAGGGTATTTTGACACAGGATTTCGATTTTTATCAGCACAGGACTTTTTCAGAACGATTCCCAACTTCAGTTCAGACGGCATCAAGGATCGAGCGCTTCCATAAGTCCTGCGCCTTCAAGCACCTTTCTTAGCGCTCTGCCAATATGTTCCATGGGGCCATTCATACTCAGCGATGCTCGACTTGTGCATCTCAATGCTGACAAATAAAGCATTAGCGACGAGTTCTTGTAAATTCACAGCCGAGAAAACAAAGCTGTGGATACTGCTTTGCCACGCTATAGCATCGAACAACAACACCCCACATAACAGAGAGGTTAGCTCACCTGTAGCCTTCGTTCGGATTGGTAGGGACATTGTACCTCCCTCGGGAGTTGATGGAACACGGGGTGACAAAGTGCTCGTGCAGATGATCGACGAACTCGAGCACGTTCCGCTCCATCGTGCCAGATATGGTGATGAAGTCTATTAGGCTACAGTCGATCGGAGTCAAAACTATGCATGGCTGACATCGGGGAACAATTACCTGAGATGGATGACATATTCGCAGAGTCCTACACCGCCAGCATGCGGGCATACCGGTACACCGAATCTACAATCTCCACGTCGATCCCCAGTCCTGACCCAGAAATTGAAATACTCACTTTGCAGCCATGAGCAGTACGCTGAGAACCTCACTCACTCCAGCCAATCGACACGAATCGATCTGAACAACGTCGATGGCCTCCGCCTGCAAGAGTTGCTTGAAAACCATGCGGTTGTGCGCATGTTCGCCAGTAGCAACGCCGATCCCATGGGGCTTCAGCGCCTTCCGGACAGTTGCGTGTCCAAGTATGTCATCTGGCGCAGTTGGCTCCTCGATGAACCTGCAGATCAGTGTTTCATGATTGAGCAAGCGTTTAAGGTAAATATATCCAAAAGAGCGCTCGTACCAGGGTTTGATTTCTTCGAGACCCTTCACGTAATCGATCGCCTGTTGGACATCCCACACCTGGTTCGCGTCGATCATTAACACCGCCCCAGTCGGACCCGCGTTCTTGCCCTTCAACTCCTCGCTGTTGGGTTTACGGGACTGGAGTCCGGGTGGAAGGTACTGCGGGTCGTCGATGATCGAACGGATCAACTTGCCACGGCGGAGGTCGTCCGCTTGGTCTGCACCGACTTTCATCTTGAAGTGGTTGAAACCCGCTTGGACAGCTTCTTTTGTAAGACGAGCAACTTTTTCATCAGTGTAGCCTATGAAAACCGTCAATAAGATAGTCTTCAGTCCGTAAAGTCGGCCTGTCAACTCACCCAGCCAACCTGCCGATGTAACATATGCGGGATATCTGGAGCATGGGGGCTCAATTTGTGTGACATATCATAGGGCAATGTATGCAAAACTTCTCACCCGAGTTCTCGAGCTCTTTCCTCACGTTCTTTCTTCCCGGCCTCCTTCTCCTTCAGCATCGCAAGTGCCTCTTCTTTTGTAATCGCGTCCGAGATATATCGGAAAGTTGCCGACCTCACCAGTTCTTCCTGAGGACATCGTCTCCTGGTCAACGACGCCTCTCTCTGATGAGAATGTTCTACGTACAGGCGTGAAGTCGACCACGAGTTTCCATAGAGGCTTCTTACGGGAACGAGCGTACATATCCCAGAGAGCGTTGTTCACCGCACCGGACGCGATATGTATCACCCCCTTCTCAGGTCCAATCCTACGCGAACACCCTTCAGACACCACCAGGTGCAGAGGCAACTGAGACTCACCACCGCAACTGAGGGTCTGCCATCATGAAGTCCCACGTCTTGCCCATGTCTGCGAACAGCACTTCGGTGTCCTTTCCTACAAGCCTGTTGGCTACTTCCTTGATCGCTGAACACACCTGCAGGCGATGATGAGACTTCAGCACCGATGTAACGAAGATGATATTCACGATATCATTGCCACGGCCGATCGTGAACGTCATCCCATAGCCAAAAAGATCTGATTCAGTCTTCAATACAACGTATGCGGAGGAGTAGTCGCAGTCAGTGTTCCTGGCGACGACTCCAATTGTGGAATCTGTTTGGCTTGAGCAACGTAGAGCTTACATGGCATCTGTCCCGTCTCCTGTTAGAGACGTCGGAAAGCGTACATCTGCGTACGTGCCGGTGTCAGCACCTCATCCACGCTTGACGGGACAACGAAAAGCTGACCATGGGTCTCGTAGCCAGTGATCTTGCCCATGTTGGCTTGGATCCTTAGGCGGTAGAACGTCAAAGCGTTTAGGAGAGCGAAAACTCAGATGAGTAATGGCGAGAAAGAAGTGGAGCTTGCATTGTTGCCAGAGGCTTTATAGAGAGGACCCGGAACAACGAAGAGGTCATCAGACTGCAGCGCACCGCCGGGCCTTTGCCCGGGGTTAACGGCCCGCCACGGCACCGCTCTCCCACCCAGTCCTGGTACTAGTGTACTACTTACGTCCCGAACAATGGGGCCCAACGGCGATATAAAACGGAGAACGGGAATATAGAGATATATTCATCAGGCCCCTACACACTTCGTGGGGTTTAAGTATAATTATCCCCGATGGTGTATGAAGCTAAATACTTGCTTGCCTCAATGAAGAATCTCTGATCATGAGTAGCTCTGCAAACAGCCTCAGCCCCTACATCACTCTGTAATCAACGAAAAAGGAACCACAACCAAACCAGGTAATAATAGCAGGAAGTGCTAAGTAAATACTTGGCAGTATGTAGCACAATATTGCGAGGTCCGCTTGAAGTCAGAAATTTCATCATAGTCCAATGAGAAGAGGATCTTGAGGTGATCAAAATCCAAAGCGCGCCGTATGCATGACAGTACCAGGTCGGTGAGGACATCACTGCACCTGTCATAGAGCGAATGGACGGCCTGAAAAAGATCAGTGAGCACTTCCGACCTTCGAAAATGCTTTCCGCGTGTACATCCATAGATGGGACATATCCAGTTCACGCGATATGTCAGGGGGTGGCGCAGGTAGCTCGCTCCCGTTACTTCCGGGAATGGCACTCAGGCCAGGCGCGCCAGCACCTTCCCTCGCCTGTTGGACAAGAGCGTGTACTCCAAGGCACAGGTTTCTATGTTCAGGAAGCAGAATTTGAAAGCGAAGACCCCTGTGTCGACTACATGAACACAGATCGCCTCGGGTGTCAGTCATATTTTAATGACATAGGAATAAATGAAGCATGTATTCCCTGAGTTATATATAACCTCTACAACACAGTAATTGGTCCAGATTTCTGCAGTGAAGTACATACTCCGCTGTTCGAGGCCATAATCGCCATCTAGTCGATAACCGGTAAAGTAGGGTTTTTCGGACAACGCTTCGGCTGCTGCGGCCAGAGCGGACTTTCAATATGGGCGCCTATCATTTTCAGGGGTACCGGGAGCAAAAGGAGACGGGAACAATAGCATACTATTGAAATTTATATCCAAGTGTCATTGTGTATGATATGATACTCTATGATGTTACACCGCGTGGAATCGCTCGGGATCCGGGTATGTACTACTGCCTTGCTTTGAAGTCAGTGTCCAGCACGATTTAATGCTGACTGTTTAAATACAACAAATGCATAAGGAGCCGACAACATCACGATCGCTCTGTCTTGTCTATGATAATACTCAACGTGATCGGCAAGAACGTTGCGCCGGGGAAATGGGTTTTGGAGTCTCCAAGTATCCCCACAATTACGAAGGGGACATATCCAGCATATTGTGTGTGATAGGATATGGCGGAGATAGCCTGACTCCTTCATAGCCGTTGCAGAGCATCCTGGCCAGGAGCATAATCGAGTTCCGTGGCGAGCGTGGTTTCCAATGACATCATGAAAACCCTTGAGATGGTTTATAAAATCCAGCACCGTTGTGAATTCCGCATTGCATGTCATTCCATTTGATGTTGGCGAACGGGCACCGAATGCCTCACTACTACCTTGCTGTGAGTCGTATCTGCTTAGTTTGCAGCAAAGAGTTCCGCCATAAGCCTCGTGTATCTCTTCTGGAGATAGTACAGCCTCGTTGTTGGAAACGTGCTGGAAGCTGGTCCGATCGGAAGGCGGCCACCTTGTTTGCTGAATGCTTTGGCCAATTGTCTCTAAATTTTGTTCAAAAGATTGAAATCTGTCGTTTGCGTCCGACTGGATAATCGCCTGATCGTATCGCGGCCAGCCAGGATATGGTGTGTGATTTCTGACGGCACCTGTTAGACTCGAAGGAGGGTTGGACACGCTGACCAAGGTTACGGACGAGGGGGGATTGACAACGTCTCCAATCGAGGGGATTTGGGGAGTTGAATGCGGCGTGTAAGGCTGCCAAAAGGGCATTGAGTTGAGTGTGTCGGATGAGTAGGCCTCGTTGTATGGGTGGTCGAAAGTGAAAGCCTGGTTATTTGTTGGTTGTTCATCAAATATCGGAGCGTGGGTCGAATAGTATGGGTCTAATAGAAGAGTATCTTGATTTGGAGAACTGGTGATAGTAGACACTGTCAATCCATGGTCCTAAGAGAAGGATACAAAACGAGTCTTACACGAAGATGGAGGGTGGATGGTGTTCCTCATTTTGGCTTCCGAATGGAACCTGGTGGAAAGGCAAATTCCTATGGTGCAGGCATGGTCAGCATTCTGATCTTCAATATGCAAAGGTCTCTTACATCGCAGTCGGAAGGAGACCTACGTTGTGCGTCATATATCTGAAGCCTTAAGTAGCTATGTTGCCATACCTTCAAGATGCGCACTCAGCTTTCCAACCCTTCGCCGGCTAACTGTCACCCGAGAGCGTGTTCCAGATTTCGGTGATTCCCCTATACCGGGACAGCATCGTATGTTACTCTAAAGGTAGCACTTGAGTTTCAAAATTTTATCTCCGAACAATGTCGGAATTCCGTCAATGGATTCTAGCGTAGCGGAAGGCTTGAATTCGAAAGAGAACAGTCCAAGTGAGCACAATCTCTTCAATGTGAGAAAATCCTGTTCTGAAGCGCTCTTCGTGTTGAAACCACTAACAGAAATATTTTTCCAGGTTTCAGTGCTCAATAGGACTCAAGGATCTTGAGAAACCATCTTGTGAAAGACTTCTGTGTACTAAGGCGTCTGTATTCCTAGCCACTGAAGGCACATCCTGCACCGCCTTGTACCTGGAGGACGACACCGCTCAAACGTATGAAGCGCCAAATTGATAACACACTGATGGTAAAGAGTTTGATGGGCCACGCGCGGCCGCGGAAGTAGGATATATTCCTGGCAGGAAGCATGGTCACTTGCACTGCCAGAAGAGATTGACTTTGTCGTAACTTCGCGTGTCGGGGGTGGCGAGATTCGGGCGACCCTTTGCCCGGTTCCAACGAGGTTCATAAATGGAACGGCATCGGGGCTCGTGTTGCCATTTATCTCTTTTGTTTGTGGGTTTGTCATGTATACCGATCAAGATCGTCAAAAGCATGCTAGACTCACTGTCGTAAGATTGTGCCCATCCAATTCGCTGGAATTGTGTCATCGTGAAACCCAAATTTGTTTTGACCCTAGAAATATTTACTGGAAGATAAGCGGTGGACTTCCAATAGATTTCAAAACCGTGTAGAAAGAGAGATCCTACAAGCCTGAATCATGCGAAGTGGCCCAGAAAACTCGCCTATAAATCCATGAGTAACTTGTGCATATTGTGTAAGCTGCGTTATTGCAAAGCACGAAGGGAGCGTCGTCGATCTTGCCCCATTTGTCAACGGGTAAATATCGGCGGCACCTTTTCTGCGAAACGACGGTTGCGAGATGTAATATCCTCTGAGTCGGAGACCAAGATGTCCCATAGTCTATGGATCCACAAATGGGGTCTGTAAGTGCTGCATGTTTTCGGGGTTACTGATGAGAGTTGTTAGAAAATGTGTGGGGAATCATTGGGCTTCCTGGCAGTACTAGCTGCAGTCAGCTTTCCGGGATGGGTTTCAGGGCAAAATGTGAACTCACGCCTCTCGCAGATATGTGCTAGATCCTGCTGACATATTTTATTGGCAAGGCCGGTGAGCTAAGACAGGACTTTTCATCAGGGAAATTACGTTTGGAAACACGCAGTGAAGGGTCCCCGCGGTCAGGAGGGAAGTTCCCTGCGGTCCGGACTTAGGTAGCCACTCGTGTCGCTGTAAATCAGAGCTATCTCTGAAAAGCTTGTCTGAAAGCGAAAATGAGACTACGTACCTTCACATTTTCTATTTTTCTGCAAGTCCTCGGTGCGGTGTACGTTAAGTAACATCGCGGGAGCATCAAACCACCATTCGTGGCTCTCGATATATCCTGACACAGCCAAAACTTGGCGAGCTTGAAGGCAAACATGCTGACTCCGAGTAAGCGATCTCGCCCCTGAATAGGTTCTCTGGAATTACGTCGCACTCTGAGAAGCATGAAAGCAGGGTGAGGGCTCCACGAGACCGCGTTATCTGCGACGTCGCGTAAGGACGAGAGAATCTTGGGGGCCTTAGGCGGCAGAACTTCTAAAGCATGAATGCAGGATCTTCGAGCTCATTTAACAAGAACTGGTGAAGTCGTCCGTAGATAGTTTGTCATTAATCATTGAGCGCCGGCGCCACAAGTTGCGACCCGAATAGGCGGCATCACACGATGTCCGATAAATCCATGTTTGAGTGGCGCACAAGCCACCTTCGTCGAAGTGACGTTCCAGACTCGGTCTAGGCCCGCATGATAGGCGGAAACAAGAAGGCCGAGTCCGCAGCTATGCTTCCTGTTATCGTAGCTGTCGGAAGGTTCAATACACGAGCAAGACAGCAAAAAATCTGAGAGATACTGGTAGATGGATTCGGGAGTCACTGAGCTCAGTTGCTTCAACTGAAGACCATCTTCTCACGACTGGACGTACGTTTCGACAGGCCAGGACCCGCGGGGCTTGTCAAGAACAATCTATCTGCAACCTGAGTCAGCCGAAGGACACGCCACAGAGAGCGAGACTTAGCTTGGGCCATTATTATGTCAACTATCCTTCGACAAAAGCCTGTTCTACCTGTCGCGCATCTTGAGACGCTTCAGAGAGTGCTCGCCACCGATTCCCCTGAGTTGAATGAAGGTGAATGGGGATAGAGGAATGCCTCGTTGAGCAGGCTGGCAGCCGCGGGAAATGGTAAGGTACTGTCGTCGAGCATGGATAATTCTATTTGGAAACCCCTCTGGCTGGAAACCCCCCTAAAAAAGGAAAGGCCTCCGGCCATGGACGGTGATGGACATGATGACAGATCATGCATGCCGGACGATGCGATCACGGCATGGCGTGCCGCCGTCCAGATGCCGTCGCGCTACTAAGTATGGCAGGGACCACCAGTGAGCGCTTGGACCTCAACAGCAGCGCCCACTCTTCGTAGCACCAATAACTAATTATTTGCATTACTCTAGGCAGAAAAAAAGCCTTTCTTAAGGAAATATCATGAACTGTAGCTTAAATAAATCAGCTTTGACCGAGAACTAGTCAATGTTGTCTTTGGGCAACACCCACTTTTCATGGGTTGTTATTTTGGGATATGGGAGATAGTAATACAGGTAGGATGAAATTTATTCTAGTGCTAACATTTTGCGTACACAAACGATGGGGCTTCGTGGGCAACCATTAGAAGCCCAACTTTTTCGAGGACTCAGCGCTCGTTGATAACTTCATTAATGATGAAAGATAATTAAATTAATGAGAAACTAGAGCTTTTATTCCTATTTCCTACATCCAATATTTATTTAAGTCAGGCTAGCATAGAGCACAGGTAATAACAGCAGTACTAGCGTTGATTCCGACTGATCATGTTAAAATTCCAAAGTTGCCGGAGATAATTAATTGTCTGTATATTATTAATATAATTACCTCTTTACTTGCTAGATAGTTACTTCTATTTGTGAGGATTGTCCCGGCGGTGTGGTGCTCACGGACATAGAGCCTCGAGCAAATGCACGGGCAGCGCGGGAAAGGCCGAACGATGTTGTTCGGCACGTTCTCGCGTCAGCGGCACGAGCAATATGCCATCAAGTCCATCACCGTCCACGGCCGGATGTCTTTCCTTATTTAGGGGGGGTTTCCAAGCAAGGGGGGTTTCCAAATAGAATTATCCGTCGAGCATGGCCAGCTTCGTTGACAGATGCGAGACGAACAAATTGATGTTCGCTTATGGCCCTTCCCTTAGTTCTTTGTTCGGGTCCCTGGGGTACCCACCCTGACTCCCGCTGACATAAGCACGCAAACTCGGCCTCTTCCCATCTTTGGAGACAGAGCGCGAGCGCCAATGTCGGGCGTCTGTGCACACCCCTACCAAGTGAAGCGCGTAAGGAATCAAAAGTAGGCTATGTAAATATAAGAGTTTTTTTTTAAATAATTTCTCTCTCAATGGCACTCTCGTTGACCATAGAACCAAGGCACACCAGAGGCAGCAAGGAACGATTCGGGCCAGTCAACTACACGCAACGGATATTTCAGCCCTCCCATAAGAATCCTAGAATACAAGAGCTCAGTTGTTTGGAGCGCAAACGACTGAGGGGGAGAACGAGTCGAGTCCGCTGTATAAGCATATAAGTACTGTGAAAGTAGAATGTACTGTACATATCTACAAGTAGGTAGGTAGCGAGAAAACGTATCATGTGGACATAATCCTGACAGAACGGAAAGGGGAATATATACTGGGCAGTGTACAATGCACCGTAAAGAAATGGATAAGTAGAAAATATACCGGAGCCATTCGTACGCCGAGCATTGTGAGAGCGCCGAGGCGGCGGGCGCTTATGTCTGGTAATGGACACGCCGAGCTCGTGTCGCGTTTGCCCGCCGGCAATACAACATAGCAACTAATAATGCATTGTTTGTTCTACAGTCAAACCTCTTAACCCATACCTCTAGCAAGCCATACACTCCCATAACCCATAGGTTTTATCAGCTACAAAACCAAAATTTACACCAAATTGACCTCCTCTCATACCATAACCTCCCATAACCACCCTAGGCCGTCTACTGAGGGTATGGGTTAAGAGGGGTTCGACTGTACCTTCACTGGAAGCAGTCAGAATAGTGAACGACCGAGGATGGGAGGGAACCGACATCTAGCGTACCCTGAAGGGTGCACGATCTCTCATGACGTCGATGTCATCGCGCCCTTCCTCTTGCCTGCGGCGCCGGCACACTAAAAATGTCCCTGACTGATTGCCGGAGGGTCCCGGCCCCGACCTTTCCGCCTCATAAGCCGGGTTAGCGGAAACACGTTGGATTGTCTGCAAACTTCCGGATATTCATCTTCTGAAAGTGTGTGCCCGGCAGAGAGATTTTTGTGAAGAAGCAAGGCGGGATAGCCGAAACAGGACTGCCAGACCCCAGGTACCCAGTCCGTCGGAGTTGATGGCAGGTCCGAAATAAGCGAAATGACAAAGACGTCCATGGGCACAATTGACTTCGGCAACGAAGCTGGCCACGGTCGACGACAGTATAAGGATGAGATCTCAGTCTCTCACGCGATGGTGTTCGTTATCATTTAGTGCATTTAGTGCCTTTTCCTCATTGGCTTGCACCTTATTCGTGCCTTCGGGCTCAGAAAGCTGACGAGGGAAAGAAGACAAAATATCGCTCTTCTGTCAGAAAAGTGACCCGTGCTAGTGTGCCAGCACAGTGAACAACGTATATGAAAGGGGCATCTAAGGGAAAAAACACCGAAAACGAAAGAAAGTGCTACCACGCTTATCTACGCATCAGAAGAAAGTCTTTCAATGCCAACCGCCGTCTTAAAGACGGTGTAAGAGTACTGAGAGGAAGAAGACCCCGCCAGGCCCAACCCCGGGTGGCACTTCTCGAAGTGGGAAAGCAGAGCCTCATGTCTCGGCGCCGTCTTCAGACACGCGTAAACGGGACACACCCAACAGATGCAGTGCGTCAGAACATGGCGGAGGTAGCTCGACTCCTTGAGCCCTCTGCCGCATCCCGGCCAGGCACAGCAGCAGTCACCTACACGGGCATGGTTGCCTGTAATGTCGTGGACATCCTTGAGGTGACGTAACAACTCGCCGACCGTGGTCAACTCGGCATTGCAGAGAGCCTCTATAGGAATGCTCTCAACAGTGCGGCTCGGGCGGCCGAAAAGGTCTGACACGACGTGGAGTTTGCACTGCATGGACCCACTGTACTGGTGTTGTATTTCGGCGGCAGAGAGCACTGCAGGGACTTGTGGTCGAGGAGCAGGATCGATGGCCGCCTCGATCCTGACTTGGCGGAACGAACTGCCGGGAGCATGTCGGCCATTCAGCTCCCAATTAGATGCCGGTGCTTCAGTATGGAATTGGGAGGGGATGATGGCGGAATAATCAGGCGAGAGCCGGTTGTAATTAGGCTGTTGAGAAGCCATCGGCACCGGCAGCTTAGAAAAAAGGAGCGTAAGCCTGAGCTGAAAGCAGAGAAAAAACCCGGCCGTCTCGCACCTCTTCTCGTGAAAATTCTTGGAAGGATATTAGAGCTAAACTTTGGGGGTGGAAAAGGTTTAAATTTGCTGTCGGGTCAGGCCCGCTTCCATGAAAATTGTGCATGGAAAATGGATTCATGTTCGACGTCTGACGTTGGATCCAAACACCCGTTTGCGGTGCATACTCCTGATGCTGCATGGCAGGATTCGAAACGTAGTGCACCATAGATTGGCCAGAGACGTCGTGAGTGCTCCAGCTTGGTGCGAAGGCGCTACTTTTGGGGCGTGTTAGTCGCATTTTCGTTTCGAGGAATCAGTTCTTACCTTTCATGACTCGGGACATGGTCGACGGGGAAGTGATACGGACCAACTTCCTCATCGGTTCGGCTGGCGCTGTTCCAACTTGGCCATGCTGATCCGACAGGATCGGTATAGTCGTTTTGAGAGCTCCTAGACACAACCAAGTCAGCTTTGTGGGGAAGCCTCCAACAGAGAAAAATGGTTCACATGAATTCTGCTCGAAGGGCGCAGGTATGCTTGCATGCTTGCAATGGACGAGGAGGAGAACCTTTATAGTCATTGGTGCGAGATATAGCATGAGTCCAACTGATCGGAGAGCTTGGATTCTCGAATTCGGCAACTAAACGGCTACGAGGGGCACAAAGACGACTCGCAGAAGAGTTCTGACAAGCTGGAGAATGGACGCGACGCAGGGATGCGACGGGCAGAAGCTCTCAGGCTGGCAGCATACGCCGAGCGGGATAGGCCAGCCGAAAAAGGGCACAGAAATACGTTGCATAGGCTGTGGCTTTGAGTTGGAGGGATTTCACCTCTAGAAGTTGGGAACTATTTTCAGCATCGATGGATATCCTCAAATGAACTGTTCACTGTCTGGTGAAGGATATTTCAAGGTTTTTCTTGAGCCTCTTTCGCGATAGCACTGGATGGGAAGGGTTCATGAATGGGATGCAATGGAGTAATTTTTACTCACTCTAGCCCATAGAATCAGCTATGTCATTCGAAGCGGACGCTTTCCGGGATTTCTCGCTGCAGGCAACGGAAGAGACGGTCCTAATATCAATAATTCCCAGTTCGCACCTTCAAATCGTTGCTTCAAGAAACCTTACTTCAACTTCTCACAGCAATGACAGGAGACCGAGACGAAGGTCGTCGCAATCGACTAGTTATTAACACGGCCATATGAGATGGCCAAAGGGGGCGCCAAATGAGGAAACTTACGCCAAATGAGCTTCCAGAGACGTTCGGAAACCGTCTATGACGATAACCATCGGATTGTGCTGGAGAGCCCGGGGGACGCGAGAATTGAAGGCTATAGCAACCGATTGACGTATTCATCCAAAACAGACAAGAAGTAGGGTATGAAAACTGGATCTGCGGAGGGTAGTTGTCTCGTTGCAGATATGATTCGTAGGCGGAAACCAGCAGAGAACGACGATAGCCAGGAAGTTTTATGATAATGGGAGAGCGGTGGGGAGATATTTTTTCACATATTAGTCGGCGAAAGTGATGTTCGTTCATAGGAAGCTTTGCGCATTGCAGAGCGTGAAAGGTGTGAACAAATGATGTCGGTATAACTGCAGTGGTATCCGTCGGAGTCTAAATACTGTGATCGCCCACGTGACACAGCCCCAACAGCCTTAGACGCCCGCTGCGCTCCATGCTTCAATATTAATATACAGCACCGGAAGGATCGTCTCCCGAAGATGTTAATCCCCGATATAGAGAATTACCTCATATATACCCGCCTGAAGCGTGAAACCACTCCAGAATGTATCTAGTCTTCTGGAGGAAGAAAGCCGAAGCTTGTCTTGCTACCTCCGGATTTTCTTACGAAACGGTCCCCACCGCGAGCACTGCCAGTATCCGGACGAGCTTGTTTCAAAACTCAGAGGCTTTTAACTAATTAATTTGTGCCCGATACGATCGCCAAAGCGTGACGAATTGGTCTGCAGGCTATTACTCGTGATTGGGCCATTAAACAACCAGAGGCCCCGGGATTTAATAAACAACAGCAGCATGTCAAATAAATTGTTCCGGGAAAATCGAGTCATGATGACAACCCAGCTGTGCATGCAATGTGTTCAAGTCAACTGCTACACATCCTGAATATGCGCCTCAAATGCCTCATAATTAGTAGCTAATGATTTTTCCCGAGGGTTGTATGCAAGATGTTGGTATCAAGATCGTCGTGGATGGGGGACTTCTTTGACGTTTCGTGCAGATTTCGCCAGGCAATCACGTATGGGACAAACTCACATATTCGAAACTAGGCGAACAAGATACTTCGTTTCAATGAAACGAGGTTGCTGTCTGGGGTGCTCGAGGGGTGCATCAGCAACACGACCTTCCACCTAGCAAAGCTCTTGTTGCGAAAAAAAATAAGGGGGACCAAAGGTTCTTCCTGTGGGTATCGTCAGGCCCATATCTATGAGGATTCTAAAGCACTCTGGTTGATTTAAGATTCCAGCTGATTGGAAGTGACCCCCGCCTCACCGCCTGTAATTGGCGTTCGTTTGACCCAAAAGAAGGATTATTCCCGACTGTCCGTTTGTGTAAATTTCGACGCGAGGCTCGAGCACGAATGAAGCGCAGGTGCTCGGCCGGAGGTGCTAGGGCCGTCGAATTTCGCTGATTTGGGTAGGCCTGCAGCGTGATTTCAAAGATCAGGAGCGACTGGCGCCAAGACCTCAAGGTTTATCGCTGGAGGAATTAATTGTTGAGCTGTTGAGCGGAAGTTGAGCGGAAGGTCCAACGATGTTGAGATGATGATGCCACGTGTTGATAACTATTGATTGGGTCAAGAAAGTTGGCGACCCTGTTTTTGTTTTGACCTTCACTCATCAAAGCATAAGAAAGGCACGCAGAATGAAGCCAAGTCGACCTCTGTCCCTTTCGCCGCCCCACCATGGGCGAATTCAGCGATCAAGTTCTGTCGCTCTTTGCTCGAGCTGCGTCTGAGCAGGTATGTCGGCGATTTGTGTCCTGCGAACTTCAAGGAGTGCTGATATTCTCTTCAGGGAGGTGTGATTTCGGGAGACAACCCAACTCATTACAACAAGGACAATCCGATTCGTTTATGGATCATCCAAGTCTGTGCGTACCGTCCCCAGGATTGAGTATGTGTACTTCTGACTTTACTATGTCGTAGTCATCATCATCGCCGTCACTCATATCCTCTCACTGGGTCTCTCGCGCCTCCGCCAGCCTCGGGTCATAGCAGAAGTCATCGGTGGTATCCTTCTGGGTCCTACCGTCATGGGCCGTATCCCACACTTCAGGGAGACCATCTTCCCCCTCGAGAGCATCCCCATCCTCACCATAACCAGTAACATCGGCCTCGTCCTCTTCCTCTTCCTTGTCGCCCTCGAAATCGACACCCGCCTGCTGAAGCGGAATATGTTCGCCTCGGCAAGCGTTTCTGCGGCGGGCCTCATCTTCCCCTTAGGTCTTGGCGCCGCTCTGGGTGTTGGGGTCTATAAGCAATTCATCGACGACACCGTCAACTTCGGCCACTTCCTCCTCTTCGTCGCCGTCGCCATCGGTATCACCGCTTTCCCCGTCCTCTGCCGGATCCTGACCGAGCTCAAGCTCCTCGACACCGAGGTTGGCCTTGTCGTTTTGTCGGCAGGAATTGGGAATGATGTCATTGGATGGGTTTTACTGGCCCTGACCGTCGCCCTTGTCAATGCCTCTTCTGGACTCACGGCGCTTTGGGTCCTTTTGGCAAGCACTGGATACACTATCGCTCTCCTCTATCCTGGCCGCTGGGCCTACCGCTGGTTGGCTCGACGTACAGGCAGTTTGGAGCAGGGCTGCCCGACGCCGTTCTTGATGACGGTCACCATCCTCGTCGTGTTGGCTTCGGCCTTCTTCACTGACATTATCGGAGTTCACGCCATTTTTGGTGAGTTACGTTCACATAGTCTGTTTATCTGTTCTGACCCGTTCTTTTTACAGGCGGATTTCTGGCAGGGTTGATCATCCCCCATGATAACGGCCTCGCCATCTCCATTGTGGAAAAATTGGAAGACCTCATCTCCATCCTGTTCTTGCCAATCGTGAGTTGTCTGTCGTGATAATCCCCAGAAAACACCTGATTCCCGTTCTGTCAGTACTTCACGCTCTCTGGACTAAAAACCAACTTGGGCTTGCTCAACACCGGTACTGACTGGGGTTACATCGTCCTCATCTGCGCTGTCGCCTTTTGTTCGAAATTCTTTGCCTGCGGAGCAGCGGCATTCTTCAGTGGCTTTAACTGGAGAGAGGCTGGCGCCATTGGGTCTCTCATGTCCTGCAAGGGGTACGTTTCTCTTTAACCCACGTCTACCTTCCACTGATTTTCTTTCTTTAGACTCGTCGAGCTCATCGTGCTCAATATCGGTCTTCAAGCCAAGATCCTCAATGAGCGTGCATTCTCGATGTTCGTCGTCCACGCCCTCGTACTTACGTTCATGACGACTCCCCTCGTCATCGCATTCTATCCTCCTAAATACCGTATTCATCACCGAGGAGGAGACGAAAAACCTGCTGGAGACGAAGCCGCTTTGCCTCCAAGGCCGCCCTCGAATGACGATCACAAGACCAAGTTCTCGCTCGTCTTGGACAAGATCGAAGCCCTTCCCGCTGCTATGACCTTGTCGCAGCTTTTGCACAATCCTTCAGCGGTCATGCCCTCTTCACACCTCTCCGGCGTCGATGCCAAGACTTTGGAAGCTGGCCTGGACGATGAGGACCGTGCAGAGGCGCCTCCTCAATCTGCAATTACAATTGAAGCCCTCCGTCTCATGGAGCTCACTGCCAGGACGTCCGCTGTCCTCAGGTCTCAGGAAGCCGAATCGCTGATTTACAACGACCCTGTCATCTCGGTGTACAAGACTTTCGGCCACCTCAACCGCTTCAACGTATCCGCGAACCTCTCCGTCGTCAACTTCGAGGAGTTTCCCGATGCCGTAGCCAAGCACGTGAAGGACACTGGATCTGAGATGGTCATCGTTCCTTGGCCAAGGGGCATCACCTCCGTGCTCGAGGAGGAGGCCCAGGGACAGCAGGCTGGGACGCGCAACCCCTTCGACGGCATCTTCCATAAGACGACGACGGAGGACCAGACGAGCTCCGTCGTATACTCCGAGTTCATCCGCAGCGTGATCTCGCAGTCGCCCGGCGATACTGCGCTGTTTGTGGACCGTGGTCTGACGACGGCCTCGACGGGCAACATGAAGCAGCATCTCTTCTTGCCGTTCTTTGGCGGCCCGGATGACCGCCTGGCATTGACGTTCTTGATGCAGCTCTGCGAAAACTATGCTGTTAGCGCCACTGTTGTGAAGATGACGACGAAGGACGATGACAATGCCTCGAAGATGACTGACGACGCCAAGTCGTCCACTGCCCTTTCGCCCACGTTCCACAACGTGAGTCGTTCTTCTTTTCGTTGAATCTACCCGTCCATATACTGACTGGTGATCTCTATTCTAGACCATCGCTGCTGCTGACACTGTCTACGGCCAACATTACATCCAAACCCGCCTGGAGTCCGACACGGCTGACAACCTCCTCTGGAGCAAGTACACTACCCCAAACACCGTGCACCCGTTGAACGTCGCCTCCGCTCTCACTCGCGTCTCCTTCGTCCACGAATCCGCCACCAAGCCCCTCCACCTCGTTGCCGAGCTCGCCAAACAAGAGGCAGCGATTAGCCTCGCACTCTCAGGCAAGACCCTCATCGTCCTCGCTGGCAGGTCGCGCCGTATGGCTGTCGAGAACCTCGGGGGCGAGCTCAGGACCCTCATCGCCGAGACGGGGTCGTCGATCAGCTCCTCGGTGCCGAAGACTCTCGGTGACGTCGGCGCAGGCCTTGTCGCTGCTGGCGTCAACGCGAGCTTGCTCATCCTCCAGGCCGCTCCTTCCACTGCTGTGTCGTGAGTTCAGTTTCGCTTGCGTGCCTAGTCCGGCAACGCTGTTATTTTTTAACAATAATATTTATGATTTATATGAAATGATGATCTCTTGTACGATACCTGTTTCGATGTCTTCTACCGTTACGGGCCTTATTTCGTTCGCCGAGTACAGCTATTAGCTACCAGATGCACAAGTTCTTCCAACCGATACATCTGCTCAAGGAGTATCTTCATGTACCCCTTTCAGTGGGTCATAATCCTCATGGACGGAAAGCTCCGCCCAGTTCCCTGCACGGTTGCTTCCGGTTGTGCAATGCCTCAGAGTGTCCGTTCTCGTCGGGGCGAGTCGACCACGCGCTCTATCCAATGCTCGAATCGTTGATTTCTCTTGTCAAGATAGCCTTCGGGGTACTAATCCCTCGGCTCGTTCGAGAAGAGGAGCGCGGACTTGGGTGGACCGATCTTCTATGGATACTTGGCCGGCTCGGCCTCGAAGAAGATCGCTACTGACAGCTAACTCCTCACGATAGATATGCATCAACCAGTTACAAGACAACATAGAAGCTATGAAAAAAGATCGAAAGCGTTCAGCTAAAAGTTCCAGTATCCAGATTTTCAACGAATTCAACAGACAATGCTTGATCTCCTCGCCTCGATGTCCTTTATACGTTCCAGATCTGATTAGTGTTGAAATCCGTGCATTGCCAAGTCTGAAGTTGGTTTCCGTTGGTGAAGAGACCGTTAGTCAAGTCAGTGCATTGGCCTGCATCGAGGTTGATATCAGTCTCGATTAATTACAGAAGAGCATATGTGATTTACCTTGTCCTTCCAGAGCAATACGATTATCATTAGTGTAATGCCATTGCTGTGCCGGTAAGCTATCGTAGCATTGCCAAATCTTCAACCCAACCCCATCTGCTGGGCCTAGCACGATACTTCATTAATAGGAAAACTAGCAAAAAGCACTGAAGACTCACTTGATCCTGCGTCGAGGCAGAAGTTGGTTCCAGCAAGCTGGACCTTGGTACTTCCACGAGTAATGAACCAGCGCTGAGCCGGGGTGTCATTGCAATCATACCTGAAGCACAATCATAACTAAGGCCTTGGAAAAAATAGATATGACTGACACTTGAACGGCAGTACCGCTCGCGAATTGGGCACCACGAACGTCCATGCACTTCAAGAAGTTGCCGTTAGGGTGGATGGGAATGCCGGGGTTTGGGGGAAGTTGCCCATCGGGACAAAATCTGTGCGGCTTGTGAGCATAATGCAGCTAAGTAGACGCCCTACAACGCACGTTATGTCGAAAGCGAGATTGGGATAAGGGCAATTATAAGAGTACGGCGGGGTCGTTGAGTTCGGTGGGGGAGGGAACCCTTGAGGAACCCCAGTAAACGCCTCTGGGCAGTTAGCGTCATTGCATGTGATGTCGGGGCAGAAACCTTGCGACTGAGTGATTTATCGATAAGCGTAAGATCGCAACAGAAGAGGATGTACTCACTACTCTCGGCGCAATCATCAATCCAGTGTTAATCGCTCCAGCTTCCTTGATCATCCAATACGAATTCTAACGGAAGAGTGAGTGAAACTCGCGGTGAAGGGTATTCTCGAGAGCCTACCACCCAGAAAGCAGCACGAGTCGTCCCCACGCCATTGAACCTTCCGCCATTGAGATCGGTGTACCAAAACCCTGCACCGACATTCTCAATCTTGGTCACGTCGCCACCAGCAGGGATAATCTGGTCGAGGACCCCTCCAATAAAAAGGTTGATGGCGCGAGGACATCTGTTGTGAACATAGTACGGGCGAGTGACTCCCTGGCGAGATTCGAGGGGAGATCCCCTCGTGATCAATGGGAGGATAGAGAAAAGGATAGGTAGCAACATTTTTGGAAGCTTGACGAAACAGGACTGCGAAGTCGAGTAGCGCTATTGGATTGAGGCCCTTTTATACCTCCTCGCTCTCGGTACGAACGAGGCCGTGCAAAGCAGAAACGTTAGTTGTTCCATTCTTCCAGAGACCAGGCTTCGAGCTCGAGGTTTGAATTTTGATAGTCCATCAGTCATCGCCGTCAGAAGCGGGGAGAGACAGTTCATTGCGGTCAGCCCTGACCAGTTCATTTCATGAGGAAAGGTATTTAGAGCGTAGGACAGAGCGTAGGACAGCATCAATTTGACTTCGCGAACGTACTGGAGGGCCAAGAATCTGGTCATTGATCTAATGCGAGTTGACTTATGTCCCTTCCGGAGATCTTATAAATCCAAGATGCACATACGATCGAGTGGGAGTCGAGAAAGCGGGTTCCGAAGTTTGCAACTCTTGAATTATAAGAGGCTGATTGCAACAGGCATCAACAGTGTGCAAGATGGGGACAAGTATGGGTAGGGATCCGGGCTCGACTACTTACTATGCCTAGTACCCCTCGAGCCTCCCCATTGGATGTGAGCAGGAAGGCAGTAATATGAACGCTAGCGAGCATTCAAAAGTCACAAGAGGCAGAGACTGAGCAGGGTGGGGAAGAGCGTCGAAGTTGAACTCCCGGCCCCGTCTCGGAGCTCCCGGACTGATGCCGATTCGATTTCCGCATGCTGAGCTTTGCGTTCTCTCCATGGACTGCCGTCGATGTCTGTATTGAGCCTCTCAGCGGGGGTGGAACACTGTTAGAACCATCCTCAAGCTACCTTAAAGCTACGGACTATAATTACTCCACAGGAAAGAATGTATTTACCTTTAACCTCGGAGGGATCGCCCGGGTAGGTGGCATTCCCCTATTCCTCCCCCTTGACTCAGAGCAGAAGAAATCCTCTGCATATACCCACCTCAGGGAGATCGTAAAAGTTCCTAGTGGCTATGACCCATTGCGGAGGTCCGGGCGTCATACCCCACCGTTGCCCAGAGACATCCATAGCCAGGCTCATATGCTTTACGTCAGGACGTTTTATAATTAGACGCCCCGTGCACCTCGGAAACACTTCAAATGCTATACGACTTCCTATCCGTCCCCCACTGATACGCGAATGCACGGAGGCGTCAGAAGGTAAAATATTTCGCTGGGCGCTTAAATCAAAGAGTTCTCTTAAATATAAGAGCTATATGTATTATAGGGAAAGCAGGTATAAAACAAGCAAGGACGTTTTTCGATACAGCATGGTCAAATAAAAAAATAAATGCGCAACAGAAATAGAGTTATGACTTGACCAGCCCAGCTGTGCGACCATGCGTTCTCTCGTTCCAGCTATCTTGAATATGGCGTACCATACTGATTGGCTCAAATTCCTGCCCACCCGAGAATTTTCCCTGCGGGTGTCATTTTTGAGGTGGGAAGTAAGACGCATCCGACTTCTTGGGAAGGACCTTTACACTCCGTGGCAGTTTGCGCCGGGCAGTCGCGTATAGGCAAACCGCCAGTCCCACGCAATGAGGAGGACGTGGCCTAAAGTAGCTTGTCCCGTAGCCCTTCCCGCATTGGTGCCATGCACAGGCAGCAGTCGCCCCTTCCGGGCCGCATGGTTGGCGTAATGTCGTGCGTCCCCCCCTGAGTGGGTAACAAGGCCATCCACGCTGCTGACGCTGAGCATCGCACAGCGTCCATAGCGAGCAGAAGGCAAAGGGCCCTAATTCCGAACAATCGCCCCCGTTGGCGTCCTTTCTATCAAATGAAGACAAACACCGGATGGATCCTCCGTACCGGCGAAGATTCTCTGGAGGCGAAAGGATGGGGCCGGTTGTACCCAGAGAACGGAAAGATGCGGTCCGTGTGCAGTGCCTTCCGTCCGGCCCCGAACGCCGATCGACGAGTAGCAGGGGACAGATGGTCGGCGGTGACCCTCCAGTCGCATAGCCGAAAGAGCCCTGCTTCGAGGGTTCGGCTGGGGGTGACAAGATAGTATCGGTGTGAGGGGAAGCGTATTCCGATCCTGTTGATACTGTCTGACGATCCCTCCCTGGTATGCCCACCTGGGTTTTGGGGATGTACTAACAAGGAGAAGAAAGAGCGTTAGCACATTCTCAGTACAAAGAGGCGCCAACCTTCCACTCCACGCTGGTCAGGCGACCCTGTGCTCAGGCGATTCCCGCAGCAGTGCTGGAAGTTCGTAATAGAAGGTTCGATCGCCGTGAACAGCGCTGCCGTGAAGGTTGTCCATGACATTGTTCGTGGATAAGTTAAAAAAGTGTCCGTCGGATGGGTTCCGCGCCCTAACACGCAAACTTGTCTGCACGACCACTGATTGGCTCGCGAACGGCCGGTGTCCTGGGCCTTGGGTCGAATACGTATGTGCTGGGTATGACAGAAAGTTGGGTCGGTGGGGGGCGTTAGAGCAGTCTGTACGCGTAGGGAGGGTGCAGTAAATCTTGTCAGCCAGGGAACGGAGGCCGCGTAGCAAAGGGCGACTTACTCGGGGAAGGCTGCAGACCAGGCGCGTTCTGAAGCTACCTCTCCACGCTCTTCAGGGGCATTTATAATTTTTGCCAAACTATGCATTGGGTCCTGAAGTCACGGACAGACTACCACGGAAGGGGAGCGACCAAACTCGTCTTCCTTCTTCCCGCATCTCATAGCCCATTGGAGCGGTGTCGAGGGCATTCTTGCCGGCCTCTAAGGAAAGGGCTTAAATGATAGCTGGCGCACGAGTACATGAGTCAGTGCTCCTCAACAAGCCTAGCGCAGGACCCATATGACCCAAAGTGAGACGGGATTCAGCATGTGAATCGGCAGTAAGGATACTCCGAGATTACGTGCCAACTACCCCCGTGGCAAATCGTTCGTTCGATGGACGGGATTTACTGTGGGGTGATTCAATTTTCGTCTTGATTTGCCAAGAAGAATCTTGGCCGAAGCAAGCGCCGACTGAGAAATTCTTTAAAAAAATTAACAGAAAAGGGGGGATTGACCTTTCTTGGTCTCGGAGAGTATCTTCGCTCTAGTGATTCGGTTGAACCACCTGAACAATTCTGTCAGAGGGTTCAACTGGTGTATTCCTAACTCTCCCCAGGAAGAGGTAAGTGAAGCAGCTCGGCCCTCCCGCCGACACCAATTGAGGCAGCCGTATTATTAACGTTAGAGTCGTCCCTAAACAAAGAATTCTACCACAGAGATTGACAATTAATGGCGTCCTTGGGGTGCATTCCAAATGAGCAGGACACGGCACTACCAGAGCCTGAGGAATAGAGACGCGAGGACCGGGAATTTCGCCAACTGCGAATAATCTGTATGCCGTTCCAGGTGCTCGAACCTAATCTAAGCTAGACGCAGGACTGCGCGCCTTGAGTCGCACCGCCCCATTGGCGTGCTGCGAACCAAATTTACCCTGAAGATACCGCAAACTCAGCAACGTAGTAAACCTGAAGACTTCCGATCAAGCTTGGACTCGCTGGGGCGTGCGGTCTGAGACGCGCGGCGCCGACGACGAGATAGGTCCCATATTCCGACGCGACACCGCAGCTGGACGGAGAGTTACGAAAAGGCAAAAGCGTGTGAAGAGGTCGTAAGTAAGGCAGATGGTCTCATCATGATCACAACACAAATTAGACTACGGTCCTAGACCACAGTTGGAACGTGACGTACTCATTAAATATATGCCTCGAGGACACTGCGACTTGACTACTTTCGTCAAAGAATCGATCGTATAAATTAGATTAATGAAGTGTATAACCGGCACTGTCAAGAGGAACAAATGCACACTGACACCTACTGACACGTAAGATGAGGNGTAGACCTGTCGTGAGTCCGTGAGTGCAGCAGAGTACAGCGTCGGAATCGCGATAGTCAGCGACGAAGGTGGGGCGGGGGGCTGACGATAGCATAAGGCAGAAACGTGGCCGTGGGGGCGAGGCGGTGGGGGTATGAGGAAGGAGGGATGTAGGTACCATCAAACAACGAAGTAGATACAAAAGACGACGACGGACGACGGATCGGAAGAGGATAGAGATAGATAATCAGAACGAACACCGAAAACAACGAACTCTCGGAACCAGTCAGCACACCTCCTCGTCCCTACACCGTCGTGTAGCTCCATATCCTGGCCTGCCAGTCACCCGAGCCGGTGGCGAGGACGTTGCCCGCGGGGCTGAGGTCGATCGAGATGACGCTGTTCTTGTGACCCTGGAGCATGCACTGCACGATCGCGTTGTGGGCGTCCCAGAACTGCACTCCTCGGTCCTTGGAGCCGGAGACGACCCATACGCCGTCGTGCGAGACGGCCACGGAGAGGACATAGTCCTGAAAAAGGAGGGTTAGTAAAATGAAGACGAGAGAAGGGGAAAAAGGAAGGAAGGAAGGAAATGTGAAATGAGTAAGAACTGTAAATGAATATAGAAAAAAAAGTGAAATGAGGACGAAATATAAATGAAAAAGGGAAAGAAAAATATCAAGAATGAAAGTGAGAAAAAAAATATGCAGTAAAACAAGAAAAAAGGAAAGAGCGGAAAACACACCTTATGCCCCGTAAAGTTCATCGTGCACTGGCTCGCCTTATCCAAATCCTTCCTGCCCGCACCGCCCGGTCCACTCACGATGCCACCATTCGCCGCTCCCTCCTTCCGGCCCTTGACACCGCCAGAGCCAATCAGCCCACTCACATCCCAATACTTCAACGTCTTGTCCAAGCTCCCGCTGACCAAGCCCTTCCCATCAGGGGTGAACGCGACGCTATACACACTATCCCTATGCCCCCGTAGCCGCTCCACGAGCGTGGCAGTAGCCACGTCCCAGATGCGCACGACGGTGTCGAGACTGCCGGCGGCAACGAACCTCCCATCGGGCGAGATGGCGACAGACGTCACACCGGCGTCGTTGTTCAGCGAGTCGGGGTCGTTGATGGTCAGGACCTTGGAGGTGCCGTCCATCATGTCCCAGATCCGCGCGGTCTTGTCGCCGGAGCCAGAGACGATGAGCCGGCCGTCGAGCGAGAAGTCAAGGGAGTAGATTTCTTGCTGGTGTCCGTCGAAGACGTTCCGGATGCGCTTCTTTGCGATGTCCCAGATCTATGCGGTCATAAGAAGGTATTCTTGGCGAGATAAGGGAGAGATGGGGGTGCTTACTCGGATTTGCTTGTCCTCTGCACCTGTGGCGAGGTATTTGCCGTCTGGGCTGAAGCATACGCTTCGTATGTACAGATCGCCGGCCTTGCCAGCAGAATCGTCCACCAACACGCTGGAAAATACAAATGTATGCGTCAAAAACACTTGAAAAAAATTTTACATAAAAAAAGCACACGCACCAAGTCTTCGCACCCGACTTGGTATCGTAGATTTGCGCCGTCCGATTACATCCCGTCGCCAAATACTTCCCATCTGCTGAGAAGCGCACACAGCAGACCACACTCTCGTGCATCAATGTATGCATCAGGTTCACATCGAGCACGCGCTTGACTTTGGGGTTGAAGATGGCAAACCAGTCTGCGCCTTCCTTCTTCAGTTCAGGCGGGATGTTGTGGATATCGAGATCGTCCGGAAAACTTGGGGGCACGCCCGCGCCAGGCACGACAGCAGTGGAGGGCCCAGCGCCGCCTGCAGTGCCAGGGGGTCCGCCGCCGCCACCGGGACCCATGGTGCTGCCAGGCCCGCCCGGCATAAGGCCGAGGGAGTTGCCCTCCATGCTGCCGCCGGGGCCGGCACCAGGAGGGACGGAGGAAGAGGCGTATGGCGGTCCTTGCTGGGACGGCGGGGGCGGGTGGCCGGGTGGGCCGCCGGCGCCGGGGATGTTGGGCGGTGGAGGGCCGATGGATGAGGAGGGCGGGGGCAGCTTCGGGGTAGGTCCGGGGCCGAGGGACGGGCTATAGTTGTCCGGCCGATCGTTCTTGATCCTGTCCGCCTTGAGCCGCTTGGGGTCGCGCTGGTCGACGAGGCGCTCTCGTTCCCGGTCCCGTTCGCGCTCACGGTCGCGGGGGTCCCGCTCCCGGTCGACCACCATCCGGTCGCGGTCGCGCTCTCTGTCACGGTCGCGGTCGCGGTCCCGCACATCTCGCTCGCGTGCATCCCTCTCACCCAGCCCTACGGGCACCATCCGCTCGCGCTCGCGTGCATCCCGGTCTCGCAGGTCTCGTTCTCGTTCTCGGTCACGCTCCCGGTCGCGTTCGCGGTAGTAAGGATCTCCTGCGTACATGCCTTGCGGTGCCCCAGCACCCTGCAGCCCTGGTGGTCCACCAGCACCGCCTAACCCGGGACCCATTCCCATTCCCTGACCAGGACCAACGACTGGCGGCCCTCCTGGGCCTGTCGCAATGCCTGCATGGGCAGCAGCCGGCCCAGGGCCGTTGCTGGGTCCACCAAGTGATGCAATGCCCTGCGTAACGTTCGCCCTGCTTTCGGCGCGTACGCGTGCGATCTCCTCTTCGTAGTGCTGTCGGATCTTCCCATGCTGCGATTCAAGGTCGTACAGTGATTGTCGTATTATGTTCAGTTCGTTAACTTGCGAGGCGACTGCGATGGTTCAAAATTCCGATGAAAAAGGACATGCCAAGATCGTGGACGAGATGGGGGACCGAGATAGGAGAGTGTAGTCAAGGCATGATGAGACGCAAGGAGCATGTAAGATCGAGTAAAAAGACCCACTTTTGGACTCGTATTCGTCTCTTTGTCCTCTCATGATGTTGAGCTCCTGGGTGAGGAGTTCAAATTCCTGTCGTATGCCATCGAGCGACTCGTCGAGGCGACCGCGGGTGTTGGCAGCGCCGGGAGCGGGTGGGCCTGTTGGCTGTAGGGAGCGGTGCTGTGAAGGATGAGATGCAGGAGGGTGAGCCATGGTCGACGAGGTGGAGGATGAAAGAGACGGAAAAAAGAGGGGAGAAACGGATGGAGGGCGATGTTGATGTTGGTGACAGGGCGGGTGGAGGTGAGGAGAGGGACGTGGGAAAGCAAATGTCAGGCTACGCCCGGCTTCTGAACGCAGAGGGCAAGCGCGGGACGAAGGCTGCGGAGTTGGCGATAAAGAGGAGAGGAGAGGCCCGACACGTGTCCTATGCACGGATGTATATTCCATCCCACCCCTTTTAGCCTCTCGACAAATCGCGCCCACCTCTGCCACCCTCGCCCACCACACCACACAAAGACACAAAGACTCACGTTGTATATCGCCGACGTCGACATGGCTTGCAGACCAGTCCTGTCCTCTGCTCTGCTGTCCTGCTTTGTCCACGCTAGTCGTATTTTTCAAAATTCAGCCAAGGCCCGATTTCGCGGAGTGATGGTCGTGAGCGTGTGTGGTTCGTCGTGGGCGGCGGTGTTGTGAGGCGGGGGAAAGAACGAGGGGTGGAGGGGTATTTTGGGTGTTGCGAGGGAGGGAGTGGCGGGGGAGGGAGAGTTGGCGGCGCACGGACAATTACGAAGGTGCGATTGGATCTGCCCCGGGTGCCTTTTATACCCAGACCACCCACTGCCCAACAGAAAAAGAAGCCGCAATCCTGATCTCCCTCCCACGCACGTCAATCGACTGATCAAAGCCCAAAGAGGACTTGCCGCCGGGATCTCCTTATTGGGAACTCCTCCTTCACGTTCTCGCGGCCAAAGCGAGGCCCTTCTTTCTGCCACGGCACACCCAGAAAAGTGGGAACAAACCCAAATCGTCTTTTCCTTTTCTCCCACCTGGGCGTTCGATTCCCAACGCCCACACCCACTCCTCGATCCCATCAACCGAGGATCTAGCTCTTTTGGGGACACAACTTTCGTTTCTAGCCACCCATGTCGCTCCACCCGGCCGACTCCACGCTCAAGTGCGCACGGCTCGCTCGATCCTGCAGTGCCATCGCCCGAAGGGCCAGCCAAGCCTCCCCTCCTTCCGAGATTAATCTCGCTGGTCCCTAGGCAGACCGCTCGTGTGTGTCGATCGTACATGAGATTCATACGACAGCTAATTGTGTCGTGTCGTCAACCTAGGGTGAGTTCTCAACCAATCTCTGAAAACGTGATTTAATCGTCGCGTAAGGACGGGAAGCTTCCAGATTCGATATGACGATGCGAAGTGACGCTGACGGCACTTGTCATACCCACGTCCTTCAGTTATAGGCTCTGTATGTCAGTGTCCGCCTGCCTTCCACCACCACGCTTCAACGATTCTTCCCAGCAACGGCGGACGTGATGTATGACTTCTGAGCCCGTGCTTCGTCCTAAATATACATCAACGGCCGCTGACATACGTGCGTCTCCTGGTTCGACGCCTGATTCGAATTCGAATTCGTATGTCCACCTCCGACATTCCCTCCGAACGGCCAAGCGAAATCCTTGCCACTGACGCCGGGACAGGAAGATCAGGTGCTATCACTTCCTTCGTGCGATGCAGGTCATTCATTGACGCGATCGCGAAGTCGAAGTCGAATTCGAAGCGGCACGCAACAAACCGGCGCAAGAGCTCTTTGTACCACTCGGATTATACTCTCGCATATGCTTTTCAAGTTGGAACTCCGCGAACGTGCCCACCCCACCCGGCGCGTTCCTCTCGAACCTCGAAGCTAAGCTAAGCTAAGCTTCAGGCTCCGTGTCACTCGTGGCCGCGCAAGGGCATTCGATCTCAACTTTCTTCTGCATCGCCCAGTCGCAGCACTCACCCCAAGACCCAAGGCAACTATGAATAGACGACGCAGGCTCCGTAGCGGCCCAACGTTGCTGGACCCCGCTAGCCTTTCGGTCCCTTTTCCGAGCCCGAGTCTGCCCCGGTGCAAGATGCTAAGTCAATTCTCCGAATCCCTTACATACGCCTACGTACTCACTTATCATCTGTCGACCCGAGTCGAGTCTGATATAAAAGAACGCAGCAGGGGGACCGTGCCAATGTCATAGCCAGACTAAGCCTAGGGATACTCTAACGGCAGTTCGGCCGCCCCATTAACTGGGCAGTGGGCAGTAGACCATCGATCTTCTGAATGGTACGTGCCGTCAATTAATCGTAGAAGTGATAGAGGGTGACGCGATGGGCGGATTGGTGGAGTAAAGACGGCTTTTGGCACGGGTTGAGGCTTTGAGATTAACTCGGAGGCTAAGGCTCCAGATGGCTAGTGCGAGTATGTAAGGTAAGATACCATTATGCTAGAATGAGATATGCTAGGGTAGGATAAAGAAGGCGGGAAGAGGGAGGAAATGAAACATTCGTCATGCATTCATGAATCCGACTCGCGATGATTTCATCGTGCCAACGGCCCTGCCGGAAGCCGTCCTCGCGAGGAAGAGCTTCTAACTCCCTCGTTGAACGTCTATTGATTAGTGATTAGTGATCCATTAACAGCGAACATCGAGTACTATACTCGATAAAGCGCCCTTGTTCAAGTTCAACATGATCGTTCTTCCGACTTTGGTCTCGCTCGGATTGCATCGCGTTCTACCCTCACCTTCCGTAACATAAGATAAGTATCATATCATATCCAGGGCTGATGCTAGTAGCTGATCCACTTCTTCCTCCTCGTCACATTCCCCACGGCTGAATAAACCTCGCCCAAGTAGCTATGAACTGGTCTGCTATGCACGTAAGCCAATGCTATCGGCCTAATAGCGCCCATACGCGCCTATCTAGGCTTGCGCACGCTATCTCATCTAATCTTGTCCTGGATACTTTACCCTTGCTGGCCCTATGCTGTCATCGCCGTCAAGGGCGAACGATAGGATCAAGCGCGTACGGGACGCAGTTGGGCGTCCTCCCATAAATGCCGTCGATAAAATTGGGATGATGGGGTATTTGATGGGGTATTTACCGGATGATGCCCCGGGATGAAGGATGGGGGACCGGAACGTCATTTATTTTGGGAAAACTAGGCTTTAAATTCGAAGGTACAGTAAGAATCGAGCATCGCCTTCTGATTTGTGCTTCCGGAGGCCTGATTCTTGATATGTTCTTGTCACTTGATCTTTGAATCTGATGTCATGGTTCCTCGTGGGGCAGGCCTTACATTGTGTAATCAGATAAGGAACAGGTCGGACAGGGCGGGGGAGAAGGGATTCGAAGATCAGGGAATTCACCGTTAGATTGGTAGGACCGGCAAGAAGGCGCGTTGGGCGGGCGCTTAACTGGTTTTGACCCCTGAGCGGCCTTCGGGAGACTCACAAGCGTGCGTTGTGATCGCATTGAGGAAAGGCGCCCGTGCACAAAAGACGTTCGACTAGCTAGAGCCTTCATCGTCCTACGTCGCATTCCCCCCGCCGAGTGCCCCCTTTTTTCCGAAGAGCACGGCGCGCGCCAAAAGTGAACACATCCCCTTTTTCCTTCCCACTACTTTCCTTTGAATCAAATCAGATATGGAAGACTCCATCCGCCCTCGGAATTGGTATTGGTGGCGCCGACATATGCGCTCGTGAGCTTTGAGTGACTTACATCATCTTCCTGTACTCAATGGCACTTTCCGGACGTTGGCGTGCGTGGGTGACTGCATCATGATGCATCTGCCATCACGAACAGCGCCTCAACGCCCCACCGGCGCTAACGCTCCTTGTGGCCGATATTTCAATGTGGTTGTGATGACGTTTGTGATGCTGAGTATATCGGACGCGGGTCTAGGGCGCTCGGCGGACGATGCACTCTATATGCACGTAAGTGGGCTGTCCTGTCCGAGTCACTTCTCGTGTGCTGACGGTGACAATGCAGTGTCGGAAGTACGACATGGCCCCGTCTGCAGTGCTTATCTGCTTGCCAACGCCAACGCCAACATGACAATAGGCCAGTCCTCGCGGGCCTGTTGAGGGTTAAATGTCTTCTGTGCCTACTTTAACTGGTACACAAGGCTCAGCGATTGATCAAGGGCCTTCGAGTGAGTCGTTCGCTAATGGAGTATGCCTGTATTAGCAAGATCTATGTGCACGATCGAAGAGAGATAACATACGTTCTCATCATCCTCATAAGCACTCGAGTACGCTTGTGTGCCGGTGTTAGTGGACAAGCATCCCTCGGCTCTAACCATCCACCGTCCTCTCTCATGATCGCAGATGTGTCAGTCCTGAGCCACCATTTCATTTCTAGCGCCATCTTTAGGGTGCGAGTCTAAATCTATAAACAAACCTCCAAGGGCCAGATTCGCCCTACTTATAAACAAGAGGTATCAAAGAGGGTTCAACTCCAGGTTCGGACGCGGATGGGGCGTGCCGAAGCGCTTCTGTTTACCCGAGTCCAGTCGGGTGACTTGGATTCGCGAATCGCGAGGGGATGACAGAGCGACGCTAACTCGTGCTCCTGTGACGTGCATGGAAGGTGATGGGACATTTGGAACAAGGAATTGGCGTGGGACGGTCTCCTTCAAGGTCCGGGAGATATGTACTAATAGGTTTGCTTATTTGCGTTTGAGATCAGAACCTTGTGGGCCCCGTCAGCAAACTTTGTTAATGGGTAAGGCTTTTTATAGGGCACCGGGCGAGGTGGGGGAAATCATTCATCGTTGCATTATTTATAAAAACCCTCACCTTGTTTGTCTAGTGTCCCTCACGTCATTCGACGTACGGTTCTTGTTCAAGCTTATAAAGGTTTTCTGAGGCCTTCCTTCGCTCAGGTAAGTCGGTCTAGAAACCCTGGGAGGCACTCTACCGAACTCGCAAGACACGGAAAAGTTATCGACATTTCGGCCCTCGGAAAAAAATACACGCCTTCTTGGTCCCTCTGTACTTCCTTACTCCTTTGCTTTAAGTGTGGCATATTTGAGATCGAGATGCCGGCAACACCACTTCTCAGGCCTCACGCCAGGTCGCTGTCTCAAAAAAAAAGTCCACTCTCGACACTCCTCCACCAACCCGCTGATCCTCGTCTAACAATATCCTAAGCCTCAATTTCATTGGACCAAACCGAAATATTCGAGTCGACCTACTATAATGCCCTCAAAATGCCTCGTTCCACTTTACACCCTCTTCTAATTCGACAATCTCAGCCGCTGAGCGCGAGGTACAAGAGAATGCCTGCTTTCAAGCTCGTGGATGATTGTCAACCTCTGAGTCCTTCATTGGGCTTATTTGACACCGCCCAATTTTTCTGTATCGTTCCACCTAGCAAGGAATAATCTCGAGGACTCTTCGCTCTTCTATACTTCCGCACCCCTCCTTTACATAGTGTGAGTAATTACTAATCCATATCGAGATCAGCTGGATGCGAAGAGATTTCTCCTAACCGGGCCGGCGAAGGCCCGATTTGCCAGTACGCCACTACCTCTGTGGAATGCGATTGGCTGCGAAGATCTGCTTCCGTGGCACTGTTCGCAGTTGCAACGTTGAGCGCTTGTAAGTATGTACTTAAAGTTCTAGCGGAGCGATCGCTAATCGCGGCTTCAAATTCCCTTCGCGGTTATAAACGCGCAATGATGATGCAAGTTGAAGCTAAGCATGACGGGCTTGTCACCACCTCTTGTCCCGCTTCCATCATGGACGCTCAGACCCGCGAACTGTCTGGCGGGTAGGGGTCGCGTCTTGGCAACAAAATCCTCGAGCTGATCGCCGACGAGCTCGTCACAGCTTGCCAGCACCGCAGCCAGCACTGCGACGACATAGACAGGACAATCATCCTACTCTCGTACTGTCACAAATAACGGATTGACAATGCGACAATACTGTTTAATTGTACCTGTTCCATGAAGCTTTTTGGGCTGGATGTTTTCACTTCGAGGTCCTTCAATGTCGCATTGCGTGCTGCATTGGGCCACACGAGAAAACATTGGAGAAAAATGGCAATTTCCAGCATCGCGTTCTCGTTCAAAAAAAAGTAACTGGTGGACTGAACGACGTCTATGGATCATGTACGGGCCGGATGTTGATCTATGTCGAACATCCGGCCCGGGGGAGTGTTCGTCCCATCACCGTCGTTGTCACCAACTTATGTATGTCTTCTTCCATCCCCTCCAGCGACAATAAATGCCCTCGACTCTTCACCGAAATCCTCGACATGATCATGTCGTCCACTTCCCTGGCGACCCGAGTAAACCCTAAGTCATCATGCCAACTCTCCATTCTTGTCCGCTAATATCTCGCCACATGCGTACGAGAGTTGACCAGCTCCTCTTCCAAGAGATAGAACCCAAGGGTTACAAGTTCACGTCACAGGGCTTCCTGCTAAATGGCAAAGTTGACCTACAGCTCCTGATCGCCCGCATCGAAAGCCTCGTCGCGATCATGTAAGGGGCAAATCTAGCAATCAAGACATATCCAGAGTTTTGTAGTGTCATTCTTCGCGATGTACGCGACTCAGAAGAAAATAGCGACTAGTTCCAGTTCGTGAAACTTCAAGATGCTCCGATGGACCTTCTTTCGAAGCTGCCCGCGACGCTTCAGAAATTCAACCTCTACGGTCGTTCCAGCGAGAAGTTTTGCTGCAATAATGGCCTTCATTACTTCTCCATCTCTGGAGTCTTTGCCGTTCTCAAAAATTACTGCCCTTCTATCCGCCCTCTCTCATCCAGCAATTCTGAAGTGCATCCACTTGCATGGCATGTCTCTGCCAACGACGGAGGTCCCAGGTGGCTCTATTCAGCTTTCACGGAGCCCAACGCCCTCAATTCTCCGAAGATAGTCGAGTAGTCCATCAGAGCAGGTCCCTCGGTACCGTTATCAATACTCGAGGAGCTTGTGACAGATCTGGTGTACCTCCTAGCATGGGACATCATGCGCGGGTCTGCGCAGACGCTGCAATCTATTGAAGCTATTCTGATCAACGGTGCACTATGTGAGTCATCCTTCCTCTTTTCAATCCCCATTCCTCTGAACGCTAGCTTATCTTCCTTCATTTATCAGATAGCGCGCTGTACCCTAATCTCCTCGACTTGTCCTTCTTACCTTCTCTCCGCTTCATTAAACTCGCGTTCATGATCGCCTCGCGTGAAGGCGAACGCATCGGTGTTCCCGTCTCCATAATCAGGACCCTCACAAGCCTCAGAGGAAGGCCAAATCTCTGAAAAATATCTACCTTAGATTGAACTGGGAATGCGTGACTACTAGCTCGTGCCAATACGAGTTCCTTCCGCAGCATGAACGGGCCGAGCTTGACGCAGCCCTGGTCGGTATGAAAGCCTTCCCGGCGTTGAAGGATGTCTGGGGCTATGCTTTCCGTGATTCGAATATGAGCTTTCTGAAGAGTGCAAAGAAGGCCTGAAGGTGGGGGTGCAGCCCTAGGCAGATGCCTTTCGACCTTTGCTCAGGAGGTCGGTAGCGATTGTAATATTAATATTGAACTCAAGGTGTACAATACAAGGGGTTCCATTCTCTCCATTAATGATCGATAATACCGGCCTATTATTACATCCCCACTCTGTTACCTTCCCAAAGCGAGTCGGGCCTGCTTTTAAGTACAATTCCTTTAACCCCCTTCCTATAAAATGTATTTCGGCGCTTTAACAACGAAGGGGATTGAAGGAATTTTGATAGCTACTCGACACCAATTTCGAGTCATCATGCAGGCTTCAATTAGTGCACCACTCCTTTGGAACTCCCTTCCAGGTCCGAATAGAGGGGACTTGGGCGGAGATGAGCTTCATGGCACGGTCCTCGCCACAATAAGAGAAAGGTGAGAGCCAACCGTGGGGGGATGTACGCTTGCCCTGTCGTAGGTCAATATCACGGAGTTTCCAATCCCCAAAGGTTTTTCGAGCGGTGGGCGACAGATCGTATGGAATCAACTGCGGCAAGAATAGATCAGCTAAAAGTTACTTTGGAAGTAAGTGAGAAACGCGAACCTACCTGCATGGAATCAATATCTGCTTCGTAGATGAGAGCAAGCGAACACAAGCGCGGCATGACTTTTGCCAGAAGGTTAAGTAGAGTGAAGTCAACAACTTGGACTTCGAAAGAGAGGTGTTCCAAGGGGTGAGACCGCAAAACCTCGACAAGTTGCATAACTTCTGCGATGTGGAGATAATAACCCGAAAGGCAAAGTCTGGTGAGAGTCCTGCAGGATCTGCCAATTATGGGCAGGGTCTTGGCGAGGGAGAGACAAGGCATCTCGAGCGACTCAAGATCGGAGAGACAACCGGGCGTCAGGTAGAGGAGATCTTGTACTCTTGTCCAATTCTGCCTAGGCGTCTCGGGGTTGATCGTGATGGTCGCGTGGAGCAGAGAGGTGGAATTGTTGTGCAAGAAATGGACGAGGGAGGATGGATCGCTGAGGTGGGATCCACTAAGCCTGACATTCAATTGGAGTCTGCGTAGTACAGCAAACTCCGGAAGACCACGGAAGAAATTATTGGAGAGATCGACAGACGAGGAAGAGGTTATCGTCAGTGATCGTAGGGCGGATCGACAACTAGAAATGAAGGGAATGACTGTTTCTGTAGGAGCTCGTGCATGCGCATCTTCTTTCGACCCTTCATGCGTGCTGGAGTGGTCCTCGACAACGGTATAATCGAAATTGAAATCGAGCTCGTCCAAATGTTTAAAATCGCCAATTGGGAGGAGCAAATTGAACGTGGATAACTGGGCTCGCAGCACCAGACTGTGCAAGTTGTTACTGAAGGCGGTACGAATAAAAATATGAACGTATCCTTGTTCTTAGGTGAGTGTCGCATGTCGGCGTCGAATTTGATCATCCCAATCATCCCATTGGCGGCAGTCATGAACAAACGGAGAATCGCCTCCTGGCTGAGATTCTTCCTTGCAAGTGCTCCGCGGTATGAAAAAAGCTTCTTCAACGACGACTGTGGTGCAAAGAGATCGTCGAGAGCATCGACGCGCACGGAGAGTTTCCTGACACATCGAGATATGATAGGATGCCTACACGCTTGACGAGTCAATTTCTGAAGATAGGGCACGAAGCCACAACTTAGAAATGCACTCACTGGAGTCTCCTCAACGTCTTCACGAAATCTGCGTCCACGTTGTGCCACTGCACCTCACGGTACTTCAAATCTAGGATGAACTCGAAGAATGACCTGTTTACCGCCATCAACGGGAGCATATACTGGATTTTCATGGTTTTCGCTATATGGAATGCTATTAGACGCCAGATATCGCCCGGGATATCGTTTCCAGCGATAGGAAACCTGGACAGGCAGTTGGCTCTCCGTGGAGGAACTGCTACTTCTGCCGAGGACCATAGAGCTTCGGATCCTTCTGGTGGTGAATATCGAATGAGGCCGCGACGAGAGGATGAAAGGAAGACATTAGGTGGAGAAGTTGGGTATGCAGGCATGTTGGGTAAACGGCCAACGTCGTCAGATCTCACGACGCTCGTGCCTGTGTGTGTTATATACGAGCCAAGTTATGTTGCTGCGGATGTGCGCTGTGCTGGGATACGCCCAGATATGCATAGGATTAGCACGAAGGGTGAAATTAATCGTCCATATACTCACCGTATACATTCGATGTCGTGGAGCATAGCCCAGCGGCCGCAATTCGGCGAGGTCGTGGGCGCTAAACCCTGCAACAATCATCAGGCCAGCGCTGGCAACGTTGGACCCGAAACGAGACCGCCTTGAGCCGCAGAAGTTGATTAGATTAGATGACCATGGGATTTTCCGATCCCTTTCATCATCGTCCATTCACTGAAGGACTTGATCGAGACTACAGAGCAGCAGTTTTGGACTAAGCATTTTGTTGGGAAGGGATAGGAATGACAACTTGGAGGGCTCGAAAAAAGGAATCGTTTTCATCCTGGGCTCCGGAAAATGCAGTCAAGAAACGAAATCGAATTGTCTTCGATTTTGATTTTCTAGATCCTTTCCCTACGCATTATACCATCTAGGTAGCTTCTCCTGAAGTTGGACAGGCGGTCGATATGTCACGACCAGCGTACGTCTACGTCAGCAAGTTCGCGAACTCTGATATACCATGATCCAATTTTTTTTTATATTTCACTAGGCACCTCTTTGATTCAATGGTTATTGCGTACTTCTAGGACACGTTGAAAGTAAGTGCTATGTCAAACTCAAATAGCGTTATTTCCGACAACTCGTTGAATCCTGTCTTTTCCAATCGACCGATCGTGTTCAGGGGGGCATAAGGATCTGGAGGAATACGCTTTTTGGCCGCAACTTCGTGGACAACGTGGAGCCGAGAAGTACGGGTGGTCAGCATATGACGAGCACTGGCCAGCTCCCCCTCCAATGGATAGGCCGTCGAAGTGAAGAAGCTCTCTGAAACATTTTATCGCCCGCGATCGTCGCCTAGTGGCATTCATTGAAATTCGGCCTGCGGTCAGGAGGCCGCTGAATCATCATCGTAATCGAATCCTGGAGCTGTCTAGAGAGTGGTTGGCGTTTCCATCAGTCCATGATGCATGAGGGCGAATAATAATAACCTGGGTTCCATGTACCACAGCCTCCTGTCTCCACTGCATGCAATAGCCGAAGCGCCTGCTGGCTAAACCCGGAGGCGATGATGCAAAGACCGAAAAAAGCAATGCGCCACTGAGTCCGCTTTACTTGCTCGCGTCCAAGTCTATCCAACGATCCGCCCTGGTCTGTGTCTGTGTCGAGGAGTGCAAGCTGCCCTAAACTGCCTGGAGAGAAGGAGCCTCGGCATCTTTCCTTCGATCTCGAGAGAAGCGTCTCAATACATGCGTAAGCCGCCCTTGGTAACGACTGCCGTCGTCTATATTGAAATTTGAATAGCCGAAGACCCCAGTGCACCTGGAGACCTGGCTCCCCCACCTCCTGAAGAAGGCGCCTCGCGTGGCAATCGAACATTTGGACAAGCGCCGATCGTGAAGTTGATGCCGAAAATAGAGGCGTGACGTCGATCCTTGACGATCATTCGCCACGGCATCGCGATGCTTTGCAATAGGAGTCGGTCTCCGAGAGTCGCCTGCATCTTCGAGATGGACCCTATAAAAGCATGGTTGGTTCGTCGAGGTTCCTTCAGCTGGTCTCACCCCGACATCCTCATCCTATTACGCTGCGTTGATCGCAAGCCCATCCTCGTCACTTTCACGACCTTTGAAACCAATTTGATTATCCAACATGGTTCAACTCACCAACTCCGTTCTCGTTGCTGCCGTCCTCGCCGCCCCCAGTCTTGCTTCCCACCTCGGTGACGTGCAGTACGTCCACTATTTTTCTCGCCATGAACAAGAATTGAACATTCTTTTCCCTTACTAGCCACGAGACGTTGCACGCTCGCGACCCACGACTGGGTGCCCTCATCAAGCAGGTCGGAAGCCACGCCCCAGGTGCTCTCAGCACTGCTGCCACCATCGCCGGTACTGCCGCTGCGTTGGCACCCGCTCAGCCCGTTGCACTCGAACTCGAGGAGCTGGAGGAGCTCGCTGCACGCGACCCCAAGCTCGGCGCAATCCTTAAGAAGGTCGGAAGGCACGCATCCAGCGCTCTCGGAACGGCAGCCACTGTCGGCGGAGCCGCTGCTGCGTTGGTGCCCCCTCCCACCCAACGGGAGCTGGACGCCCTCGAGGTCCTCGCTGCTCGGGAGCCCATCTTTGGCAAAATCCTCCGGGTCGCCAAGAAGGTTGCGGGTGGTGCTGCCCAAGTCGCTGCTGGAGCACTCTCTGGCCGCGAGCTCGACGAGGTCGAGTTCACTGCCCGGGACATCGAGATGCTTGAGGAACTGGCCGAACGCGAGCCCATCTTCGGAAAGGCCTTCCGGGCTATCAAGAAGGTTGCCGGTGGTGCTGCCCAAGTCGCAGCGGGTGCCCTCGCTGGCCGTGACGTCGAGGAGTTCCAGGAGTTCACCGCTCGTGCTCGGGCACGCCGACCTCAGGCCGCTACGCGCGGGAGGAGCACGCTCTCGCGGGTCGCCAACAGATTGACCAACCCCGACACCCTGAACTCGGTGGCGCAGTTGTCCAGCAACGCCGTCTACCTCCACCAGGCGCACCAGGCTAACAAGCTTGCCAAACAAGAGGCCACCGCGATGTCCGCTACGCCCCACACAACGGAGACCACCCAGTACGCTGCCCGCAAGTTCGAGGAAGAGTTCGGCCTCAGCGCTCGCGAGATGGACACCTTGGAGGAGCTTGTTCTCCGGGAACCCATCTTCGGCAAGGTTCTCCGGGTCGCGAAGAAGGTTGCTGGTGGTGCTGTTCAGGCTGCCGCTGGTGCGCTTTCCGGACGGGAGTACGACGACGTCGAGGAGTTCACCGTTCGTGAACTCGAGATCATGGACGAACTCGAGGCCCGCGACCCGTTCCTCGGCAAGATCTTCCGCAAGGTCAAGGGTTTCTTCAAGGGTAAATCAGCCGCCGCTCCCGCCACCCAGCCTGCTACTGAAGAACAGCAACCTGCTGCCCGAGAATACGACGACATCGAAGAGTTCACTGCTCGTGACCTCGAGCTGATGGAGGAGCTCGAGGCACGCAACCCTTTCCTCGGAAATATCTTCAGGAAGGTTAAGGGCTTCTTCAAGGGCAAGTCCGCCGCCGCTTCAGCTGCTCAACCCGCTGCCGAGGAGCAGCAGCCCACAGCGCGCGAGTATGACGACATCGAAGAGTTCACCGCTCGCGACCTGGAGCTTTTGGAGGAGCTTGAGGCGCGCGATCCTTTCCTCGGCAAGATCTTCAGGAAGGTGAAGGGTTTCTTCAAGGGTAAGGCTGCCGCCGCCCCCGCTGCGCAACCCACGGCCGAGGAGCAGCCCATGCAACGCGACCTCGAGGACGTCGAGGAGCTAGCTGGCCGTGAATACTATTATGACGAGCTTGATTAATTGGATTAGAGTAGATATATCGGATACCAATGAAAGCAACTTAGCCTTTATACCATCTGAAGCGAGTGATGAAAGTGCTGACACTGCTGCGGGAGGCCCGTTATGTACGCACAAAAAGGCGTTGTAACAGTGCTAAACTTTAATATTTTGCGAAAATTGTACATAAAGATTTCTTTATAAGGAAATTCGAAGCCTTTATGTGCGCACATA